>CM077125.1:23600000-24130000 GCA_039645545.1 Dendrolimus houi
CGGAAAGGGCAACGCCCAAAAGGCACTAGAAAAGTGCCGAACAAACCCGCATTCGTGGCGGCCCCTCCAGTGGTAAATCACTGGACGGGTCTTCCCACGACGGAAGCGTTCCTCCACTAAGGACGCGCGCCCCAATTATGGCCGGCCTACCCCAGCAACCCCTGCCCCCACCCCCATTTTAAAAGCACCTTCTGGGCCGTCACCCCACCACTCTTTAGCGGAGGACTTAGCCTTGGCGACTAAATTCGCCAAGAACTTGCCTTTCGACCTAGCAGAGGTCCAACTCTTGGCTCGAAAACTGAGACAAGTTGCAGAGTCTGATCAACCTCCTCCGGGATCAACTCGTGATCGAAATGGATCACGCGTACCTCCTCCAGGTACTTAGGTCGTTATAACTAAACAACCTAGTTAAATTATTGTTACCGTTAACAAATGGCGCATGTAGGTAGAAATAAACCACGCTCATTGACTCTGGCGACTTATAACGCCAACGGCCTTCGAAACCAGCGCGACTTGGTCCATGACTTCCTGGTTACCAATCAAGTAGATATACTACTAGTGCAGGAGACCTTCCTGAAACCGAGTGAAAGAGATCCAAAGATCTCTAACTATCGGGTCACTAGACATGACAGGATAGGCCGTGGTGGCGGCACCCTGATCTATTTCAGAAGATCTCTACACTGCATGCCTCTAGTCACCCCACCACTAGTAGGTATGGAGGTATCCGCCTGCAGACTATCAATGACTGGCCACCAACCTCTAGTCATAGTCTCAGCATACCTCGCGTGCCAGAAAACCCTTATTAAGAAAGACCTAGAAGCCCTATTCAACTTAGGCCCAGCTGTTATAATAGCCGGAGATCTGAATTGTAAACACGAACAGTGGAATTGCAATACCACTAACCCCAATGGCAGAGCCCTAATTAATATATCAGACAATCTTTTGTTTGATATAATAACTCCCATGACCCCCACACGATACCCCCAACCGCGACTGGGGGACCCCAAACACTCTCGACCTAGCATTACTGAGGGGCGTAACTCTTTAGTTCCATTCGATCGAAACGATGGACGATATAGACTCGGACCATCGCCCGGTTATCCTCAAATTAGGACAACAGACGGACCAGACATCTGAAACTAGGACCTCTGTGGACTGGTTGAGACTTGGGGACCTCCTCAAGGCAACCGAATCACAAGACCTGGACCGCATCCCGGACCACATCGAATCCCACCAAGACACGGAGACGGCGATCGAGGCCCTCACCAGCCACCTTCAATCCGCAGTGCGGAACTCGTCCAGACAGGTGCCAGTGGAGGATGACCGCCACTTATGCCTGCCGGACGAAGTGAGGGTACTGCTGAGGGAAAAGAGAGCCGCCTCCAGAGCTCACGACAGATATCCCACCGAAGACAACAGAGTCCGACTCCGCCAACTAGAGCGCGAGGTCAAACTACGTATCCGGGAAGTCAGGGAACAACGTTGGGACAGAACGTTGAGAGATATCGAACCAACTCACCAGGCGTACTGGAAGCTGGCTAGAGCTCTCAAATCAGATACCCTCACTGTCATACCCGCGCTAGAAAGAGCCGACAACACCGAGGCGTTCGATGATGAGGAGAAAGCCGAATGCCTTGCTCAGAGTCTAGAGCTTCAATGCTCCCCCACTACACAAAACGTCGACCAGTCACACCTGACGGAGGTGGACTCCGAGGTTGAACGTAGATCCTCCTTACCAGCGGAAACCACACTCGACCCAGTCACGGTGGAAGAAGTGCAAGATCTGATCAAGTCCCTGAAACCACGAAAGGCCCCAGGGATCGATGGCATTAACAATCGCGTGTTAAAAACTCCTCCCCGGCCACTTGATTATAATCTTAGTGAGCATCTTCAATGCCGCCATAACAAACTGCTCTTTCCCCGCGATCTGGAAGGAAGCAGACGTCATCGGTATTCACAAGCCTGGAAAACCGGCTAATAAACCGTCCAGCTACCGCCCAATCAGCCTACTGAGCACACTCAGCAAGCTTTACGAGAGGGTCATCCTCTCTAGACTTAGAGATTTTGCCATCAGCAAACATCTACTACCCGATGAGCAGTTTGGATTCCGTGCCAGACACTCATGCATCCAACAGGTGCACCGCATCACGGAGCACATACTATCCCACTTTGCCCATCGCCCTCGCCCTATAGGAACAGCCGCACTGTTCCTTGACGTAGCTAAGGCCTTCGACAAGGTCTGGCATAACGGTTTGATTTACAAGCTGTACCAGTTCGGTGTACCAGACAGACTCGTGCTCATCTTGCGAGACTTCCTCCTAGGCCGTAGCTTCCGTTTTCGAGTGGAGGGAACACGCTCGTCCCCTCACCCACTCACAGCCGGTGTACCACAGGGCTCGGCACTATCTCCACTACTCTTCACGCTGTACACCAGCGACATCCCAAAAACTCCAGATGTAGAGTTGGCCCTCTTCGCGGATGACACACTTTATACATCAGATCACAACCGACAAATGGCTTGCGTCCGGCTACAGGTAGCTGTAACAGAGCTAGGCGAATGGTTTCGCAAATGGAGGATAGAGGTAAACCCGGAGAAAAGCGCAGCAATGTTCTTTTCCCCGGGCACGCTTCGCTCTCCCAAACGCGCTTGCCTTCGCTTAAAAGCCATCTCGCTCTACGAACAAGAGATCCCCTGGGCAAAGTACACCAAATACCTGGGTGTCACCCTAGATCAGAACTTGCGCTTCAACGAGCATATCACTATAGTCCGGAATAGAGCGCGATTTGTGATGGGTCGTCTAGCACCCATGATAGATAAACGAAGCAAAATGTCCCTCAGACACAAGCTTACTCTATATAAAACATGCATCCGCCCGATCATGACATAAGCGAGTGTGGTATTCGGCCATGCCAAGCCTGCCCTTTTAAAGAAATTGAAAATCGTTCAGAATTATTTCATGCGCAGAGCCGTCGGTGCTCCCCTCTATATGCGTAACGTCGACATCCACCGCGATCTGGAGCTTCCCTCCATCAAAAACTACATTACGTCGCTCTCGCGTAAGTATTTCGATCTAGCGCCGCACCATCGAAATCCCCTCGTCGTGTCCGCGTCCGATTATAAGCCTCGACGAAAGGCTCTCGTGCGACGACCGCGTAACATCCTCATGGACAAGGTCGACGATATCACAAAACGGCTGGCTCGGATCAGCCCGCCCGCGGTTAGGACGGCAGGCTGGCAGGCACCGACAGACAGACACAGACGGCGGCGTCGACGCCGCCAATCACGATCTCTCCACGTCCCCGCGAGGGACGCCAGGAGACACAGCCCCCCCATAGGATAGACTAGGCGTGTTGCTGGGAAGTTTCTTTCGCCGTTTCTTCTCTCCCAACCATAACACGTTGCGAAACGGCAGTAAGATAGTATAGGCCACCGCGAACCGCCGATCCCGGTCCGCCGGGATCCTTCCTCTCGGGCTTTATATTACCCGTCGCCCGCTCTCAATTAGTGCATTGTGTCGCCCTATGGTGGGCATCATTAGATTCATCCCCTCTCATGGCAACAGTCCAGCCGAGGTGAAACTCCCTAGGAGCCCCTCGAGCAAGTTGCCTCCCGGGCTCGAGCGCCTTCGCTTCGCAAAGGCACTCGCCCCGAAAACCCCGGTAAAGTTGTGAGGTCTTCGGACCAACAACATAAAGTCAAGTCCAATAATAATATAATAATGACATATACTATAACAACTAGCCTCGCTGGAAGATCTTCCTTTGAGACGGAGGAGCATTCCACCGGCCCACCTGATGGAAAGCTCCTACCATCGCCTATGTGTAACACCAAATCTTAAATTAGTTTTTTTAACTCACCTTTCTAACGGTTCCTGTTTGTCATAGTCCTTTTGTTTAATGTATTTCTTTAACGTTTTAATACTAAACCGGTCTCTATCTGTTATTCCAACTTCCATGTGATATAAACTCTTGTTTTCATACAACTATAAACAATGACACGAACTAAATATTAATAATATAAAACGCCTTCAGCGTATGTACACTGGACAGACTTAACATATTCTTGTAGCCTAGACGTATTTCCTAAGGCTCCTGATAACCTGAAGGTGTTAAAAATCTAACCGTGATTTACAAAATTTCAATCAAGATTGATAGACTTATTTTATCAACCCAAACTGAAATTACAGAAAACATAATCATCGATGCTTTAATATAGGGAAATTTCTTGCAACTTTTTCTTGTTGCACAGAATAGAAAGTAGACTCTATTATTAATAATTTATCAAAAAATGCTATATCTGAATGGTTACCATCTCTAGTTTAGACTATATCGCCATAACGATCTTGAGTTGCGTTCTGGCATTAGTGGCTATGTTCCAGTCCCCCCATCGGAGCACATTGATAGCGCCTTTCGTGTTGCAAATGTCCATAGGCGATGGCAATCATTTCCCATCAGGTAACTTCTCTGCTGTACTCCAACGACAAAAAGCTACCACGGCTTACCGTGAACCCGGTATTGCTCCACCATAATAACTACAAATTACTTACTCTGTCGATAATTCCAAATTTATCAAAATATATCAATCCAGGGACTAGAGTGTTAGCCAGGCCAATCAAGGGGTCATGGTAGCCCCACAAATAACTGTGGACGTCAAGCGAAGTCATCGCCTTGGACCTCAGATGGTGGACTAGGATATTAAAGCCTTTTTGAATCCAGGAAGGCTGTGAACTGAATAGAGTAGACGCGCTCTGGAAATTCATACAAATTATGAGATTGTTTTGTAAATTAAGTTTGAATGTATGAGCTACCACGCTCGACTATGGAACAGTTCTCTAGAACGTTTATGTGGCGTATTACAATAACGATATGGCATTTTCCCTCTACGCTACATACATAGGGTTATTTAAGACGAGCGTTATAAAATTTCGTCGAAGCTAGCAACGCGTTGGCAACGCTCTTGGTGTTACAAACGTCTACAGGGGAGTGACCACTTTTCATCAGGTGGTCCGTCTGCGTGTTTGCCAGCTTTTGGTAATAAAAAAATATCATGGTCATTCAATTAAAGCATTCAAGTCTCAACTCAATAATGCTAATAGCAGATGATATGTTTGGGCAGATTTTTCTATATGCACCTGTTGTTACGAGTACTATCACCAAGTGATAAAAGCGGAAAAAATTAGTACGAAAGCTTTTATATATATCGATGTGTGAAATATACCGATTTGTTATAGAGACTTGTGGTCTTGTAGAAGATGGAAAGATATCATTACGGCTACAGCAGGTGAAGCATAATGTAGACATGCTTAATACAAATAGAAAGTACGCCATGAAGTACTTGACAAATATAGACTAATAGGTAACAGTGTTTAAAGATAAAAGTCATCGATTAATCAATCAATCAATTGATTGATCAATCAGTCTTGTCAAACGTGAACATTGATGGTCAGATTCAGCTCTCTTGTGGATAAAATTCCAAATGAGAATAGCAGTAAGAGAACGCAAAGTGAAGGGGCAGTGGTCATATGTGTCGCAGAACCACTGAAATCTTAAAATATAATCCTAGTCTTTGTAAAAGTAGTATGAAAAATTTGCACCGGATCCCACGCACACGCAAGCTGGTCACCCGCGGACGGCGGATGATCCACCCAGGGCCAACATACTGCTCGGAGGGATTCACGTGTAAACCAATCGCTGTCAGACTACTCGTGATTTCTTCAGAGCTTCGGCGTTTTGAAAAACGTTGCTGTTGATAATTAATTCAATGCATCACATCTATCGAGACCTCTCAACGCGTCTAATTGAGGTCTCGCGTGATCAAAGGCTGGCTTGTATCTAAGGCAACGAGCCAGCATTGCTATCCAACGCGGAAAAGCGGCCAGCATTTTGGGCACGCTCCCCGCCGATAGTGATTTGGAGTCAATTTTTTACTTATAGATCTATGTTATTTTGTAAGTATAGTTTTATTTTATTGGAAGTTCACCAATTCAGATATCAAATTTGGAATTTATTACTTTTAAATTTAAATTGGAATACTCACCAATAAAGCAATATTTGGCACAATTATATTCATAGAGCGAGGATCTGCAATAGATTCATTAGGAAGGAACTTCAGATTCATCGTTGGAGTGAAGCTCATCAAACCAACATCAGGTTTTAAATCTAAAACTATGTTTCTGCGATATTCTCTGTGTAAAGAAATGTTTTATTAGTTATGGTTGTTTTTCCATATCCTGTGAATATTTGTAGCTACATTCGTGGCCTTTACTCGAGCGACACTAGTAAAAGGTGCCTGTCACGGAAATGAATCTGCCGCGGTGGATGCATGGAGTCACGCAATAGGACCGCGTCAGTACCGCCCGCGTTCGCGTCAGGAACTCCCGCATCCGCGTCAGCAACGCCCGCGTTCGCGTCAGGAACTCCCGCATCCGCGTCAGCAACGCCCGCGTTCGCGTCAGGAACTCCCGCATCCGCGTCAGTAACGCCCGCGTTCGCGTCAGGAAGTCCCACATCCGCGTCAGCAACGCCCGCGTTCGCATCAGGATCTCCTGGGACCCATGCAGGAATTACCGCGACCGCAGCAGTCTTAATGACTGTGATATAGCAGACAGACTGCAAGAGTCTGAGTAAAAACCGGCTAAATGTTTGGGGAACAAATGTATAACCGTGCCACCTCCACCAGCTTCCAGTAAAAGGGAAGGGTCCAAAAAATGCTGACTTAACGCTGCGAAGGATGACAAAATAAAGAGGAAAAGTAGGAAAGTGAACTCTGGCAGTCAAAGCGAACGCTCCAATTACAACCTAGATTTATCGAATGATGATGACGCCTAATGCGTTTGTGGCCTATATATAAATGTATTTACATTTTTAATACTTTGTAAATCTGTGCAGATACATTGATGTGTTTGTTTGTAATGTCAAAATAAAAATGTGAAAAAAATCAGGGGCGATAATTCGGACCAGGAGATTCCGAAAATGCAATTGTTAGAATTTTTGTGTGTCTGTTTGGATGTTCCGGCTAAACTCTGAAACGACTAGACCGATTGTGCCGTCACAATGACTGAATAACTTTCGCTGACAGATAACTGATGTTATACGAAGTAAGTAAGTAAGATAGGCTACCTTTTTTAACTTTTTTATTATTTTTTATTGCACGAGTTCAGTAGACAGACAGACGGCCCACCTGATGGAAAGCGGTTACCATCGTCTTTGGACATTTGCAACACCAAAAGTGTTACAAATGCGCTGCTGCTCTCTTAAAGAATACTGGAACCTGGCCACTGTCCGGAACACAACTCAAGGTTGTTATGGCGGCATACTCTAGAGAAGGGAAGGTAGCCATCCAGACGGGCAAATACGCTACCATCTGGCTGTGGGTTGTTTTGTCGCCTCTTATGACAGACCGCCCGGCCACAGGAATTGTATTCTTTCTTCGTTCCTGCACGGATAAGGGATAATTTTAGGGTTCCGTGAAAACAAATCCACGCACACGAAGTCGCGGGCACAGCTAGTTACAAGATAAAAATGAACTTACACATATGTGAATGGGCCTATTTCTTCCACCTTAAGTTTATGGTCTTCACCAGCCATGAACCTCTCCGCGTTGGTTACGTTGAAGATGTATATTGAGAGACGAGCCCCCTCCACTTCTGATTGGAAGGTATCCATCAATAAGGACCCATTCACTATTCTGGTGTTCTACGATCAAATCCAAGTTCATTTATTCAGTACTTATTGTACATTTACATAAAATCGCTTAAAACAGATGTTACACTAAATTGTAAAATTATCTAAATATTTGGCCGACCTCGTACTTATTCTACCTAAGGGCCTGGCCACAATTTCTGGCGGTGCGTTGCGCGGTGCGTTGCGCGATACGTTGGGAGGCGCAGCGGGCTGATTTGCGGTGCACGTATTTAGAGAACAGCTAAAATTCCCCTATCAAAAGTGGCACGATATTGCCTTGAAACAAGTGCGTTCTTAGCTGAAGATATCATTCAGTCAAGAATAGGGGCGCATCCAGTTAAATATAAAAGGAAAGAACTTGGCGATTTTCACACTCTTTATTATGAATATAGGAACTATCCCGATAAATGTCGATGTTTTGACATCTATATTGCTGGTCTACTCAGTATTTCATTAATGAATTGTTCCATATCCATTATTCATTGGCTCAACGCGCAATAAAAACAAAATTATTTGTGTCGGTCGCGCGATGCCTCAATGCGTCCACCGATGTCGCCACGCGCGCTGCTCTGAGCTGTGGCCGCCTCGATATTGGCTAGTACATTTGTTTCACTCGCAAATCGCGCAGCTCGTCGCCGCAGCGTGCCGCGCGCCGCAAGTCGCGCCGCAATCCGCACTGCTCTTAGCTGTGGCCAGGGGGTAAGTCATCACGTGAACTGTCAATTGCAGATCTCAACTTTTTCGATATATTTATAGTTATTCTGCTATTCGGGGTGAAGTTGTGGGGGTTGATTTAATGTGGTGCTTCGATGGTGGCTGACCTCTGATGTATGTTGGTGAAGCATCACTGGCGAGAGCCCATGGCTCAAACACCGTGTGGCGAGTACAAAATAAGACGAAGAGTTGTTGTACTCTTGTTGAACCCTCTAGTGACGTAAATGGTCAATTATAGACCCACACCAAACGCTCACACGAGCAAACGTAGTCCTTGCAATGTCCTCATTGACGAGGCAGACAAAATCACCCAACTCCTTGCAATAATGAACCCCCCCGAGGCTTGGAACATCAACTGAACTGAACTGAACAAACGCCGGGAGAGCCCCCGGCCTCGGCCCACCCATACAACGTTAAACCACAAATCACACCCACTCATTACAGCTGGAGAGTTTCTATCACCGCTTCTGCTCTACCAGCTACAATATGTTGCGAAGCGATAATAAAGATAGACTAGGATCGTCTCCGCCGGTGGAGTCGATAGCTCCTCCCAATTGCATCATTTCAGCCTGTTGGCTTAGCTCATTCAGCCTTTTACGGCACAATCCGATAGTGTCATCCCCCCGTAGCGGTCGAGCCGAGGACGAACCTCACAGGAGGTGCCTCCTCGAGCGCGCTGCTCTCAGGCTTAACGACTCCGCTCCCACTGAGTTGGGAATCCCACCCAAAAATAGATGGGAAGATCTTCCTTTGAGATGAAGGATCAATCCACCTCGCTCCTCCATCCATTAGGGTCGTCCCAAAAACATTATAATTTGCTATGTTCGTTTTACGACATTTAATAAAAGAAGAATACTAATAAATGATAATAGGCCAATATAAAACGTAACTCACAACACATTCTACAAACACAAGTGGCACCACCAACCGGTTCTTGTTTTAATAGAATATATTAAAAGACTGGACCGATTTTGGTAAATTTTTTGAGTGTATTTGAGTGGGTCTGGAGATGGTTTAATTTCACTATTGGACCTGGTAGGTGGCGCTGGAATCAGGTTCCAAGATTTTGGTGACATTTTTTCTGTATGTGTTTGAGTGGGTCGCGGGATGGTATAGATTCACAATCGGACACGGTAGGTGGTGCTGCTATGAGGTCCTAGACTTTATTTTTTCAGGGCAGGAGAACGTTTACTGGGCTCGCCAGTTATATTATAAAGAGATACAGAAGTTGGAAATTTATTTATTGCTTATGCCGGTTCATATCTGTCTTTTAGTTTGAATGAATCAACCAAAGTGATATTAAATATAAACTCGAATCATTCAATGTCGTTGAATAGCGTCGCGTCTTTTCAAATTGATTCAATTTGGTTGATCCGTCCGATATCAATATTATGCCATATAAATCTTCCTACGGGGTTATTTGGTACGGGGGTGAAGAACCCGTTCATTCAACGATAACAAACTAAATGTTTAGTAATATGTGCGAGACGTCACGGTTTACGACAATAATAAAATTAAGGCTGTTCCACATTTCCGCGAGAATCTCACAAAGACGCCAGGAAAGTGAACGTGAAAGAAATTAATTTAGAACTACATTCTTCTTCAGTCTCTGTTCACTGTTGGATGTATGCCTCTTCAAGTTTGCGCCACATATTCCGGTCCCCCGTCTTCCTCATCCAGCCCTTGCCGGCTTATATTATATATTTAGAACTTACATACAATGTAAAATACTAAACAATAAAAAAACCATGAAGATAAAGTTCTAAGGCTTTATACTATTTCCATTTCTTTATTTTCTCGATGACAGTTCTAATTTGATAGTTGTAGTGTTGTGACCAAATAAGTAATGATATCGATCGCATATATTTATTATGTTTTGAACAAAGACAAATACAACAAAAACATTCAAATATATTACAACATTATAGCATCGGATTGGGAAATTCATGTGGCATTCGATAATATAGAAGTACAGGAACTTATAATAAATGTTGGGGAGAGCTCATCGAGTGACAGTGACGATTCATCAGACTTTGATTAAAATAAATAAATAAAGAATCAACATAATATAATTACATATTGTACAAAATTATCCGGCAATAGTTGAGTTTCTTACACTTTGTAAAAAAATATCGGGTCTGTTATCGTGTTACGTTTATCGATAGCTCCATCCCTATCAGTTTCTCCGACTCTGCTATGACCTTGTACGTGCGTAAGCGTCATATTTTTATTAAATAATGTATACATAATGTAAAAAGACGCTCGTTCAAGTTTCTACAGGAGCTGTTATCGAGAAAATAAAGAAATGTAAATAGTATAGCTCAGCAGATTGCGGCTGTCAACCGGCACTGTTCTTCCGTTATAGCTAGATGAAAGTCAGTTTCACATTTAAGTTAATTTCACGGGTTGTCTGGAAGAGATCGCTTCTTAACGATAAGACCGCCCATTGTGCACATTTAGAATATTTTTAGGCTATAAGGTTTTCTGTAATGGTGTACAATAAAGTGTTATCTATCTATCTTAATTTAACTGTCCTGAATAAAATTATTTTCTTTCTTTCTATATTTATTAGTAATGTCGAGTAGAACGGTTATAGTTGTGTATGTCTTTATAAGTCGTGCGCAGGTTTGCCGGTGGTCGCCCCTCCCGCTTTCTACGACTGGAATCGGGACTTGTCCAAGTAGTATTTAGAACTGGATGACCACGGGTCGCGGTCGTAGAAAGCGGGAGGGGTATCAGCTGCAAACCTTCACACGACTTTTAGTAAAATTACTTATCTCGCGTTTTCTTCGGAATCTTCGGGATTCATGTATTTTAATATTAAAAAATATGTTGCCCTCTTGGGAATACCCCTTAATTTTAAATATTGGCAAAATAACTGTAATCTTTATTACCTATCCAACGTGGACGAAGTCGCGAGGAAATCTAGCATAAAAATAAATAATAAATTTAGAATCGATTGTTACATGTCTCAGCTACCCATTTCTCGTGCTTGTCTTGCATTTTCGTGAGAATATGGAGCTACCTTTATATATTCTTATCATTTTCATAAACAACGACTATTGGAATATATCTAAATGGTTTAATCTAAATACAACACTAAAAGGTTAAATGTGCGAGATTTGTTATGCCCCAATGAAATTTTTTTTTTTATCTACATAGTGTTTATCTAAATATTTAGCAGGCATACCAGACGTTTTATCCCCGTACAAAACGCTGCAGTCTCCTATATTTTGTACGGACTTAGCATGTTATGACGTCACTACTTGAACGATTCATATTGTCTATTATTTTTTATATGGTAATGAGAGTTATTTTTAGGTATTGTAAATATTAGACTGCCGCCGCATAATGCGTTTAAAAAGTGTTACGTACATATGTCTTACGTGCGGTGAGCTGTACGGTGCGGTCGACCGGACTGTATAGTGTACTATTATCTATAGACCGGACTGCGGCTAGCCGCATAGTGCGTGTGGGCGCTTTCTCTCAGTTACAAGGTAAATTATTGGAGGTTTGAATATTTTGCAACTAGATGGCGTTGTATGAAATTGTAACTTAGTATGGTTTGCAATCTACTTACATTCTTGAAACATTTAGTTATCTATAATTGTAACTAGCGGGCCCGGAGAATGCCCTTATAATTCTATTTTTGAAAGTCTCGTCAGCTTTCCAGCTGAAAGGAGATTGAGGCAACTCGTAACTCTAACTATACTTAGAAAACCATGGAAATATAATAAATAATATTATAAAACCGCTGTTGAAGTGTTGATTGATAATTGATATGAATAAGATCATTAATTTTACATATGTATCTGATCACTTATTTGTTAATTAATAAAACTTCTTTATTTCTACAATTATAGTTATTTAAAAATAATAAATTCACTATTTATATATATCAAATAATGGAAGTCTCCTCTTAAGCATAGACCTCCTTCCAATATTTTCCAATTGTCCCTGTCTCTAGCTGTTTGTTTTTCTGCAGTTTTTCCACATCTATTTGAGACAATAATTATCTTTCCATCTCATTCTGGGCCTTCCTCTATCTTTTCTTTAGAGAGAGAGAGAGAGAGAGAGCACTTTATTGCACATCAAATATACAATTACAAAAAAATTACAAATAAAATAAATGACCGACGGTTAAATAATAGAGTAGGAAATGTTTTATATTAATCATCTAAAGACACACAAATTAACTAAAACATCTTGGTAAGAAAAACAAGGTGTAAAGAGAGTTACGAGTTACCCTGGAATGCTTGAGAACGGCAGCGGACTTGGCGTACGGTGTATGGACGCCAAGGGGAGAGAGGTGCGTATGCGTCTCGCGGGTACCGACCTCAGTCAGGGTCCCGGAGGCGCAGATATGCGTAAGATCTCCTACCGTAATACCCTGCAGCGGTATAAGCACATGGGAGGAGGGTGGTTTTAGTGGAGTATTGAGTTCTTCGAGTCTCCACACAAGCCGGCGATTTGACTCTTTTTTTTAAAGTCTTTACTTATTTATTTATGAGGGTTTTTTCAAAAACAAAATGGCACCCCCGTTATTGCTCACAAAAATATATAAAAGGAACATTAATAATTCATTTCTACTATTTAAATTTAAACAAATAATTTTAAACAGCATTCTGGCTTCATTGGACAGCGGTGAGGCCAGAATACTAAAGAAGCCTAAATTAAACGTTCTAGCGCCAAATTTGTCACGTCTCTGAGGCTCGACGCGACCACATTCAACCAACATGTGATGGACATCTCTCACTCCGCATACAGTGCAATTCGGGGAATTAATTTTACGCATCATATAGCCAAAACAATTCGGTGGAACATGACCAGATCTAAGCCTTGGTGCCGTAACAACTTCTTGCCTATTCATTCTGCTCACATCAAACCAAGAGGAGCGAGGAAGAGATGGCTGGACCACTTTGTACCATATGCCTTTTGTCAACGATCTTTTGTCAAAATATTCTGACCAAAAATTTGAGCATAAATTTCTGATTACAGGATTTGACTCTGTTGCGCCAATCGTGGTGACACCTCTCGTCGCTTGGTCTAATCCCTAGTAACCCGGTAGTGTGCGAAACGCATTTCCCCGCCTTATAATAAGCACAGCCTAGAGCGTCCGTAACATTGCACCACAGTAATAAAAGCGATAAATAACAGGCTGTTGAATACTTACGTACTTAATGATAAATTGTATTGGATCCAGTGTTAATAGAAGTACTGATAATATTATGAAAAACACACCCAATGACATGGTAATCAACATTCTTCCTGCGAACAAAAATATTGTGAGTTATTATTTCAAACATCTATACTAATCTATATGTCGGCTCAAGCGCGAGACGAATAACACAATAACAATCTGAAATATTATAATCAAAGCTTATTACACTTAATTATTACAATTACAATATTAAATACAGCAAAATAATACACAGAAATATCAGTCAGGTGTCGAGCAGCAATTTGCCCTCAAAGAATACTGCTATTATCGGACAGTAATTATTGACCACAACATATGTGCCCCTTGTCGAACAGAGCTGAAACTTATTATAAAGGCTGTTAAAAAATCCTAAAAACATTTATAAAGTGCTCAACAATATAAATCCCATCACATAAATACAACCCAGTTTTTATTAAACTAAAACACCACTTTAAGAAAATCAAGTGCAGGTACTTTAAGAAAAACACAAGTACCCTCAAAATTTAAAGTCACAGTATTATCTTAGTACGGCAAATACATAGTTTCAATCTATTAAATACCTTCATATTATTCATCACGGCCATACCGATCTCCCATATCAAATATTACTTTACGAATTTTTTACAATTATATCGCAATCTGCGACATATTAGGTTGGGGAAAAAGTTTCTTCGCATTTTATATAAAAATTCAAAAGGTTTTTTTATAAAGTTTATTTACATTTGACTAAAGTATGTAGGTGCCATTTTGTTGGATAACTTTTTGCCATTTTGTAGGTAGGGACGTGATCCCATTGTTATAAAAATTTGTGGCTCTGATCAAAAAACTGCGACAAGTGGTTTTGGCAGTCCTCTCGTGATGTTAACCTGACACTGCCTTAGGAATTCTGCAGAGACCGAAACAGGTGGAAATCTGAAGGTGGAAGGTCAGGACTATACGGCGGATGCATTAACACCTCCCAGCCAAACTCTCGTATTTTTTGCTGAGTGGCTAAAGATGTGTGAGGTCTAGCGTTATCATGGTGAAAAACCACACCCCTTCTGTTGATTAATTCCGGCCGCTTTCTCTCAACTTTTTGCTTTAATCTCATCAGTTGTTGGCAGTACAGTTCAGAATCGATGGTCCTGCCTGGCGGTAACAGCTCATAATGAATAATCCCTTCCAATCCCACCATACACACAGCATCACCTTGTTGCGAGTTAACCCGGGCTTCGCCACAGTCTGTGAAGCCTGACCGGCGTTTGACCACGATCTTTTTCGCACGTTCTTATCGTACGTGATCCACTTTGCATCACCAGTTATCAGCTTCTTCAAAAATGGTTCGGTTTCATTACGTTGTAATAAAGAATCACAAATGAGTACACGGTTCATTAGGTTTCTTTCAGTGAGCTCATGAGGCACCCAAATATCGAACTTTTTTGTGTACCCAGCTTTTTTCAAATGCGCCAAAACCGTTTTGTGGTCAATTCCCAGTTCTCCAGCTACATCGTAACTACTAATATCGATAGCCGATAGCATAGCCGATCTTGCTCCACTTTTTCAAAAATGGCATCAATTTTGTCCGTAACAGGGCGACCAGAGCGACGTGCATCTTTGATATCAAAATTTCCGGATTGAAAACGCTTAAACCAAATTTGCGCTTGTAATGAGATCTCTTTGGCTATACCATTTGTATCCGGCTGGTTTTGGTATCATTAAAAAGTTTTAATTTTAAAGAAGACAATTCAAATTCAAATTACGACATTTTCCTAATTTGAATTTGGAATTGTTTTTCTTATTGTTAAAATGAGTGAATCTAATGAAGAAATTCGATACATTTTAAAATTTTACTACAAAAAAGGTAAAAATGCAACACAAGCAACGAAAAAAAAATTGTGATGTTTGTGGACCTAATGCAGTATCTGTGAGAGTAGCGCAAATTTGGTTTAAGCCTTTTCAATCCGGAAATTTTGATATCAAAGATGCACGTCGCTCTGGTCACCCTGTTAGGGACAAAATTGATGCCATTTTTGAAAAAGTGGAGCAAGATCGGCATATTAGTAGTTACGATATAGCTGGAGAACTGGGAATTGACCTCAAAACGGTTTTGGCGCATTTAAAAAAAGCTGGGTACACAAAAAAGCTCGATAGTTGGGTGCCTCATGAGCTCACTGAAACAAACCTAATGAACAGTGTACTCACTTAAGATTCTTTATTACGACGTAATGAAACCGAACCATTTTTGAAGAAGCTGATAACTGGTGATGAAAAGTGGATCACGTACGACAAGAACGTGCGAAAAAGATCGTGGTCAAAGGCCGGTCAGGCTGCACAGACTGTGGCGAAGCCCGGGTTAACTCGCAACAAGGTGATGCTGTGTGTATGGTGGGATTGGAAGGGCATTATTCATTATGAGCTGTTACCGCCAGACAGGACCATCGATTCTGAACTGTACTGCGAACAACCGATGAGATTAAAGCAAAAAGTTGAGAGAAAGTGGCCGGAATTTCAACAGAAGGGGTGTGGTTTTTCACCATGATAACGCTAGACCTCACACAACTTTAGGCACTCTGCAAAAATTACGAGAGTTTGGCTGGGAGGTGTTAATGCATCCGCCGTATAGTCCTGACCTTGCACCTTCAGATTTTCACCTGTTTCTGTCTCTGCAGAATTCCTTAGGCAGTGTCAGGTTAACATCACGAGAGGACTGCCAAAACCACTTGTCGCAGTTTTTTGGTCAGAAGCCCCAAAATTTTTATAGCAATGGGATCACGTCCCTACCTACAAGATGGCAAAAAGTTATCCAACAAAATGGCACCTACATACTTTAGTCAAATGTAAATAAACCTTACAAAAAAACCATTTGAATTTTTTCATAAAATGCGAAGAAACTTTTTCCCCAACCTAATATATGCCGTTCCACGAGGCGACCGCGGTCGTTATGGTCGTGCCGGCAACGCCATTAATGACATAATTATTTTTAGTCACACAGCGCTCACCACGACCCATGTCAAGAGCTGGGTCGAAGTGGGCGTTGATCACAGAGCATTAATTAATTCATTCATTCTGTCGATTGACATTTAAGAAAGGCGCGATTTTCAAATCAACCAATGAGACATTTGTGTATTTCGTCGTTTATGACATCAACGCCCCTTAATCCATTCAACTAGAGTTTATAATAGAAACATCCGCAAGCTAGTGAAACGAGAAAAATCGCGTCGTGAACGTCGTTGTTGTGAGTCTCTTGTGGGACTTAACCGATGTATGTCCGGGATTCCGAAACTATACTAAATGTAATACTTGCAACAACTCAGAAGGGTTTATGGTAGTAAAAGAAGAACAACTGGTCACAATACTTTATATTCCCAGTACCTTACGGTTTTAACATATTTCAATACGTAGTATCCATAGTAGTTTGTGATATTTCATACACTGACTATTCAAACTCGACAAGAATTTTAGAACACCTCGACATCCCTCTAATTTTACAGTATATCAAACTTAGCATATTGGCACAACCGATAGCGGATTTAAGTCATTCATAAACTATTTTAATGAAAGGATTA
Organism: Dendrolimus houi; assembly: GCA_039645545.1. Taxonomy (NCBI): domain Eukaryota; kingdom Metazoa; phylum Arthropoda; class Insecta; order Lepidoptera; family Lasiocampidae; genus Dendrolimus; species Dendrolimus houi. Next base: position 23,617,143 of record CM077125.1, read on the forward strand.
TGTATGACAAGAATTTAATACATTATTGTTGTTTGGATATTTCAGATAATATTTTATACAAGATATTGTATAAAATATACTTAGTTTTATATGCAATAAAATAAGTCGTACACAGTATAAATATATCACGTCTGCCAACATGAAAATAAAATGTAGTGAATACCGTCTATATACAATTGAGAGGTTTGAATTATAATCTGTACACAATTATCACATTATACAAAGGATAAACATTGTAACAAAATTATTGTAAATTATAGACAATAATACAAAACAGGCGATAATTACCGAATGAATAAAAATATAACATTATGATTCAATTAAGGAAATGGCCGATTGTATCGTTCGGAAATAAGAGGGATCGTTCAGAAATCAGTGGGTACATAACAAAATCATTTATTAACTTTAAAAAGAAACACGACAAGAACAACTATGCTACTCAATGACTGTAACAGAAATTTTGTAAACAAGTGTAATTTGGTTTAACTTGAAAGATAGAATGGTTTTTGTCTCGATTATTTATTAACCTCAGTTATATAATTCCAATGTTAGTGTGTATTGAACTCCTAAACCCCTGATGATTTTTTCTGTGTGTGGTCGAGTGGATCCCCGGATGACCTAGATTCACAACTGGACCCAGTAAGTGGCACTGCAAGCGGGTTCTATTTTTTCCAGACATGACAACGTCTGCCAGGACCGCTAGTCTATATACATAAAAATTCTCTATCACAGTGTGTGACCGCGATAAACTCCGAAACTACTCAAACGATTTTGATGTTTTTTTTCATTTTGCTGGAATTTATATATATATATATATATATATATGTCTATAAATGAATTGCAGAAATGTACTTGCATAACTTGAGAACGACTTTACCGATTTTGATGACATTTTTTGTGTATGTTCTAGGATGGTTTAGATTCACAATTGAAACCGGTATGTAGCACTGGGATCTTATAAATGTAAAAGTTTGTATGAATGTTCGTTGCTCAATCACGCTAGAACGGCTCAACAGATTTGGATGAAATTTGGTATAAAGATATATTATAGTCTGCTTCACTGCTATATATATAGTTTCACTCCGTCTTCATATACATTTTGACTAAGCGATATCTCACAGTCCCTATTTAAAAGGGAATTTCTACCTCGTTGTGAATCATTTCTAGTTAGTTAGAAGACTACTTGAGAACTTTTAGCCATCAAATTTACAAGGAAGAAGATATTTCTGCTGTTGGAAACCAGTTCTGCCTTGAACCAGCGTGAAACCAAGCCCCCCTTTCGTCGGAAAAACCCCGGGTCCAGTGGTGGGTGATTTGGTTTTATGGCCTGCAATTACTTTTTATGAACTTGGCAGGACTGCTGACTCACTAAAGTTGCTGTTGCTGTAGTCACGCTAAGATATGATTATGTCGTTATTTTTTATTACTATGAAGTAAAAAAATAGTAAAAACAGCACAAATCTATACAAATAAACAGAATCTGATGTGTCTATTCGTAACGCCAAAATGAAATTGTGAAAAATATCCGGGGGATAATTCGGACTACGTGATCTGGAAATGCAATTTTTAGAATGTTTGTCTGTCTGTTTGTCTATCTGGATGTTTCGGCTAGTCTCTTTGACGGGACTTTCGGGGAACGGGACAGACTTTGACGGGACTTTCACTGGCAGATAGCTGATGTTACAAGGAGTGACTTTGGCTACTTTCTTTTAGGATTCCACGTAGAAAAATTCCACGCGGGCGAAGTCGCAATGAAATAAATCCGTAGACGAGACAAATTTGTTTTCTTAAATTTTCGCGACTATTATACATAATAATACTACGTTTTAACGGTTTTGAGCGCGGTATATTTATATAATATTAAAATGGGTGTGAGGTATTTTTTTATTTTTTTTTATTTTACCCTCCACCCATTTTAATATTATATAAATTTATTAGAGCTGGGCATGTTTACTGAAGAGCTTCTTGCGCCGCTTCTTCTCTTCCAGCCACAAAATGTTACGAAGCGTTGGTAAATTAGACTAAGCTCCCATAGAGTCAATAATAACCATAAACAAAATAAAAACTAAATTATTAAAATGAACAAGTTGGCGGTATGCTAAATAAAAACACTAACAATACTCATTGACACTTGACATTGTTTTCGGTGATCACGTCCACTGAAAAGTGGCCGAAACGTCGGAATAATAAAAATCAAACAAATTACCGCGCTTAAAACCGTTGTCACGTAATGTTATTAGAAATTATAGCACTTATAAGACGGTGAATCAAGGTTATTGAGAAATGAACAATTATCGAGTTTTCAAAAGTCGTGTATCTTAAAATCCCAGGAACTGCTGGTCTGCCTTGAAAATTCTTTCAGTGTTAGATAACCCATTTATCGAGGAAGGCTGTTGGCTATATATCATCACGCTAAGACCAATGGGAGAGGAGCAAAAATGAAGAATGTTTTAAAATGGGGGGTTGAAAACAAATTACACATTACACGCGGATGACGTCGCGGGCACAGCTAGTAAATATATAATGCACAAGTATACAAGTTTAATTTTAAAATGTCGTCCACCCGCCGAGCATGGGGAAAGTACATTCAAAGAATAAAATAAAATCCTACCGAGTTGAAATTAATTGACAATATAACACTAAAAACTGAATTTAAGGAACGTTAAAAATTTACTGCCACATTTATATAATCAATTTGAAAATAGCTGTAAGTTGATCTACCTAATTTCTTCGCCCATATAGCTTATAAATTATAGGATAAAAATTTTAAACATCAACACGATTGGGTAGGGATGCCTCTTAATATTCGATCATGGCAAATAAAGGAAAAACGGATTGATTTATTTTTTAAGCATTTTGATTATTAAACATAATTGCCTTTATTTAGTGAAGTAAATAAAGGCAATTACATTTAAAAGTTTTATGGGTTTTGTCCATCAATTATTTTAATAGGGAGGCGGACAGATGTTAAAATAAATTCTAACATTGTTGACATATAAAAAAACAGACGTTAATATAACGTATTAATTACTAACTTTTAAGATATTTGACTCCATTTACTTGTACTTACTTATGACGTCATATGTAGGTACACTCATATAAAATCTATGCGGCTAACGTTCTATAACTTTTTAAAAAGTATGTCAGTTTATTTGCCTGTCTGCTTCCTTATCATCGCCTTATGGCCGGTCCTATGTCTGTTGCGGCGGCGCTGGATTTAGTTATAATAAGGGACTATGCCAATTGGGATTGTTCACATTTTTTAAATTTAGCTTTTTGAAAAACCATTTCGAGGAATAGTGTTCCAAATTCCAAAAAAACGTACGATCCCCTTGTATTTTGTAAGAAATGTGTTTGACCTTTATTTGACCTAACTAAATCCTATGACGTGATCAACATCTGGTCAAATGCATATGAATACTGTAGCCATTCAGTTTTAAGACACAAATAGACCGAAATTTTTCTTTTTATGCATTGTTATGTCATACAACATAAACATAAGCAAACATTTTATTTCTAAAATAAAATTATGTAAATTAGCTCTTCAGACCAATATTTAGCAAATATGTGTAAAATAAATTTAATTTAACAATAACTCTAGGAAATAGTGATTGTTGAACACCTAAAATAAATATATTTGTCGGCGTAAATACAACAATTAACGTATTACAAAAACAATAATCATTTATTTAATTACTATGAGTTTCTTGTAATGTGAATTCAACGTAAAACAGCAAGATTTTATTGTAATTTCAATACTTAACCTAAAAATTTGTGATCACGTTCACGTGCTCTGACACGTGCACTGAGCCCTATAAATACGGCCGCACTGTCGATCAACGAGCGTATCACTATAGTCCGGAATAGAGCGCGATTTGTGATGGGTCGTCTAGCACCCATGATAGATAAACGAAGCAAAATGTCCCTCAGACACAAGCTTACTCTATATAAAACATGCATCCGCCCGATCATGACATACGCGAGTGTGGTATTCGGCCATGCCAAGCCTGCCCTTTTAAAGAAACTGCAAATCGTTCAGAATAAATTCATGCGCAGAGCCGTCGGTGCTCCCCTCTATATGCGTAACATCGACATCCACCGCGATCTGGAGCTTCCCTCCATCAAAAACTACATTACGTCGCTCTCGCGTAAGTATTTCGATCTAGCGCCGCACCATCGAAATCCCCTCGTCGTGTCCGCGTCCGATTATAAGCCTCGACGAAAGGCTCTCGTGCGACGACCGCGTAACATCCTCATGGACAAGGTCGACGATATCACAAAACGGCTGGCTCGGATCAGCCCGCCCGCGGTTAGGACGGCAGGCTGGCAGGCACCGACAGACAGACACAGACGGCGGCGTCGACGCCGCCAATCACGATTTCTCCACGTCCCCGCGAGGGACGCCAGGAGACACAGCCCCCCCATAGGATAGACTAGGCGTGTTGCTGGGAAGTTTCTTTCGCCGTTTCTTCTCTCCCAGCCATAACACGTTGCGAAACGGCAGTAAGATAGTATAGGCCACCGCGAACCGCCGATCCCGGTCCGCCGGGATCCTTCCTTCCTTTATAGGTCGCCCGCTCGAGCATTGTTGCCTTATGGTGGGCATCATTAGATTCATCCCCTCTCATGGCTCCAGAGCGCCCTTCGCTTTGCAAAGGCACTCGCCCCGAAAACCCCGGTAAAGTTGTGAGGTCTTCGGACCAACAACATAAAGTCAAGTCCAATAAAAAAATCAAAAAAACTCAATCAATATTGCTCGAGCCGCCGAACGGGACGGACCTCTCTGGGAAGTCGTAACGCTCTTGAAATATACCACATCGAGTACTCTTGAAATTTTATTTCGAGGACTCAAATATGGGTCGTCACCAAGAAACCAATAATCGTGAAGTCGGCATTGCTGACGCCACACTCTTTAATAACATGGCGGATCCCTCATGTAATATAAATAAAATAAATCTAGCGACAAAATTGCTAAGCAGGTCACACTAAAATGATCAGGACATGTAATGAGTAATGACAGTGACATTTAAATAGGTTTTATTATTTTCGTTTTAAATGTAATGTTGTCCCCTGTGACGTCATCGAAGAAGTAATAAAAATATCGATTTAAAAAAAAATTAACGCTGATTATACAAAAATATTTAAAATAGTACCTTACAATAGGGTATTTTACGTAATAAAAATATAAAATCAGAAGCTAATTTTTTTTAACAATCCCAATTTTCAAGAAAAGGAAGTGTTGGACAATTTAGGTGGGAATGTGAGATTGAGCACGCACGTACCTGATTAATGGGCATGAAATGCAGCTGCTCCCCTGCTCCTCAGTACACTTCACTTCACTTCAGTTGTTGTAGTTTTATATTTATAGTATTTTATTTAATGTGTATGTATTTATTGTATTTTATATTATATATGTTTATTATAATAGGTTGGGGAAAAGTCTTTTCGCATATAGTATGTATGAATAAAAGATCTCTTTGGCTATACCATTTGTATCTGGCTGGGTTTGGTATCCTTAAAAAGTGTCATTTTCATTTGTTTTTCTTGTTGTTAAAATGAGTGAATCTAATGAAGAAATTCGATGCATTTTAAAATTTTACTACAAAAAAGATAAAAATACAACACAAGCCGCGAAAAAATTTGTGATGTTTATGGAACTAATGCAGTATCTGTGAGAGTAATGCAAATTTGGTTTAAGCGTTTTCAATCCGGAAATTGTGATATCGAAGATGCACGTCGCTCTGGTCGCCCTGTTACGGACAAAATTGATGCTATTTTTGAAAAAGTGGAGCAAGATCGGCATATTAGTAGTTAAGATGTAGCTGGAGAACTGGGAATTGACCACAAAATGGTTTTGGCGCATTTGAAAAAAGCTGGGTACACAAAAAAAGCTCAATATTTGGGTGCCTCATGAGCTCACTGAAAGAAACCTAATGAACCGTGTACTCATTTGTGATTCTTTATTACGACGTAATGAAACTGAACCATTTTTGAAGAAGCTGATAACTGGTCATGAAAAGTGCGAAAAAGATCATGGTCAAAGGCCGGTCAGGCTTCACAGACTGTGGTGAAACCCGGGTTAACTCGCAACAAGGTGATGCTGTGTGTATGGTGGGATTGGAAGTGCATTATTCATTATGAGTTGTTACCGCCAGGCAGGACCATCGATTCTGAACTGTACTGCGAACAACTGATGAGATTAAAGCAAAAAGTTGAGATAAAGCGGCCGAAATTAACCAACAGAAGGGGTGTGGTTTTTTACTATGATAACGGTAGACCTCACACATCTTTAACCACTCAGCAAAAATTACGAGAATTTGGCTGGGAGGTGTTAATGCATCCGCCGTATAGTCCTGACCTTGCACCTTCAGATTTTCACCTGTTTCGGTCTCTGCAGAATTCCTTAGGCAGTGTCAGGTTAACATCACGAGAGGACTGCCAAAACCACTTGTCGCAGTTTTTTAATCAGAAGCCCCAAAATGTTTTATAGCAATGGGATCACGTCCCTACCCACAAGTTGGCAAAAAGTTATCCAACAAAATGGCACCTACATACTTTAGTCAAATGTAAATAAACTTTTAAAAAAATCCTTTTGAATTTTTATATAAATGCGAAGAAACTTTTTCCCCAACCTAATATTAGAAAGAAGAAAGATTATAATTATTGTTTATTTTTCGAAACGCAGATCGACTATAGCTAACATCCTATCCTTATTTATGTGTTAAATTATCTTAGGCTCCCATAGAGTAAATATAAACCATAAACACTTGACATTTAACGGCCTCTGTGGTTGAGCGGGTTAAGCCTTTGCCGGCTTATCTCACTACAACATAGAGGCTTCGGGCTCAATTCCTGGTATGGTAAATTTCGGGAACGAATTTTCACTATTATTTACTATGATCTGGGTGTCTGGGATCGGCCCCAGAGTAGTCCGTTGTGTATTACCCATAACACAAACGTAACTTGCTTAATTTGGGGACATACAATATGTGTTGTCTGCCGATTATTATTATTTTTGTTTTTCGTGATCACAGCTACTGAAAAGAGGCCGAAACGTCGGAATAAAAATCAAATAATATAACGCGCTTAAATCGTTGAAACGTAGTTCTATTATATACCTACTAATTACGAAAACATAAGAAAATACTATATATGTGAGAAAGTAGATGTTTAATGCGCGGTAATAACCATAAACAAAATTAAAAATAAATAATTAAAATGAACAAGTTGGCGGTAGGCTCAATAAAACTTTAACAACTCTCAATGACACTTGACATCTCTGTCTTCCGTGATCACGGCTACTGAAAAGTGGCCGAAACGTCGTAATAATAAAAAAATATTACCGCGCTTAAAACCGTTAAAACGTAGTTTTATTATAAATAGATATTATTTAAATTGATAAATAAAAGGAACTTACTTAAATTTGCTTTGACAAGTATACGTTTTTCACGGTTTGCTATCGCCATTCTAGTCCCAACACTCAATATATAACCAATTAAAAATTTAGAATCACTCAACAGTATAAAAACAACAATCACTTTAATTATGAACTGTAATTAAGACTTATAATATAAGCACTTGGACGCTAGTAATTTTCCACAACACTACTGTAGATAAAAAAAACGCCATTTTTATAGTAATAAAAACAACTATAGTTAATTCTCCTAGTCGTACTTGTTGTCTTTCCTTTTTGAAACTGACGTCTGTTCAATACAGTCGACTGTAGAATGACATATCTACGTCTCAAATCATGTGTCATACATTAACGAGTCAATTCTCGGATTGTTTAGATCTTCTCGTTGAGATCCGCGATTGATTCGTTTATTGACCGGTTCCTAAATGGGGCCATCTGTCAATTACGTCACACGTCACACGTCCCGGGGTGGCGTCCTAAATTTCGTGACGTCACATGTCAAAGTCTAATAATAGGTCTTTACAGTAGTGGCCATTACAAATCAAAAAAAAAAAAATTGTTTTGCTAAGAATTCTAATTTAAAATTTTTCTTTTTCAAAAACATGTAATGCCTTTTATTTATTAACATTATGTTTTCATCGCATTTGAGTCATCTATACTAATATTATAAAGAGATAAAGTTTGTGAGTTTTTGACGTTGTAGGGGGTAATCTCGGAAACTACTGAACCGATTATAAAAATCGTTCACTGCTGTTGGCAAGCTTTTTTTTTAAGGCGGGGGAAATGCATTTCGCACATACCGGGCCCTTTGCTAGGGATTAGACCGTTGTTGATCATGGAGGCTTTCCACTGAGGCAATCCAAACAATAATCAACCGGCTTGTGTGGAGACTCGACTAATCAATACCCCACTAAAACCACCCTCCTCCCATGGGCCCCGCGCTTATGGCAGGAAAGGCGTGAGATACAGAACGTAGTTACGCCCACACCGATCCTAGCGCACAAGTGCTTGAGAATGCCCCGGGAGAGGCAAACTCACTCCGTCAACAGGGGTGAAGACTCCTCTACTCCCTAGATGCTAGAGGGCCCCTGCAGCGGTATTTCAGGGAGGGAGGTCATGCGCATACCTGCGCCTCCGGGCTCCCGACTGACGTCGGCGCCCGCGAGACGCATGCGCACTACCATCTCTCTCCCTATCTCGTTCCGCGGCCTCCTTACGAGACACTACCCCCTCGCAGAAATTGGCCGCACCCACCCACCAATCGTCGCTGTGCAGCATGGCTTGCACCAGATCGCCCAGCGATTCGATCGGTCCTACAAGTGTCTCGAGTTCAAACCTCTGAGGTGCCCATGCTGCGCACTCGACTAGCGTGTGTAACGCCGTGTCCAGCGCACCACATTGGCGGCATTGGGGTGAAGGCAAGCAGCCCGCAATCTGACACAGATACTTATCAAAGCAACCGTGCCCGGTAAGTATCTGTGTCATTCTGAAGGTCAGGGTCCCGCGTTTCCGCGAGAGCCATCGCAACAGCTGCGGTCGAACCGCCTCCACCGTGTCAATGCCAGCAACAGGGTTTTCTAACTCTACTGACCAAGATTGGATCATGGCCGCGGTTTCCCGCGTCCTGATCACCTGGAGTTCAGCCTGGCCATAGACCAAGCCACGGGCAAGGGCATCCTGTCGGGAGCGCCGAACTTTGGCTATCATGTCCGCCTGGAGAGGCCAGGGCGGATCGCCTGCCAAGAGTGTCGACGCCGTCCACGACACTGTACGGTATCCTCGGATGGTCCTCACCGCCAGGACCCGTTGTGCGCGGCACAGCAAAGTCCTATTGTGGCGGTGAAGTGCAGTGGACCATACGGGTGCACCGTACAGGGCCATACTCCTAAGGATGCCCATGTAGAGTTTCCTAGTCGTCCTCCCGGTCCCCCCAAGTTGGGAAGAAGCCGAGAGAGGGCGCCTGCGGACCTCACGAGTTTGGGAACTAGCTGCTCAAAGTGCGCTTTAAACAGCCATTTCCCATCGAGAATTAGCCCCAGATATTTCATCTGGGGGCCTACACGAATGTCCACCCCTTGGACTGTAACGGACAACTCCGCGGGGGGGTTACGAAACTGCCTATGGAACATGATGGCCTCTGTTTTCGCGGGGGAGACCTTCAGGCCCAGCCTACCTATTCTTCGGACCACGATCGCCAACCCGGCGTTGGCGAGGTCCACGGATTCCGCGAAAGATGCAGCGCGTGCCGTGAGTAGGGTCGTCCGCAAAGCAGATTAGTCCTATTCCGGGCAGGACCGGAACCCGAAGGATCCAGTCATAACCGACGTTCCAAAGAACCGGCCCGAGGACCGATCCCTGTGGGACACCGCACGCGACGCGTCGCCGACCTATCGCGCGAGTCTCGGACTCGCCGCCCTCCCAAAGGATGTACCTATCCTGGAGGTACGCGCCCAACAGCCTCGTGAGGTACGGGGGAACTCCGTGTGCACGGAGCCCCTCCCTGATCGTCTCGTGAGGGAGGCTGTTAAAGGCGTTCGCTATGTCTAGCGAAACCGCCAGGATAGTATCCTTTGCTTGGACTGCATCGTCCGTTACAGATCGCAGTGTCTCGAAGGCGTCCAACGTGGAGCGCCTCCGCCGAAACCCGAACTGCGTCTGTGCTAGCCCCGGCTCCACAGTATCGAGATGCTTAACGAGGTGTTCCGCTAAGATCTTCTCGAAGAGCTTGGCGACCTCGTTAAGCAACACTATGGGCCTGCAGGCGGACGGATCGTTGGGAGGACGGCCTCCCTTGGGAATCAGGCATAACCGGCCCTCCTTCCATTGCGACGGGAACTGACCTGCGCGAATACAAGCATCGAACAGATCCCGCAGCTGGCCGCGTAGGTGTTTGGCGGCCAGAAAGAGGAGCCGACCCGGAACCCCGTCGGGTCCCGGAGCCGTCTTCCTGCCCCGGAGCCGGTCCAGGGCGACGTCTAACTCTTCCTCGGTGATGGAGTGAGGCTCCACCTCCGAGGTGTCGGGAATGATTGGACCCATATCTGGGGCGGTGAAGATTCCCGGATCCGGGAAGAGCCCATCGATAACCGACCGGAGGACCTCGGGTTCGAGCGTTTCCGTAACCGTGGAGGTGCAAGGCCGCAACGTATTGCGGGCCGTACGGTACGGACGCCCCCAAGGGTCCCGGTCCAGTGTCTCGAGGAGCTCCTCCCGAGCCCGGGCTTTCGCTCGCAGGATTGCGATCGAAAAGGCCTTTCTGGCCTCTCTGAACTCCCCCACTCTCCTCAACATAGTCTGGAGGACGACGCGCTCTGCTGCGTTTGAGCCTGTGGCTGATTCTGCGGACTGCCTCAGCCAGCTCCTCAGTCCACCAGTGGACCGATGTGCGCGGCGGCGGTCGTTTGGCTCGAGGCATAGCAGCGTCGCAGATCCTTTTGAGGGATTTGCGCATGTGCTCATCCTGCGCCTCCAAATTCCCCAGATCGGCTGGATAGGTCCAGCATTCGATGATAGCCCTCTCCTCGGCCTGCTCCGCGTCGAGCTTGGTAAGAACCCAACGCGGGAGCCGGGAGGGGCACTGAACAGGGTTGGCGCTAGGCGAGGGGCAGAGCTCGAACCTGATGTACAAGTGATCAGACAGAGTCTCCACCTCTTCCAGCACTCTCCATCCTACCACTCTGCGGGCGGCCGCATGTGTGGCGAATGACAAGTCGATGATCGATCCACCCCGCGCACGTACGCAGGTCTGGACCGACCCCTGGTTCAGGATGGACAGGTTGGATTGAAGCGCCCAGTCTTCAACCGCCCGTCCCCTAACATCGGTAAACGCGTTCCCCCAGGATTGGTGCTTGGCATTGAAGTCGCCTAGGACGAATATCGTCTTCGGCGCTAGTCTGCCGACGGATGCCCTAATGGAGTCCAAGGCGAGCTCGTACTCCGCCAGGGGGCGGCTCCGCGATAGGTACACGCCTATGATGACGTAACATCCGCTTTCCGCCACCGCGTAGCCCTTTCCAGTTCCTACACTATCCCCGGTTAACATAGGCTATATTGTATTTTCAAAAAAATTAGGGATCCTCACTAAAACTCCAATAGTGTAAAGCCCAAGGTGTAAGAAAATTACCTAAAATCGCGTGCCTGAGAAAAAAAAGATATCACGAGATTAAAAATGTAAGTATTAGAAAAAAGTTGCGTGGTCGCCGCGCACCCTAATCAGCTAGATAGGCTTATGCGATGTAGGCGTCACTGGGGTACGGAGAGTACGGGGAGGGGGAGGATATTTTGAATTCGCTTGGTAGGTAATTACAGTCAACAATAAATAAAGAGATAAAGTTTGTGAGTTCGTGATCTTGTGGGAGGTAATCTCTGGATCTACTAAACCGATTTTGAAAATTCTTTCACCAGTGGAAAGCAACATTATTCCTGAGTGACATAGGGTATATTTGATTGTGATTAATAATAAGTATTTTTTAATTTTTTTCTGATGCCCAGCAAAGCGGGCACGGGTCAGCTAGTTATGGAATATGAGTACCGTTGTGTCAGCAACGCGGCACAAGCGGCACGCAACATCAACGACGTTTACAGAGCGAACACTACAAACGAACGCACCACCTGTTATTGGTTTACCCGCTTCTGTTCTGGAAATTTCGACCTGAAAACCAAACCTCTTGGACGTCCGAAAACTGTGGACAATGACGAATTAAAGGTGATTGTGGAGGCTGATGACACTCAATCTACGGCTGAATTAGCAGCAGCTTTCGACGTTAGTATTCAAACAATATTGGTCCATTTGCGTCAATTTGGCGAGGTAAAAAAACTTGACAAATGGGTGCCCCACGAACTCAATGACGTGCCGTGTACTACTCAACAAGCACACAAACGAAGGAATTTTGAACCGTATTGTTCGCAAGCGCTCAGCAAGTTTGTTGGACCCTGGTTCTCCCCAACGTGCGGCTGAGGACCTCAATCGGGTTTCCCCAGCGGGGATGAGATAGAGGGATCAGACAGGAGATATGGGATATGGGTTTTACCTTATAAATAAAAATCAATGTTTGTATGTTTATCCTCGATGCGCTCCTAAACCATTGATCACATTGTGATGAAACTTTGGTAGGGTGTTCGGGAGACGCCCGAAAAGGTTTATGGCTCAAAACTCTATATAAATAAAATCAATGTTTGTATGTTTGTCCTCAATGTTTTTTTAAGCATTGGTCAGATTCTGATAAAACTTTAGTAGGGTGTTCTGAGAACGCCCGCGATGGGTTTTGAGCCAAAAATCTTTAAATATAAAATTCTTCTGTTTGTTTGTATGTCACTGAACTCTTTCTAAAAGATTGAACCAATTTTGATGAAATTATTTGTGTGTGTTCAAGTGGGCCCCGGAATGTTTCAGATTCACAGTTCTTAATTTTAATTTTTTAAGGGCAGGACAACGTCTGCTTGGTACAGCTAGTTTTATATATATCACCTCCTCCTCCATCATGGGTTAAGATAGAGAGTATTCTTTTCCTCTTATATTTTTATTTTTCTTTCTTTCTCCCATCTTTTTTATATAAATGCTTACTTTCTAATACATTTCTTCTTATATCTATTACATTTATAATCTATCTAGTGCATATTTCCGTCTGGGATATGCGATTGGAATAGGGTTTTGAGATAGGGAAGGAAGTAGTCGGTCATCGGATCTCTCACTTATCGTACGAAACACTATTAGCTGAACACTAACCGTTTCACGCCGATATTCTGTGAGAGCGTGGTATCACACCGATCGGCCTTAAGAGCATGGCTGTAAGACGTCATGATTGCATGCGTTACGATTTACGTTTTTCATTGAACGATATCAAGATCTTTGGTATAAGACAATAGTGTAGTCCTTCCTTTATTACACTAATTGGCTGTATGTTTAATAGTTATGTGTAAGGGTATGAACCGTAGTCTTTTTATAATTTGTTAAGGGAACGTTATTTTGATAACCGACTTCAAAACAGGAGGATTTTTGTTGTTTATACAAAATTATTTACGTTTGGTTCAGTGTAGCTCCTAGGCGGTCCTGTCTGTATTTCGTTGTTGGAGAGATGGATCTTGAAAGAAGAGAAGTGATGGAAATGGTGTGACAAAAATCACATTAAACTAGAAGATCGATGGATATGAGTGTATAGGTAGACTAAAAAGGACACGGATGGATTGTGTGAAGTATGACATGATGATTTGTGGTGTTACAATGGATGTATCCCAGAATAGAAGAGTATTGAAAGAAATGGTATATTGTGCTGACCCCAAATAATTTATTTTATATCCTTCACACAAAAAATTAGAGAGAGAGAGATAACACTTTATTGCACACCAAAGTATACAATTACAAAAACATACCATATTTACAATATTTTCTAGGCAATAAATACAATAGGCGGCCTTATCGCTCAAAGCGATCTCTTCCAGGCAACCTAAATGAAAGAAATTTGAATCAGGCGATGTAGGTCCAGGAAAAAGGCAATAGATATATAAATACTCAAACTAATTTAAGAAATAAATAAAAAAATACATACATATATACATAGTCATATATATACACATATACAATAATATATTTCAAAATACATAAGTTATTAAATTTAATATCGTTTTTTTCTAAAGGAATCAACCGAACCAGCAAAACAAAACATGAAATGTTTAAAAGTAATTAACTAAAAAAAAAAAAAAAATTTACATATAAACGTACGTATAACTTAATGCTTACAACAAACCAGTTGTATGTTCTTTCATTAACTATAAAATTGTTGTCAATTATAATTATTAAATTTTTTGTTTAAATTTGAAATCAAGGCCAATTATATCATTAATCTTGTTACTGTAACAACAAGCATTATACACTAGCATGTGCTGTTACCCACAACAAATGAATCGTCTACGATATTTAACATGTCAGAAATCGAACCTGGAGCAATTCGAGTGTATATTGTAGGACGCCGAACATCAGAAAAATACAATGCACGATTCCAACACTTTATTTCACTTTCCACATCTAAACACAATTGACTTTATACTACGCTTTAACCTTCACAAGTTCAAGAATCATGGTCGAATAATCCGGTTCCAACAAACACTAGTCGTTTTTATATTTTTGTGCTAAAACCACCATCATCCACCGATTTCTGTAAACGACGGTGTCTCAAGTGGCGCCATGTTTAGACAGCGAATGTTCGCGGGAACAAGGTTTTTTATAACAATACGACTGCTTATTTTCACCACTGTCAAAGTTATATAATATAATCTATATATTAATACGGGAAGCATAAACTTTGTATCCCATTTTATGAAAATTGCGCGGACGGATTATGAAATTTCGTACACTTATAATGCATAAAAATACATTAAATCAATAAAAAAACATTACACACACTACCATGTATTTGACACACACGCATATATACTCTTTTGTTTAATGTTCAAGTCAGATTAACAGTGCAGCGTTTGGCGAAATCTGTGATTTTAGAAGTCTAGTCTTTGACAACAGAACCGTAACAATGTTTAAACTTATAATTTAAATTAATTATGGTCGAATGTTGACCACTAGGCGACCACTAGTCTAATAAATTATGCCATTATTATACGAGTAATTACTACAGCTATACTTTCATGACATCTATAAATAGCTGCCATATATTTAAGGATGCCAACAATGTGTAGAATAGATATTAAAAAATAACATACCGGCCGTGTTTCAGATGACTTTGCGACGAATGTACCAAACGCCTGGTTTCAAATCTCTTTTTAGAATTCTAAATTTAACAACACTTTCCAATATGTCAATGGTGGACGCTTGGGACGCACAATAGTATGCACATCGGAATCCTAACTAATATTATAAATGTGAATTTGTTTGTTTGTTTGTGGCGTTTTCACGCCGTAACTACGCAACAGATCGTCATGAAATTTTGCATATACGATATCAGGAACACAGTAAAACGTACAGTTTTAAAGACACATTTACAAATTGGAATCGATATAGGAAGTCACACATTACCGAATCGATTAAGGCTTGTAGCAACGCCAACGTACTTGAGGATTTTTCAGCCGATAACGGGGAATCCATAGATGCGGTCGTTTTTCAGTTGCATTACTATTTTATTGTGAAAACAATTATTAAATAATATTTATATCTCTTTTATAAAGACGTAGATATTTATCTCTATCCTCTTTTGATAAAAATTTAAAGAATCGAGTTCATGTCAACAATTTGGAGGTGATTTGGTGAATTTCTTCCTTAACTTAAAATAACTGTAGAATAATGATGAAAAAACCATGTTACGTCTCATATCGTGTTGATTTATGGTAATTTTTTTGGTAAATTATTGATCAGTAATTACCACCGAAAAATTGTTTCGTTTGCACCCCACTTTCGACCTTTTGCAGCAGCAGGAGCCTTAAAATAAAACAATTTATTATTATAAAAACAAACTTTACGATTCGTTGCCTTTTTTATCATCATTCATCTTTGCCTTTCATAGCTTAAATTACGATTTATATACGATTATACATCAATCTCTAGAAACGTCACTAAATATTTTAAAAAAAAAAAGCGTTGACGTTATCATACATTTCTAAAGAAACACTATGGTCAGCGCGTTCCACCAGTAGATCACAACGCTCAAAATGCTCCGTTAGCCGTTCCACAAGGCGACCGCGGTCGTTGTGATCGTGGCGAAAACGTCACTAGTGACGTCATGATTTTCGATCACACAACGCTCACTACGACTCATGTCAAAAGGTGGGTCGAATAACCGTTCCACTTGGGTTTACGATTGTAACGCCGGCAAGTAAATGGAACTGGGAATATCGCGGTCGTGAACGTGTGGTCGTTGTGAGCTACTAGTGGAACGCACTGCGTGTTTTAATTTGATAAAAAATATTTTAATACTGTTGCAAAGGTCGTTAGTATATTTTTATATATATATATATATATATATATATATATATATATACTAGGTTGGGGAAAAACTTTCTTCGCATTTTATGTAAAAATTCAAAAGGTTTTTTTATAAAGTTTATTTACATTTGACTAAAGTATGTAGGTGCCATTTTGTTGGATAGCTTTTTGCCATCTTGTAGGTAGGGACGTGATCCCATTTCTATAAAAATTTTGGGGCTTCTGATCAAAAAACTGCGACAAGTGGTTTTGGCAGTCCTCTCGTGATGTTAACCTGACACTGCCTAAGGAATTCTGCAGAGACCGAAACAGGTGAAAATCTGAAGGTGCAAGGTCAGGACTATACGGCGGATGCATTAACACCTCTCAGCCAAACTCTCGTCATTTTTGCTGAGTGGCTAAAGATGTGTGAGGTCTAGCGTTATCATGGTGAAAAACCACACCCCTTCTGTTGATTAATTCCGGCCTTCTCTCTCAACTTTTTGCTTTAATCTCATCAGTTGTTCGCAATACAGTTAAAGATCGATGGTCTTGCCTGGCGGTAACAGCTCATAGTGAATAATGCCCTTCCAATTCCACCATACACACATTATCACCTTGTTGCGTGTTAACCCGGGTTTCGCTACAGTCTGTGAAGCATGACCGGCCTTTGACCACGATCTTTTTCGCACATTCTTATCGTACGTGATCCACTTTTTATCACCAATTATCAGCTTCTTCAAAAATGGTTCGGTTTCATTACATCGTAATAAGGAATCACAAATGAGTACACGGTTCATTAGGTTTCTTTCAGTAAGCTCATGAGGCACCCAAATATCGAGCTTTTTTGTGTACCCAGCTTTTTCGAATGCGCTAAAACCGTTTTGTGGTCAATTCCCAGTTCTCCAGCTACATCGTGACTACTAATATGCCGATCTTGCTCCACTTTTTCAAAAATGGCATCAATTTTGTCCGTAACAGGGCGACCAGAGCGACGTGCATCTTTGATATCAAAATTTCCGGATTGAAAACGCTTAAACCAAATTTGCGCCACTCTCACAGATACTGCATTAGGTCCATAAACATCACAATTTTTTTTCGCGGCTTGTGTTACATTTTTACCTTTTTTGTAGTAAAATTTTAAAATGTATCGAATTTCTTCATTAGATTCACTCATTTTAACAATAAGAAAAACAACCGAAAATCACACATTTTCCTAATTTGAATTTGTAATTGTCTTCTTTAAAATTAAAACTTTTTAATGATACCAAAACCAGCCATATACAAATGGTATAGCCAAAGGGATCTTATTACAAGTTCATACATTCTATATGCGAAAAGACTTTTTCCCAACCTATTATATATATATATATATGTAGCTCTTAATTTTAATAAAAAGATCCTGCACATCGCATTTTGTATTCTTTTCTCAGTCCAGTAGAAAAAATTCGTACCTCATCATTAATTGATTGTACAGAAAAATGTTCTCAAAGAATTTTGTAGGAAATTTAATGCTCTACAAAAAACGTATCCTATATTTTTTTCCGTAAACCTCACCATTTGAATGATATTGAAGATTTAAGTTTGATTATTTAAGACAAATTTCATTTTTGTTTGTGAATTTTTTATAACTTATAAAATTTCTTAGACAACGAACACCCCTGTTCTGGCAACGATATCCATCAGGTGGGCCGTCCGCCTGTTTGCCTGATACAGGCTATAAAAAAAAATGACTATTATAAAATGCACAATACAAATTTTTGTATGAAATTAACTGCTCTATAAAAATGGTACCCTATGTTCTGGCGATTAAATTAAGCGTTCAAAAGATATTCATCATGAAACTTTCATGAGTACGAAATTTATTCTTATAGTTCTTAATTACGAAAAAATATTTAGAAGGAAAGAAAATGTTTTGTAGCAAAAACGTATCACGGAACTAAATTAAAGTATTAATTAGTTAAAATTAAAAGCAAGCTTCTATTTAAATCGTCTATAAAGGAAAAACAAACAATGTTATATATTACTAGTAATCGGCTGTGTCTTCGTCCGCTGGCGTAAAAGAACAAAGTTGTTTGCCAATATTTAAGATCAAAGGTTGATTCTAGCAAGGCAATATTTTTGGTATGAAAATACATGAATCCTGGAAATTCCCTTAAAAACCCGGGATAAATAATGATAAGACACCCAATTTCAGGTATATACAAAATTATTTATTTCTTATCAAAGGCACATTTGTTATATGGCATGTCTTGGTGTCATGGTCTGCTAAAGTCCATATGCAGCAATACAGCTTCAAAGCGTAAGTCAACACCCCGATGCCCAGGATGAAAAGCACTGCTTCCACTATGATCAAGGCGCTGGGCACCGTGATGTACATCAACTTTAGAGCACGCACTGCGATCTCCGGCAGGTTTGGTTGTTTCTGTAAACATATTTAGTTTAATATTTTTCTATTACTGGAGTACAGCAGGCAGGTGGATGGCCCACCTGATGGAAAGTGGTTAACGTCGCCTGCAGATATTTGATTAAATGTGCCTGCTAAACCCAAAGCAGGTTTGGAAGCAGGCTACTGATGCAGGAACTCAACTCAAGGTTGTTATGCCAGTATGTTTTTTCAGGATCGTAGCAGGTGGAAATCCATCGTCTTTGTTTACCCCTACACTAATGGGAAATAGGCATGACAATATGTATGTGTGATCTAGACCAGGGGTGATAACCACCAAGACTGCGGATGTTATGGATAAGAAATTTAGAATACAGCAAAGATCAAGAAAATAAGTGTCTATCTAGAGAATCTAGACAGACGTAATATGACAATCTTCTGTTCTAAATTACTACTGATCCCTAAGAATGTTGGAGAGCAAGAGAGATTTATGCAAAATAATGAACCAATGACTCACTATCTTAAAATGCGCAATCGGTAGCACCATGTCAGAGAATCTTCTCACTTCTGAGTTATAGTCTATGTCACCGAGGACGATGTTCACTTGGATCGAGAGAGATGTCTCCAAGGTCAAACCAATTTTCTAAAGGAGAAAGAAAGAAAGGAAATGTTTATTTACAAATGCGACACATATAAGACAAACAGATAGAAAACATACAAAAATTGTAGACCGCAATTTCAAAAACAAGCTTTATAATGAGTACTTTGCTGTGCCGGAACTTAGTCTGATAGAGCATTGATTTTAAGTGCTCGCCTTCTAAATCACATGTTATGAGACCCTTTGTAAGAGCAAGGAACATACAAAAAATAGAAGCATGTTGATAGCTTAATAATAACAACGAAATAATAGATAAGTTGCTGGGGAGTTGTTGCGCCGCTTCTTCTCCTTTAACAGTAACTATAATTGCTTCTGAAGGGGTGGTAGATTCATGGCTTTCAATAAGTGATTTGTAAGATTCCATTTGGAAATAAATACATTCATTTTCATTTACCCAAAAATAAGCACACTAATGAATTACAATTTGGTTGACCTACAAAATATTAATTAATTAATACAATATCTAATAGACCTGTAAGGATTTTTTGTTGCATGATAGCAGACAGGCAGACGGACCACCTGATGGAATGCAGTTACCATCACCTATGGACATTTGTAACACCAAAGGTGCTACCAATGTGCTACCGCTTTCTAAAGGGAGACTAGAACCTGGCCTCTAATGACGGAACACAACTCAAGATTGTTATGGCAGCATACGATAGACCATGTGTGCTAGTCATATACCATACCCTGCCACCTGGCTGTGAGTTGATTCCTCGCCTTTTACGACAGACCACCCCGGCCGCAGGAAATAATATTCTTCTTCCGTTCTTGCACGGATAAACACGGATTTAGGTCCTTTGTCTGCCATTAAGACGAATTGTACTCACTTATAGTTTTCCAGGAGCACCATAAATATGGATTAAGTTGACAAAATCTAACAGGAAAGGTAAGGAACCTTTAGGGGCCATCCAGAAATTACGTCACATGAATTTCATGATTACTGATTAGGTATAACGTTATTTCTTGAAGTAGTAAGCTTCGGGAGAAAATGAACGCAAGTTGATTCCAGTTCAAAAAAAGTTATAATATTATTAAATTTACATGACATGACATTTGACAGATAACGTTCCGTTCACAAACTTTGGTATAACGTAGTAACATATATAATACAAACAGAAGTAGAAAAAGGTAAAAGATACCAATCTATTATTATATCAACGGGCGGCCTTATCGCTAAGAAGCGATCTATTCCAGACAACCCTTAGCAGGTTTTGATAAGTTTTTAATACAGATTGTAATGCTGTTAATAGATGATGAAAAAAAAACGTAGTCTTTATTAATTTTGTTAACTCACGGGCTCAATGACAATGTAACTGGTATGTTTATCAACATCCGGACTAAGTCCCTCAATTCTGTCCAGTAATTTGGGGTCCGCGCCCAGGAAATGACCCTGTGTTACTCCCAAGGGCAGGCCTGCAATCAGATGACCAGACAAACATTAAATTACGGTCACTCATTAATAGTTATGTCTGTCACGTTATATTTAAGCGTAGCCAACCGTAAAATAATCGTGAGATGGTTAACTGAAAGATTTTACACTCATTTTTAGCAGCACAAATATTGTGTAAATTTTTTCATAAAATTCTATATTCATTCAAGAGGGTTAAGCGATATATTTTTCAATTAGATGGGGCTGTGCTAATTAAACAGATTTTTTCATTTGGTTTTATATTCAAATTCAAAAGATTTATTCAAAACAAGTTCCACTGTAGAACACTTCTTGAAGGTCATACATATAAGTTAAAATTTAATTTTACTTCCTATTCTATCTACACCGCTTCGCAACGAGTTATTGCCGTTAAGGAGAACAAGCGGAAGAAACTCCCCGGCAACATGTCCAGCTAAAAGTTGTTTTTCTTCTTATTTATCTAGCACAAACTTTTTTTTAAATAAATTTTATACAGTAATATGTTACACAATTACTTTAGAAGAATTAATGGACTTGTAGCAAATAGTGCATACTAAGACAAAGACATAATAAAAGGAAAGAAGAATATTATCAAATTATAATAAGGACATGGACAATCTAAAAATTTGTACAGCAACTAATATAGTAAATAAAATACATTATAAATAACATGAACATATGAAATGAAATAACACGCACTGTTTCTGACAAACCTTGCAGTCAATTTATGCGTTTAATATAGGAAAAAGTTTCTTCGCATTTTATATAAACATTCAAAAGGTTTTTTTATAAAATTTATTTACATTTGACTAAAGCATGTAGGTGCCATTTTGTTGGATAACTTTTTGCCATCTTGTAGGTAGGGACGTGATCCCATTGCTATAAAAATTTTGGGGCTTCTGATCAAAAAACTGCGACAAGTGGTTTTGGCAGTCCTCTCGTGATGTTAACTTGACACTGCCTAAGGAATTCTGCAGAGACCGAAACAGGTGGAAATCTGAAGGTGGAAGGTCGGGACTATACGGCGGATGCATTAACACCTCCCAGCCAAACTCTCGTAATTTTTGCTGAGTGGCTAAAGATGTGTGAGGTCTAGCATTATCATGGTGAAAAACCACACCCCTTCTGTTGATTAATTCCGGCCGCTTTCTCTCAAATTTTTGCTTTAGTCTCATCAGTTGTTAGCAGTACAGTTCAGAATCGATGGTCCTGTCTGGCGGTAACAGCTCCATAATGAATAATGCCCTTCCAATCCCACCATACACACAGCATCACCTTGTTGCGAGTTAACCCGGGCTTCGCCACAGTCTGTGAAGTCTGACCGGCCTATGACCACGATCTTTTTCGCAAGGTTCTTGTGTACGTGATCCACTTTTCATCACCAGTTATCAGCTTTTTCAAAAATAGTTCGGTTTAATTACGTCGTTCGTAATAAAGAATCACAAATGGGTACACGGTTCATTAGGTTTCTTTCAGTGAGCTCATGAGGCACCCAAATATCGAGCTTTTTTGTGTACCCAGCTTTTTTCAAATGCGCCAAAATCGTTTTGTGGCCAATTCCCAGTTCTCCAGCTACATCGTAACTACTAATATGTCGATCTTGCTCCACTTTTTCAAAAATGGCATCAATTTTTTCCGTAACAGGGCGACCAGAGCGACGTGCAGCTTTGATATCAAAATTTCCGGATTAAAAACGCTTAAACCAAATTTGCGCTACTCTCACAGATACTGCATTAGGTCCATAAACATCACAAAATTTTTTCGCGGCTTGTGTTGTATTTTTACCTTTTTTGTATCAGACATTTTCCTAACTTGAGTTTGGAATTGTCTTCTTTAAAATTAAAACTTTTTAATGATACCAAAACCAGCCAGATGCAAATGGTTTAGCCAAAGAGATCTTATTACAAGTTCATACATACTATATGCGAAAAGACTTTTTCTCCAACCTATTAGTATTTTCTTGGTCCATTGAATATGAAGGAGATACTCGCCCGGTAATATTTAAATGAAAAACTCAAAAAGATAATATCGTGTACAATACAATACTCTTTATTGTACACCAACATTACAGAGAAAAAATACACAATAAAAGTATTACAATGGGTGGCCTTATTGCTTAAAGCAATGTCTTTCAGGCAGCCTTTGAATAGACAAGGTCTAATTGCAAAGATAGCGTTGGCGTGCAGTTGAACTAGACACTAATAATAAGACAAAATAATTATTATATATAAATATATATTGTAGGAATCGTATTTTTATTATAAATTAACCATATGACGGAAGTAGTCAGTAACCGTCGTATAACCGGATGTCAACGTAGAGGCATTTATTATCGAGCAACGAATATCGGAAATGGAGTAACCGGAAGTTGGAAGTTAATACGGATGTGCGGAAGTTGGTTTTATGAAGAAAGCGAAACTGAAGTGGCGCCAAAGCTTTGCCGGATATTGTCACTACGGCGCGCTACGAGGACCTTAAATACGTGGTGTTCGGGCAGGGAGGGGACAGTCTTCAACCGACCAGTCTACAACCAAGTCGTCTTGTGGTCGATAATTACTGCTTTATAATCGCAGTATTCTTGAGGGCAAATTGCTGCTCGAAGCCTGACAAGCATGGATGCAACTCTTGTAGCTGTCCTAATATTTCTGAGTATTATTGCGCTGTATTTAATATTGTAATTGTAATAATTCCATTGTAATAAACTTTGATTATAATATTTCAGATTATTATTGTGTTATACTCGGTGTCGTGTCGTTCGCACGCCGTGAACCCGACATATATATATATATATATACATGGACATAAAAAAACAATAAACACGTTATACAGTTAGATAGTGCTCCTTCGCAAGTCTGTTAAAGGAATTGATAGATTTAGGAGATCAGACATCTGCCGGCAGAGCATTCCAGAAATGCACAGCCTGAACAGAGAACGATGTTGCGTGAATCTTCATAGTACGTAGCGGTGTCCTGAGTCGCAACCTCTCTGACGTTCTCGTGTATTGCATCCACAAGTGTGGAGAAGGGGAATTTCAGTAACGATTAAAGCTGTTGTATATTTTGCATCGCGTGTTCCATTTCTTGAAGTAATTTTGAGCTGTTCTAATCATCATGAACAATAAACCCTAGAAAATTCTAGCAAAGCACTATTTAGTTGGAAAAACAAAATGTATTTTATTTTCACTTGAAATTCACTCTAAGCTTTATCAATGTGAATACTCAACAAAGAACTTACCAAAGAAGCAAGAAGACATATCAAGTATTCCGAATGGGCAAGAGCCTTTACTGTCACACAATTTCTCATTGACAAGCGTCTTATTGCTGAACTTGTATATGAAAGCGTTCGACCCATACTCGGAGGTCTTCCGACCGCTGAACTCAATCGCGAAAGACTTGCAGATACCGACGCGATAGATGTTGATTGGGGTCTCGGTTGTGACTTTGGGAGGATATGCCATGCCTTCGTAAGTATCGTTGAAGGTTGATATGCTGGAAGGAAAACGCGTTAAGTATCAAAAAAACCACAAGAATCTACCATCTCAGGGTATCAATTTTTAAGTTTTATTTTTTCCAAACATGTAAGGAATCCAGCAACACGTCTAGCTAAAAATTGATCAACGCAAACTTTTTTTTCATAAATTTTATACAGACATATGTCACACAATTACTTATCGAAGAATTAATGGAGTTGTAGCAAACAGTGCATACTCAATAAGACCCAGACACAATAAAAGGAAAGAAAATATTATTATTAGAGTTAAAATAATGATATGACTTAATAAAATTTTATACTGGTACATATCTCCATAAATTCGTTACATGCTTGGCAAGATGTTATACAAAATATAGTATAAGAGGTTGGAGCGAGCTGCTATATAAGTTTTGTCATTTATGTATTCTTCAATAGTATAGTGTCCCTTTCAATATCATTATGAGAATTTTAAAATTGCTGTTAGATTTAGTAAGGGAAATATATTATCTTTACATTTAATACTATAAGCAATATTACAATTGTCTATGACAAGCTATTAGTCGATGGTACTTCCATTCCTCTTTAGTGTCCTCTCGTCCACATAACGACAGTGCTTAAAATTACACTATTCACTTACAGTTACGAATTGGTGAATGTGTAATTTACGATATAAATCAAGTCGTTGGCTCCTACGAACAGTGAGTCAAGTGCAAAATTTTAATTCTACAGGAGTGTCGAAGGTAAATAGTTTAATTATTTTTTTGGTTTAATTACTAGAACTATGATTTTTCCAGTTTGTGTTTTTATAACTAAGTATGTGTGTGTGATTAATTGAGTATTAGAATAGTAAACCTAATTAAGTTTCTGATATCTTGTAGTTGACTTGACCATTGGAATCATATATAGTCTTACTGAACTAATATGCACGATATATGGATAAGGTTCTGTTTCAAAGTTAGCTTAATGTTATGAACATCCACTCTATTCGTATACTGGGCCATATAAAGTCTTGGAGCGTGGCAAGAAGGTCATTAAAATCCAGCTCAAAGGTAAAGAGACCACAGTCTCCATTGATAGACTGAAGCCAGCCTATATGACCAAGGATGACATCACCAGGGCCTGCGAGGAACAACAATAGCCTCTCTGGAAGATCTTCCTTTCAGACGGAGGAGCATTCCATCTCGCTCCTCCATTTAGTCGGGACACCCCTAAATTGAAAACTGGCATTTTTACTATGGTTCTAAATTCGGGAAATTTTAAGTTATTTTATACTTTTTAGTTTTTAAAGTCGGTTTTTTTAGTGAGTTGTTTTTTATGTTACTTTTTAGTTCTAGCTCTATGGGTAGGCCTACGAAAGGTGCCGCGCGTCTTAAAAAATATAGGTCCCAAGAAACGGGGACGAAAAATTTTCATAACCTAAAAACTACTGGGCCAAATTGTGTTAAATTTTTAGGGGACCAAATGGCAACTATTCTGCATCACACTAAAAAAGAATCACATAAATCGGACCATAAATCTCAGCGTAATCGGTGTACATACATAAAAAAAAACCAATCAAATTGAGAACCTCCTCCTTTTTGAATTCGGTTAAAAAGTAAGATTTTTCGAATAATAATTTTCACGTGGTTTTGGAAATTTTCGTGAGCTATACTTTTGTTTATTTAAAGCTTGCTTGCTAACTCACCTAACGTATACAGGTATACTGTAGTTACCTGAGTATACGTCATAGGGAAAAATTAAAAATCTCAACTTGCACCAGAAGACGCCAAATTATCATCGAAACTATTCATGATTTTCGAAATTTTGTGATCTAGGCTGATGACGTTTACTTATTTATCTACTGTAATATATGTTGATATAAAATGCTTGTCATATATAATGTTAATAAATATCTTTATTTAGATTATTTCGTATATACGTATATATTGGTATTCTATAAAGGATTTATGTATGTATTACATTTATAAATTAATTCACCTACATCGCCAGATTAGTCAAGAATTTATTTTAAGCTAGGTTTCCTGGAAGAGATCGCTTTTAGCGATAAGGCCGCCTGTTGTTTTGCCAACAAGTATTGTAATTACGCACTTCAAATTCAAAAGTTTTTATTCAAAATAAGTTCCACTGGAGAACACTTTATGAAGGTCATACATATAAGTTAAAATTAATTTTTCTTCCTATTCTATGTACACCGCCTCGTAACGTGTTATTGCTGTTAAGGAGAAGAAGCGGCAAGAAACTCCCCAGCAACACGTCTAGCTAAATAATGTTTTTCTTTATATTTCTTATTCTATTTTGTTATTTTAGAAACCGGAAAATAATTAAATTAAACTATACTATAAATAAAGCTATACTTACAAAATAACAAATCTATAAATAAATCTATAAATCTATTCTATTTATATCGCAAGTTCTCATTTCTTTTAAATAAGTTTTATACAGAAGTATGTTACAGAATTACTTTTTGAAGAATTAATGGAGTTGTAGCAAACATTTTACAGCGTTTTGTTTTTGTATTTGTTTAATCTATCTAAATAGGATCTACTGATGACCAAAACTATCAAGAAGTAGAAATACGTAAAATTGTTAATTGACTCACACTATACGTAGAAGCTATCGAAGTTACTGATTAATTAAACCCTGCTTTAAATCTACCAGCAATTATTTTTATTTAGTAAAACCGAGATAATTCAATGATCAGGAGCAGATAATAATATGTATTTAATCTAAACAAGTATTCGGAAGGTTAAGTTTAAACATGGAAGAAGAACACTAAGGAATGAAATTGAAATTCCTAATATGCCAGATTTCATGAAATTTGGACCTAATTAAGACTTTAATTGTATGAATGAATGAATAACTTTATTGCACATACATTAAAGTAGAATGGGCGGTCTCCTCTGGAGGAGTCTGGACTACCTCATACAATTACTATCGACACAGACTACATTATTTCCTGACTTCATAATTATTAAATAGAAGATTACAGTGTGTACATTTACTTGCATTCGTCATAATTATATTATTAAATTCATCATTATCTTAGTCATTTATTTATTATTATTACAACAGTAATTTATTCATATTTTATATATATCACACATTGTACATTATTGTATTTAATTTATATGTAACAAAAAGCGAACCAATTTTGTGGAAAATATCCGAAGTCCAAAGAGATGGCGGTCTTTAAACCATTGTGTGCATTTAAAATGAACAGCGCCATCTAGTGACGTTCATAGCAATCAGAAATGTGATTTAAATAATGACATCACTTTCTTGTTTTAATTATGAATATATATTAATTGAAAAAAGATTGATTTAAATGTAATTGATTTAATTTCACAAAATATATTCAGGAATTCTTACTTTAGTATTTTTCTACCATGTTTTTTTTATAAATAAATAGGCAGACAAACACACACTGTATATCCCCAAATTAAGCAAGTTACGCTTGTGTTACGGGTAATATACAACCGACCATTCTAGGGCCGATCCCAGACACCCAGACCATAGTAAATAACGGAGAAAATACGTTTCCGAAATTTACTATATAAGTTAAAATTTAATTTTTCTTCCTATTCTATGTATACCGCTTCGCAACGTGTTATTGCTGTTAAGGAGAAGAAGCGGCAAGAAACTCCCCAGCAACACGTCTAGCTAAATATTGTTTTTCTTTATATTTCTTATTCTATTTATATCTCAAGTTCTCATTTCTTTTAAATAAGTTTTATACAGAAGTATGTTACAGAATTACTTTTTGAAGAATTAATGGAATGAAATAAATACCTAATCACCTTTCAGCCAGATCTTCAGAGTTGAACACTTCCATTTTCCTAAGCACTTTAACCGACTTGATGCCAAATTTGTTATCATCCCCAGTCCCCAGTGTCATCCTGTATTCTGTGTTTTTGTCATATAACTAAAATATATAATATGACAATTAATATATGCAGCGCGTTCCATTAGTAGCTCACATCGCCCAAAATGCTCAGTTAGCCGTTCCAGAAGGCGACCGCGATCATTGTGGTCGTGGCAGTCTTACAACAGGCAGCTGTGCGCTTATCTTTCACGGCATGTAACAATATATTGATTAGAATTTATTATACTTAGTGCTCTTAGGAGCTAAGTTAGACAAACAATTCAAATCAAAGATACACTTTTCTCGCCTTTTTTGGCAGAGTTATTTATCAAATCAACCATAGCTAAAGACGATTTCAGTTTTTCTAGATTTTCTGCCTCACATAGACAATAATGACAAGTCTGATAGTTTTTCTGTTGGTCCAGCAACTATTCTCAAAAATGTTATTAATCTACAAAAGATTGTGGATAACATTTTAAGAATTTTTGCTTACACACTTTTGGGGCCCCTGTGGCCTGGGGGTCCCGTATCATTCATTGCTAGGGCTCATACGGCGGTAGCTACCTGTAGATATGAAGTTGGTTGAGTTGTAAACAGCGTCCATACTGTTTTTATATTGTTGCAAATTAGGCTCCGACAAAGACAAATTCCACGTACAGATCTGTAAAAGCACATTTTATTACCTGTCGGCATTTGAATGTATTGTAATCCTTTTATGATCGTCTTTTTTTGTTCACTTTATTTATTGGCATACGTTTCTAGTTATTGTGGAGAGCAGCCTATTATCCTATTGTACTCGTTTACGGCCTCTCAAGACCATCATTAGCCAGGGAATTATGTCGACGTTGCCGGGCGGACAGATTTGCATTTGTGAAGTATAAAACGATGGCCTGATTGTGAGAAGGGGTCAGTTGAGTGACAACTACGATCAAGGCGTGACGTGTGTACATTCGGGAATCTAATATTAAGTTTTTTTTGTTGTGTTCGGCTATATTTGTACCTGTGTTATACGTGTTTTTATAGTTCTAATAAACTCTATAATAATTCTAACGGCATTTTAATTCAAGTCCAGCAAACTCGTAACAATATTTAGAGGCAATTTAGCCATTTAAAAATGAGTGAGCTCTCTAAAACCGCTCGTTATATTGTTAGCATGGTACAAGAATACATAGATGTACAGAATAGAAGAGTTATAGACTAAAAAAAAAATAGTGTTGGCGCCACTTATTTCCCAATAAGCAATTGTGCCTTGGGTTTATAGCGTCTTGCAACCCCGCATGTTGCCGCCGCTCGCGCTGCGCGTGAGCCAGTACATTGCCAAACGCCACGCTACCGCGACGCACGTAATTGGTATCGCACCCGCCTTTACAAATACAAAAATTAGCTATCGAAGATTTCCGCGTCCAGTAGTTAATACAAGGACATTCGCCTCAACCTTAAATAAATTTAAGTGGTCAGTGTATTTGCGTCCCTTGCGCCCCGGGGCTCGTGTTGAAGGACTTTGCTACCTGTATCGCCACGTGTGAAAGCAACGGCAGACCCCCTGAACCAGCGCTGTCATGGGCTGGTGGCTGGTTGCGAGGTAAGTGCAAATTTCTATATTCTCCGGGCACCAGTTCTTAATTGGGGAATAAGAGATGGCCATACATTGAAAGCATAACCCCCTACCCGCGGAAATTGCATGATTGCGTCTCCAAATAGAGTTCGAATCTTTGAATTCTGTCTATTGCCTCTCAGTTTTAGCTTATGCTTTAAGGTTTTTTAGATCTAGTAAATCTAAATACAGTAACTGAAAAATTCTATGGAGCGAGCTATGTTAGGTGTTTCTCTTATGGATAAAATCAGAAATGAGGACATCGAGAACGAAGGTAACCGATATAGCTCGCAAAATTAGCAAGTTGAAGTGGCATTGGCCGGTCACGTCTGTCGCAGGACCGACGGCCGATGGAGCAAACGAGTCCTGGAGTGGAGACCACATGTCGGCAAACGTAGCGTAGGACGCCCGCCAGCCCAGTGGACTGACGACCTGCGCAAGGGCGCCGGCAGGGGCTGGATGAGGAAGACGGGAGACCGGGATATGTGGCGCGTACTTGAGGAGGTCTACGTCCAGCAGTGGACAGAGATTGGCTGAAGAAGAAGTTGTCACAATGCCGATGCTGCGCCGCCGCCGACTGAAAGTCACCACACGACGACGACGCGGCGCACATATCTAATAAGCTGTCATTGTAATGTATGTCTTTGAAGACCACGGGCCATAAAAATGGCCTGAACTTTTGGAGGGCTTGCGTGGGGCCATAGGAAGGCCAAAACGTAGAGGCCCCTTGACAGATTTAATCTAAATGTGGCGTGACACTGACCGGCGATTATCTCTGTCTACTCCATATAATAATGTACCCAAGGACAAGTCCCAGCCCGGGCTGTTGGAGTGAACTGCTAGTGATACTAGGGGTCTGGAAAGATGGGGACTATGGCATCTGCCCGTCACAATGTTCGAGGAACATGGAAAAATGGGCAGACGGTGACTCCGCACTTCCTGCAAGGGGCCCCAAAAAATTCCATACAAGACAGGGGCAACATGGGTGTGAGTGGCTAAGGGGTGTAGAATAGGTGGGCTGCAGATTCACCAAAGCTACTTCCGATGTTATGCCATTTGTCACTTCGACCCCTGGAGACTGAGTCTTAACTCTAGCGAGCTCTATTCCGTGCCGGCTGGCTAAGGCAAGCACGGAGGCGCGGGGGGGGGGTCCTTGCCTTGGCCCCCGGAGTCAGGTTAATAGGCTGCCATTATTATTACGATTTCGTAATCTTGATGCTTTTGCGTTGGAGCTTCTAATATGGCTTTTAAAGTGGTAAATTCACTCACTCGATCCATAACACCGGTGGAATCAAAGTGTATTAATCCTGGTGCTACTTTGTGAGCCACAGTCAGCACCGGATCGCTATATCCCCAGAGGTATTTATCCGCGTTCATCGTCACAATTGGCTTCGAGTTAAGCTGCTTCGCCATTAGCGTGAAGAGGGATCTGACGATATATGGCGACTGTCGCAGCATAGCTGTTGCACTCTGAAAAAGTTATAATAATTGATATAATCATATTATGTACAGTTTTTTATTTCGGATAGCAAGCAAACGGTTGAAGGCCTACCTGATGGAAAGTGGTTACCTTCGCCTATGGGCAACGCCAAGGAAGCCAATGAGTTGCTTATGTCCTTGGGACTTGACCCTTGTTTAGGTAAGAATTATCCAAAGCTATTCGGAGTAGCGTAATGACTAGCGCACGCGTCCCTAAGTCAAAGGGCGCGGGTTCGATCCTGGCCGTAATGCATGCACCATTTAGTCAGTTTTTTGATCAAATATGCATTTTGTTACAATTACCACGTGCTAACAACGGTGAAGGAAAACATTATGATGGAACCTGCACATCGAGATAACCGATGTGTCAAATCTGCCAAGCCGCCTTGGACAAGCGTGGCGGGTGTCCGTTCCCTCTATAATGGGAGGCCTGAGCCCAACAGTGGGACATTTATAGGCTGAAATTATAATTATATTTTATTCGTAAGATTTAAAGATATCAGTACTTTAAATTCAAGAAATCCCAGTCGACTTTGGTACTCAATAGTAGGACAGTAATATATCAAGGAAGCTCTTACTTGTTGAGTCTTCGGGAGATCAGAGAGCTTGTTTCTACCTCGGACCATGGATCAGTATGGCGATCCAGCGAGGTCACGCAACAGCCTTCTCGGAACCTTACCCATTGACTTCGATGACCTAGACTCAGTATTCTACTTATAGTCTTAAGGTCAAAGTAATTTATTTGTTTGAAACGTGGACATGCGTACAATTTATGACTCCAATACATACTATGATTATATTATTGGTTATGATATTATTACAATTGTAATAAGTATTTAGTATTCAATTATTATGTCTCTATCAATTATATATTATGCATAAATTAGTTCAATTAAGGTAATTAAATTAACAATTGTATGTACTTGTCAATTTATTATGATATTACGTTGTTATTATTCGTTCGTTTAGAATTAAAATATTCCTCAATCTCATAAAATGTATTGTAACCATTACCCAGGTGTTACGGATTTAAAGTACAAGCTGATTCTAGGAAATTCGATACACGCTGCCGGGCGGACATATTGCATTTGTGCAGTATAAAGCAATGGCCCGATTGAGGTTGGAGTTAGTCGAGCGAGAACCACGAACGAAGCGAGGCGTGTGTACTACAATCGGGAATCTTTTAGTAACGGACTTTGCGCGTTTTATTGAATTACTATCTTCTGCATTACGTTTGGACTTGTGGTGTTCGGTTATATTTGTACCTGTGTTATACGTGTTTGTATAATTCTAATAAACTCTATAGTAATTCTAACGGCATTTTAATTCGAGTTTCGGGACTCGTAACAATATAATAATCAATAATACAATATTGTTGCAAGCCGATACTAATCCTTTGCAGGTGTCTTATGACCCCTTTGAATTTGACTGATCTATTGTTCGCGCTAATCTCTTTGTTCACGCTGCCGTAAGACGTCGTTAAACCTTCTTTCCTCTGTTGATATTTCATGCGAATTCTCGGAAGCCATTAAGCTGACCATTTAACGATTTCAAGAACCAGTGGGTGGCATATTGCTAGGAGGACATGTCTAATTTTCAAACGGATGAGGATCGGCCTGTGGGGAAAGTCGCCAGTCGTGTTCTGATTGCGAACAAGGCGTAACGTAGTGCACTTTTGGGAGCGAGTATCTTATAACGACGAACTTTGCGCGATTTATGTGATAACGATTTCCTGCCCTACGGTTGGGTTTGTTGCATTCGGCTATACTTGTAAGAATTATAAATTACGTGTGTGTAATAAACTTTGTAAAAATTCCAACGGCATTTTCGATTTTACATCCTACAAATCCCCTACAAATTCGTAACAATATGTACTTATATGTGTCATAAGGACTAGAAATGGCTTGTCACCAAAACTACAAAGTACTTGTATGCCTGTCAAAGGCGAAACATGTAATTTGTACCACATAGCACAACATCTGCAAAGAGTTCCATGATTCAAACATATAAATTAAACTTTGATTTTGACATGTTTACTTTAGACCCTTTCGACGTCAGCAAGCAGGAAAGCGGCGAGGAAAGGCAGCGTGAGAATACCATTTTGACATTATTGATGTTCAATCCTTGACTAATCAACGAATCTTCGAGACCGAAAGCCTATGGTAGCACTTTTGATGCTGTAGGTGTCCATAGGCGACGATACTATCTATCAGGTTGGATTTTTTTTATTGCATGAGTTCAGGAGACAGGCAGACGACCCACTTTATGGAAAGCGGTTACCATTGCCTACCGACATTTGCAACACCAAAGGTGCTACAAATGCGCTGCTGCTCTTTTGAGGGATAATGCCGGAACACAACTCTATGTTGTTATGGCGGCATACTCTAGACCAGTGGTGGTAGCCATCCAGGTGGGCAGAAACCCACCTGGCTGTGGGTGTTTTGTCGCCTCTTACGACAGTCCGCCGGGCCGCAGGAAATTGTATTCTTTCTCCGTTCCTGCACGGAACAAATTGGATGTCAGCAATAACAAAATGATGTCACAAATTACCAGCATTGGAATATTAGGCATCGTAACTGGAACATCTTCTGGCCTTCCGATGGATTCTTCTGGTATGAACACTGATCTCATTCTTGGAGTGTACCGCATCTCGTTTGCTTCAGAGTCCATTTCTAGAAGGTCATGGGTGCGATATTCTCTAAAATTGTAAAAAAAATTTACCCAACTTATTATGTTTTTACTGTAGTGAGTATACTGAGGAATTTATCAGTCTGGAAAAAGATAAGGTATTAAGTATAAAATAACAGATTTAAAAAATATATCATAAAGAATATCTAATAGAGAACATTTTTTAAAGGTCATATTACTTAAGTCTACTTCTCTTCTGTGTACACCATTGTGTATTATCGTTGTTCTAGGAGAACAAACTGCCAACAAACTCCCCAGCAGCAACACTAATTTCATATTTTTCTTTATAAATTCATTACCAAAATTATTCTTTACATCTGAATATAAAACTCACGCAAAAATGATTATATGCATTTTAACCGATAGTAAGACAAATTAAGGGGCGGTAAGATATAGGAATCGGCTGTCGGTATACTTCTACCATGGTTTTACTATATCATTCTATAGCGGTAAATGTGATTTCTATGTGTGAACAAGTTGTGGTAGCCTGTGTAATGGCTGGCACACGCGTCCGAAGCTCTAAGGGCGCGGCTTCGAATCCTTTCCGGAACGCATGCACCACTTAGGCAGCTTTACAATTACCACGTGCTAACAACGGTGAAGCAAAACATCGTGATGAAACCTGCATATCGAGATGTGTCAAACCAGCCATGCCACCTTGGACAAGCGTGGCAGGTATACTGTCCGTTCCCCTGTAGTGGGAAGCTAGTGCCCAGCAGTGGGACCTTTATGGGGGTATTATTTATCTATTTATATATGTGATTGACATTTCTCTATATAGACCTAGTATTTTCTGAGAAAAATGAGTATGATATATAACGAGGAGAAGGACGGACGTGGCGATTAGGGTTCTATATTTATTAAAATGGATCCCTGAAAATATTATCTAACGGTCTTAGCTTACGTCGTCCACGGATGGACGCCGCGTTGTCAACCAGGGAACCTCACGTGGCCAGAAAATGAACTAGTACTAGGTCTATAAACATATCGAGCAGTAGGTTGTCATCGCCGACCACGCGTGGACAGCTAGTGAGCTAGATCATCCGGTGCTGGATGGCTCTAATGATGACCTTAATGAGTCATATAATATGCACGTTTATGTATGAACGATGTATGGAAAGTTTGTAAGCATATTTGCGAATATAAACGCAGAAATAAAATCCTTACACATAAGTAAATGGTCCAACCTCTTCTAACTTGAGCTTCTCGTCTTCACCTGACTTGAATCTGTCTGCATTGGTGATGTTGAACAAGTAAACCTTGAACCTACCACCTTCCATTTCAGATGACAGCATTTCGTGGAGTATACTGCCATTTGCGAGACGAAATTTCTAAAAGTACAAAAACAGTTCAAGATGACTAAAGTAAACAATTGAATCCTCCTTGAGTCAAGTTCCTCATTCCTGAGGGTCATGACCTTTCCCCGGCTCCTTTTTTTGGACTATTTTTCGCCATCGGACTTCGGACTACTGCCTCGGGATCTTTGGCCTGTGACGATTAGTGTTTCTAAATTATCACCTTCTTTTCTGGCTATGTGTCCGAAGAACTCGAGGACTTTACAGAGGCAGATGGCCGCCATTGCACTTAACAGAATACCGAAATCAAGCAAACAGTTGAGAAGACAGTGTCCGGCGATTTTGACAAAATACTAACAGGAGAACTGGACTCCAGGTCTCAGCTCCATAAAAAAATGTAGAATATAAGTGTCCATACAAGTTTAATTTTCGTAGTGTCAGGGAGAAACAATTTAATAGGCAATATTACTTTAATTCTCAGGACCTGATTCTTAGAGAGGGGACACAATTTTGGAAGCAAATATCACTCACCTGTTGGCTCAATTGAAAATTCATAAGTCGTTATAATTTTTCAAGATTTAACTAACTAATAATCGATAAACAGTTACAAGTTTGGCAGCCTTTCCTGATTTTTATTATTCGGGTGATTGTACAGCATCCTCATACATTAGGCATGTAGATTACATTAACTTACTAAATTTCGTAATATCGAGGAGTAAAAAGCTATTTGCTTCGAGTAACATTTAGAAAATATCTCAAGGTAAGAGTTTCAAGTACTATCAAGCGATCCTATAAAGACGTATAATTAATAAACATGTACTACATTAAAAAAAAGAATATTTATAAATATTAGTTGGAAAGCAGATGCTTTTTACTTCCTTAAGTTTAAATATTAAAATAGTAAAAACCACTGTCTTAAGTGTCTCATAAATTTCACTTGAAACAAGTAGCTATCACCCAGTAGTATCTAAGAAAATATGCCTGTGACATATAACGACAGACAAGCATACAGACGTGTCCATATTATAAGGGTTCCTTTATTTTTCAAAATGGCTACGGGATCATAATAAACTGTAAGAAAATTTATAATTTATGTACAGTACTTACATATTTAGCAATCATGAACATAGGATCGGTAGCAATTAAAACTATTGGTACTAAAATACAGAACACTCCCAGAATCGCCGATGTCAACAGTTTTCCTTAAACAAAGAAATATTCATAATATAAAGTTATAGTCTTAACTCTTAAAGTCCCTGACTATGTCAAGGGAAATAGCAGGGCTAACTAGGCACCATAAAAAAGGACGAATCAATATTATACGGGGGTGAATGCGCTATCCGCTACATTAGGCGCTCTAGATAAAAAAATATGGTATTTAGTCTGTGTAAATGCTTGAACCCATAATTTGTTTTTACAAAAATAAAACCGACTTCAAACTAAAAAGCAAAATATTGTTAAATGCCGTCAAATATAAGCGCACAGCTGTCTGTCGTAAGCGCAGTTTATTGTCTTTCCAGATTTAGGAATTCTTTTGTGTTTTGAATTTGTAATTAAGAAAAACATGCTATTGTTTTTCTACTTGTTTTATAACCATCATTAGCGTCGAACTAATCCTTATTGTTATTGTTTTCGACTTTGTTAGCCGTTCGCAGGTGTGCAAATTGCTGTTTCTCGGAAAGTCAGTGCGCGCGACCAATTTTTTTATACTGTGTAGTTGATATAAGACAATGCCTGAATGGAGGGGTGGGCAGTCAAGCGACGACTACGAGACGAGTAAGACGTTTGTAGTACTTTCGATTAGCGATATAGACGACGGACTTTGCGCGTATCGAATTATATTGAATCGTGCAGTGTGAACTGGTTGCATCCAGTTTTATTTGTATTTGTTTTAACGTGTTTGTACAGTTCTAATAAATTCTATAGTAGTTCCAACGGCATTTTTAATTCCAGTCCTGTAGCTCGTAACAATATAAATATTATCTACAGAGTTATTTGAGATGGCCGTCAGAGGAAGTGGTACAGCGGTAATGGACTATATTAGGGCAGCAAACGTCTTTGTGAAACGGGATCGAGGTTACCTGAACACAACAGCTATTGAAGGCTTTTTTTATTTATTTTTTTATAGCAGGAGTTCAGCAGACAGGCAGACGGCCCACTTGATGGAAAGCGGTTACCATCACCTATAGACATTTGCAACACCAACGTTACTACAAATGCGCTGCTGCTCTCTTAAGGGAGACTGGAACTTGGTCACTAATGCCGGAACACGACTCAAGGTTGTTATGGCGACATACTTTAGACCAGGGGTGGTCGCCATCCAGTCGGGCAAATGCCCTACCACCTGGCTGTGGGTTGTTTTATCGCCTCCTACGACAGGCTTCCTGGCCGGTCGGCTGTGGTCTGATGTTCCTTGGCTTTACACTAGCGGCACTAGCCAGTTGCCAGCGAGCGGCAAGCGGCGTATGCGCGCGGGATGAGGAAGCATTGGGGGGAGGATGACGTTTACCGCCTTTAAGTAAATAACTAACTTTAAGTAAATCAGTTATAACAACAATTACTTATAATTAATGTCACGATGATCAGTTAGTTGTCGCGATTGGAGCCGGTCTGTCCCGTCCATCGGTCCGCAGGGTGGCTCCGAGGCTTCCCAGGAAACTCTTCACTCAGCACTTTCTCACGCAAATGCATGAGTCACTCACAGGTGGCTTGAATGAATGAATGCTTGTTTTCTTTGAAATTTGCAAAGTTGTGTGAGAAACCACAGCGTTGCCTCGTATGTGTGGAAAACCGTGGGGTTAACACACTTAACAACATCATCTTTTAGGTGGTGCGTTTTGCAATTTTGTTTTACTTGGCACTGACTTTGTAGGTTGCGTTTTTCTTAAAAATAATATTTACTACATTTACTACTTGCACAAAAGCTTGAATACCTTTAGAAGAAAACGTGTGCGTCTCGGGACGCCCGACAGAAGTGATAACTTTTTTTTTTCAGGCGAGGGAAATGCATTTCGCACATACCGGGTCCGCTTATGGTAGGAAAGGCATGAGATTTAGAACGTAGTTACGCCCACGCTGATCCTAGTGCAAAAGTGCCTGAGAGTGCCCCGGGAATCAGAGCAAACTCACTTCGTCAACAGGGGTGAAGACTCCTCTGCTCCCTAGATGCTAGAGGGCCCCTGCAGCGGTATTTCAGGGAGGGAGATCATGCGCATACCTGCGCCTCCGGGCCCCCGACTGACGTCGGCGCCCGCGAGACGCATGCGCACTTCCATCTCTCTCCCTATCTCGTTCCGTGGCCTTCTTTTGAGACATAACAGTCTCGCAGAAATTGGTCGCAACCACCCAAAGATCGTCGTTATACGGCATAGCTTGCACCAAACTGCCCAGCGAATCGATCGGACCTACTATTGTCTCGAGTTCAAACCTCTGGGGTGCCCATGCTGCGCACTCGACTAGCGTATGAAATGAAGTGTCTTATGCGCCACATTGGCGGCATTGGGGTAAAGGCAAGCAGCCCGCAATCTGGCACAGATACTTATCCAGACAGAAGTGATAACTTAATCTTAAACTAATCTAAGTTGAACTATTTAATATTGAAATTGTTTAACTTGAGAAAAGCTTAGATTATTATTTAAATTGTATGTATATAGCGCGTGGGTTAGAGTGAGAGAGGAGGAGCCTGCATACCGCTGCCGTATGCGTGAGAGAAAGGGAAGCCAGACATACTGGCGCCGTAACGCGTTACGCAACGAATCGGTTTACCCTCCCATAAGAAGTTATCACTTTAAAAATATATTAAGTGCCTGTAGAAATTGTACTTCAGGCACGCGTCTTCAAGTTTACCTTTCGGTGAGTGTAGGCGCTCTTCCACAAGGGTTCCTCTCGATTTCCTTGGAGTTCACTCATCAGATCCTGATGGTCCCATTGTTACCAAGTCAGGATCTGATGAGTGATCATTTTAGCAATAAAGGTAGCATTTAATTTTATTGGAGATTCTGCTTTGTCTAATACGTGTGAATAAAGTTTGTACAAAACTATACATGGTATGAATGATTAAATAATAAAAGAGATTAAAATCTTAATATTAATTCATTATACATAGCAATGTTACTTGTTAATTTTTTCAAGTAATGATAATGCAAATGGTTTTTTTATTTGTTTTTTAAATTCAGATATTTATAAACATTGATAAGATAGATAATTATTACTTACACACTTTATTGATACAAAGCAAAAAATTGTGAAGTTAATTAACGAATTAATGCAAATGATAATGCCTATAAAATAATGTGTACAAAAACTTGAAATCCTGTTATTAAAATAATAATTTAAAATGTAATATATACGCTTATTCTTGCTTTGTTACAAAGTATCCAGAAAAAAATATTTTAAAAAATATAATTAAATTAATTATAATAATATAATATTTCTTAATTGTTGAATAATTTGCAGACAAAAATCGCAATAATATACGGTGCCAAAGTATGTGTTCTAAAGAAAAAAGATGGCGGCATTCGACCTATTTCGAGGCAGCAGTACATTCTCTGAGATCATTTGCCACCATCGATCCCTGTGAGGCAATCTTGAAGGTGGATGTCAAAAATGCATTCAATTCGGTCAATAGGTGCGCTCTGCTGTCCGAGGTTAAAAAACATTTTCCCAAAATCTAAAAGTATGTTCATCAGCACTACAACGAAAATTCTTATTTGGTATATCAAAATAACCTAATACATTTGGCAACGGGTTGTCAGCAGGGCGACCCTCTCGGGCCAGCCATTCTTTCTCTTGCCATCTACACCATCATTAGACAACTAAATTCTAAATTCAACGTGTGGTATCTCGACGATGGGATCTTAGCAGGTAATAGATACAGTGAAAAGTCCGCGCTAATGTGTCATAGATTATACTGGTCGACAAAAAAATTCACTTCTTCATACTATTTTACTTTTTTATAATTTCGACACTTCTGAATATAAATATAGTATCAAAAATTTTGTACCGCTTCCATTTTTTTGTAATGGATGTTTTAAATTAAGCGTTTTGAAGTGAAACTTCTATATAGACGGGGGGGTCTTAGGATTTTTCTGTCACGAAAAAGCGTTACGGTCGCGTGGGGGAGCGGCATAAATTTAGACTAGACGTGGTAAAAGGCGGCATAATTTTAGAGTAGACTTTGGATGCGTTTTTGGTTTCGGATCTAATTCAGTTTCATTGTTTGATAAAATAAAATGTGTTTAAATAAAAAATGCATTCATTAAAATGTATCTAACCTAACCAAATCATAATTTGCAGTAAACCTGCGAAAAATTGAAATCGCAACAAAAGTGAAACTTCAACGGACAAGTGGAAAAACGGACGGGCAGGTTTTTAACAAGTTTTATTGAATGTACTTGTTCAATTTGAAAATCTGCCCGTAAAACTTCAAGTTAAAATTTTCTTGCGATCCGTTTTTCCACTTGTCCGTTGAAGTTTCACTTCTACTATGTGTCTCAGCACACATTTCAATTTTTTTTTTTTGCTTTACGTACAAAACATATATTTAATTATTATGATAATAGCTGATTTAATTCCTCCAAAAACATTTAAAATCATCAAAAGTATATGTAATAGATCTTGCTAGAATCATTCATCACATTTATGAGATATCGCTTAAAGATTTTCGGAAAAGAAATCTACTGAAATGATGGTATTTTTACGAGCTACAGGACTGGAATTAAAAATGCCTTTGGAACTACTATAGAATTTATTAGAACTGTACAAACACGTATAAAACAAATACAAATAAAACTGGATGCAACCAGTTCACACTGCACGATTCAATACAATTCGACACGCGTAAAGTCCGTCGTCTATATCGCTAATTGAGAGTACTACAAACGTCTTACTCGTCTCGTAGTCGTCACTTGACTGGCCGCCCCTCTATTCGGGCATCGTCTTATACTAACTACACAGTACAAAGAAATTGACCGCGCACACTGAGTTTCTGAGACATATTAATTTGCACATCTGCGAACGGCCACAAAGTCGAAGACAATAACAATAAGGATTAGTTTGACGCTAATGATGGTTATAAAACAAGTAGAAAAACAATAGCATGTTTTACTTAATTGCAAATTCAAAACACAAAGAATTCCTTAATCCGGGTGGAAGACAATAGACTACGCTTACAATAGGCAACTGTGCGCTTATCTTTGACGTCATGTAACAGTATTTTGGATTTTGATAAGAAGAAAATAGTTTTACACTGAAAAAATTGGGGTTAAAATTTAAAAAAAAATGCGTGAGAGCAAGGAGCTAAAAACAGATCTAAATTCAGCATGTCAAATTCTAATATTTATCGGATTTTTATTTAACGGAGGATTTGTGCCGACCAGTGTTATTTCAAAAACATGGCGAGAATATTTAGAAGAAGTTTCCGCCGCCAAACACAGGTGTGTCGTTAGGCTTCGTCTTACAACACTCCTGACACATTTTTAAAATGTCGCTTGAAATAAATAGTTATAGGGACCTAAACAGGCAAAAAGTTAATAATATTATACCATAAACTCACTCTTAAATGAAATTCGCTGTTTGATGAAATCCTTTCTAGATACTCCACTGACATTCCTGGTCTTCATCTCGTTACTGCAAGACGCTTCTTCCGAATCTACTTGTTGCCTTCTTTTGACCGTTGTCTTAGATCTGAAATAAATTCGAAATTGTCAGCAAACTATTAGATGCGTGCGCAGTAAAGTCTTTCGTACGAATAATTGTTGAATTCATGTGCCTGAATGATTTACTTTGATCTAAATCGCGTTGGAACATTAATAAAGTAGTATATGTAAATTAGATTTGCTACCGCTCCGGCTAAGACAAAGATGTATAAAACGTAGACGACACTTTTGCCGTCGTTCCAAACGATAAAGTCTCTGCATTTCTAGATCATCTCGATTCCATCAACAGTAATATTAAATTTACTATGGAACTAGAGGCAAACCATAAATTAGCTTTTCTGGATGTACTCATCTTAAGGAACCTTGACAATACTCTTGGCCATACGGTGTATAGGAAACCTACCCATACAGATAAATACCTTAATGGTTCGTCTCACCACCATCCTAGTCAGTTAGCTACCGTGGGCAAATCTTTGTTTCAGAGAGCGCGTAAAATCTGTGACGAGAACCACGTGGCTGGAGAGCTTCAGCGTGTCAAGCGAGTTCTACAACGCAATCAGCTGAAGACTCCACACCAACGTCACAAAGGCCCTAAATCACCTTCAGTTGAACGGTGCCCTGCTACCCTACCCTACATCAAGGGGGTCACAGACAGAATTGGTCACATCCTCAGGCGAGCTTCAATCAAAAGATATTTCAAGCCGCATAAAAAGATTACCCAATTTTTGAGACCTGTGAAATGCAATATCCCACTCCAGGATGCAGGTGTCTATAAGTTCGATTGTGAGTGTGGATTATCATACATTGGCAAACAAAGAGGAGCCAAGTGGTGGTAAATTAGATTAGGCTCCCATAGAGTAAATAATAACCATAAACAAAATTAAAACTAAATAATTAAAATGAACAAGTTGGCGGTAGACTAAATAAAACTTTAACAATACTCGTTGACTCTTGACATCTTTGTCTTCCGTGATCACGGCCACTGAAAAGTGGCCGAAACGTCGGAATAACAAAAATCAAATAAATTACTGCGCTTAAAACCGTTAAAGCGTAGTTTTATTATGTATACAAGTCGCGAAAACTTAAGAAAATATTATGTAGTACATGTTTATTAATTATACGTCTTTTTTTAGATCGTTTGATAGTCTTGATATATTTATATTCACTTTTGTTCCAAAGTAGTCATAATTTTCTTTTATAATGACGTCAACGTCGTCTTTTTTTGTGTCATTCTTAAAAGTGAACGTTTGATATACGTCAGAACCTTCCGGCCCTATAAGGTTCACGAGCAGACTGGTTTGCACTCCTGACGATTCAGAATTAACCCCTGATGACCACAGTGGTGTCCGAGGAAATCATGCGGCAGATCAACTGGCGAGGAGAGGATCCGAAACCCAACCAGTTGGACCGGAACCTTTCCTACCTTTGCCACACATTTGGTTTAGGAATTACATAGATCAAAGGACAAGGGCACTACATCAACAACACTGGGAAAACCTGGAGGATTACGAGCAAGCCAAACTGGCAATGCCTCAAGCAAACCTACGTTTCTCCAGGAATATCAACCGGTCCCGGCTGAGACTAGTTAATAGTGCAGCCACTGGACATGGCAATTTTAACAGACATCTTTTGAATGCATGCCTGGAGGCAGAAGAAACAGTCCTGCTTGAA
This sequence comes from Dendrolimus houi, assembly GCA_039645545.1. Lineage (NCBI taxonomy): Eukaryota > Metazoa > Arthropoda > Insecta > Lepidoptera > Lasiocampidae > Dendrolimus > Dendrolimus houi. Next base: position 23,660,633 of record CM077125.1, read on the forward strand.
TGCGGAGAAGTGGCCCAAAACAGGGCGAAGTACCTGGACGCCCCAGGTAGCCTCCAAGAAGTCTTCAGCAACGTCATGAAACTGGAGTACTTCCTGGAGGAGCTGGGCTGAATGGAGTAAGCCCGCATCCACCCTCGCACGCAAAATAGGCGCTATGTCGTCGAGTTGCGGAAACCGCCCGCTAGCAGAAGAAGAAGAGAACCCCTGATGACTTTACAAATAGCTGGAATTGTTGTCTTCAGCGCTTCCAGGCGTCGGCCCACGCTTCGGGGCCTCCCTTGAAATTCAACTCTGGCGGCGGTCTCGCGTGTCCCATTCGTACGATTTAATCGCACATATGCACAAATCACGGATTTTTGCTATAATTAATTACTTTTCACAATATTTATACTGATTTTCGTAAATGAAACACCGAGTTCTCTGACTTTAATCGGTACTCTCGATATGGTATTCAAAACTACCCACAACACATGGTTACATTTCAATGAAATGGGCACTGTAGGTGGTAACATACAAAACGTTATAGATCGAATAAAAGTATGTTAAATTATAATTTTTTGCAAAGTAGTTTGTTTGTCTATTTGATTGGTGTCTGGAGCACAAAATTACAGTGATACACATTACAAGCTACCATCAAAATAAGAGGAATACAGCTGTATTCCTCTTATTTTGATCAGTTGATCCAGACCTTGACGAACGTCATTTGTTTCCACGTCGTCCAAATTTTAATTTGTATAGTATTAAATAGGATAATTAAACTACGTTTTAACGGTATAAAGCGCGGTATTTTATTTGATTTTTATTCCAACGTTTCAACCACTTTTCAGTACACTGCTACTAAAAAGATCATCCCAATGGATCTCCCCTACATAATCGAAAAATAACAAAATGTACGAAAGCTAGCGCCATCAAGTGTTCCAGGAACATCAAAAATTATAATTAGTTTACCATTTAGTCCGCTTAACTTCACTTAAGATGGCGCTGTACCATATCGTTGAACAAACCCTTCGCTCTGAGATCTTAAGAGCATAAATGAAATCACAAGTTATGGTCATCACTTTTACATGAAATTTTGTGTGAACCATTTTTTACTTTTGGCATAAATAATAGTGTTATAATATATAAGTTTTTTAAACTAATTTTATTTTGTCTTTCTCTTTATTCCAATTCAGAACAAGTTAAAACTTATTAGAACCATCTAGTGGAATTTATGGAATTATCGATTTTAGCGCCGTCTATCGGACGGGGTAAATGATATTTGAAATTTTATTTCAGAGAGGCTCATCTATTTTATATATAGTGTATTATCTATGGCTATCGCTGAAGACAAAGATGTCAAGTGTCGTATTATATTATTGCAGTATTTGGGAATACTGTAAATTTTATATATCTGGGTTTAATTTACGCTTTTGTGTTTGTCAGTCTGTTAAATGTTATAAGATTATTAAAATATAGCTTTACCGAGTTAAGAGTTTAAATTATTTTACTAAAGAATGGTTATGATAATTGAATAATTATAAAATAGTAACTAGAGTAACTTTGAGGTAATCAAGTTATTCAAATTCAACTTAGGTAATTAATTATAACTATTTAAAGTAAGTAAGTTTATACAATGCAAAACATTTTGTATTTAAATAAGATAGTACCACACAAATGAGATTATTCCTTTATTCAATTCTATTTAAAAAAAAATCTTGTTATTATTTATTCAAATGAAATAGTTAGTGATATATATAAATTTAACTATAATTTCAATCTCTTGTGTGTGATCACCAATACATGAAATATAAGTATATATTTCTAATCAATAATTTTACTGTATATTTAGTATTACAAAATTAGATACTTGCTGGAAGAAATAATAATTAATACATTCTACTATATGACCACCTTTTTTATTTATTAGCTTTCTTTATATCTACTCAAATGTTACATATGAAGTGCCTTTCCTATTAATGTTAAAACCTTGTATTGGGCGCCATTGTTTTTATTTAGCCTACCGTCAACTTGTTCATTTTAATTATTTAGTTAATTATGTTTATGATTATTGTTTACTCTACTATTACTATTGTTGTGTAATCTAATTTATCACCGCTTCGCAACAAGTTGTGACTCAACTCAACAAGAAACTCTTCAGCAACATGTTTAGCTCTAATCATTTTAATTTCATTACGTAGCGCAGGAATTCTCAAAGCGGTCGATATCGACCCCCTGGGGTAAAAAGCGATTTCCCAGGGATCTACATAAACGAAAACTGATTTTGGGGGTCGACGAGGTCAAAAATTCGACCCCTATTAATTAACACCAGTTCTTATTTGAAACTTTCAACATACTTTATAAGATAGATAGATAGATAACACTTTATTATAGACCAATACAGAAATGTACTTAAAGACAAATTATATTTAATTTAATTATGTAGAAAGGGCGGTCTTATCGCTAAAAAGCGATCTCTTCCAGACAACCCCAGGAATGTCTTTAGATGATAATGGCGATGCTGGTATACGTAACATATACAGTCGATTCTCGATAATTTGAAACTCAAGGGACCAGAGATAAATTTCAATTTGTCAAGAGTTCAAAATTACAAGCGTTTACTTATGGAACTCACGGAAAGACATTTGTTCTTTTTTGGGTTAATTTTAATAGTACAAATCAAACATTAACGTTTGAAAGAAGACTGGAATGCGAACTTACTCATATCTATTTATGTAAACAATTGACAGGTCTGTACATGTATGTAAACAGACGACAGGTATGTGCATGATAAACGCTTCAAATTATAGAAAGTAGGAAAGCCCGGACTTCAAATTATCGCATGTTTGCGAGCAAGATAATATTCTTTCAACTTCAAATTACCGAAGGGACCAATTAACATTGATTTTATTCAATTTATCAAGAGATTCAAATTAACGAATGTCAAATTATCGAGCGTAGACTGTAGTACGAATTACTTACTTTTTAATAATAAATATAATACATAAATTATATATATATATATATATATATATATATACACATATATATATATATATATATATATATATATATATATATATATATATATATATATATATATATATATATATATATATATATGCCGTTTCCTTCCACTAAACCCCTAAATACTCGGTATCTCGAATTATTTAGACTTTGTAACTCGAACAAAATGTTATTTCCCTGCGTAGCTATTTTAGTACACATTTATACTTGATAACTTGAATTTCAAAAATCAGACTGTCAGTGGAAGTTAGTCAAACCCAATGACGTCTTACTTGGATTGCCTGAACTGAAAGTCTGGTGCGTTTATTCTGTTGTTTCTGCCTAGTACATTAGCAATGAATGAATCGATTCATTAAACTTTCTAATTCACACAGCTGTGTACCATAAGGTAATGAACAAATCTAAATTTTTTTTTTCGATCAGTACTCATTTGGCCGCTAACCAGCAACAGAGACGCAACATATAATTTTTTTTCTCAAAAACAGTAATAAGGACTCTGCTAGCTTAATTTTGGTGGTAGTGGGCAAGAAATTCCTCAACATTCCAAGGGACTGTATAAGTCATGTTACATGTAAAAGTGTTTTTTTTTTCAAAAAATATGTACCTACTTTTAAGTATTTTCACGTAATGTGTATTAATAATTATTATTAAATATACCTAATATTTACTGAATTTCATGTCTATTTATTTTGTTAAATTTTGATGAGAAAATGATGTCAAGTTTATTACTCACTTAACAAAACCGCAAAGTTTTTGAATTGATAAGTATTTTGTATCAATACGAAAAAAACCAGAGGTAGGATTTTTAAAGTAATTTGGCTAGGCTGGTCTGAGGTATCAGTTCTTTTTGAAAATAGGGTCTCTTACACAAAATAGTTAGGGAATTCCCGATGTAGCATGAAAACGGTTACTGAAAAGTGGCCGAAACGTCCGCATAAAAATCAAATAAATTACCTCATTTAAAACCGTTAAAACGTAATCTTATTATATACTAGCTGATGCCTGCGACTTCGACCGCGTGGTGCGGTTTTTTAACTATCGTACGGGAATTCTTTAATTTCTCGGGATCAAAAGTATTCTATATGTTGGCCAGAGATATAAGCTACCACCATACAAAATTTCATTTAAATCGGTTCAGTCGTTTCGGAGATTAGCCGGTACAAACAGACAGATAAACAGATAAACAGACAAACAGAGAAACAAATTTTAAAAAAAATCTAAATTAGTTCTATTTCACTTCTTACATCCCCCTGACTCGGTTTTTAGCATTTTTTTTCATTGTACAGAAATTCGACCTCTACAGTTTTATTATATGTATACCTATAGATAGGTATTGATCTATCGCTAGGGAACAGTGCTTTTGTGGGTGAAAGGTAAAGGTACCCTATGTCCTCTTCTATACTCCTGACAACCTGTATGCAACATTTCGCAACAATCGGTTGCGTAGTTAAGGCGTGAAAGCGTCCAAAACAAACTCACATTCGTATTTATAATATTAAAAATAGGATTTAAATCAGCTCACTTACTTGTCCATATATGTATCACTATGTATCTAGAAAAAAACTTAGTGGTCAAGCCTGTTTCTGGAATCCAAAAATAATGGATTTATATTGTTCTTCTGTAGTTTTACTGCAACGACCAAACACTTACTTAGAACGGAGTAATGCGGAGTAATGTTAATTAAATTACTTTATACCCAAAGCGAAGACTCTATTTCCTGGATCGGAGATCCCCACTCTAATGTAAATAATGACAAAGATAAACATAATAGTAAACAAATATTTAATGGCACATATAGGGTACTTTGGGGTAATTTCGACTTATGTTTAGATGAGATAATAGTTGATTTTTTTATCTAAAAATGTATTATAATTTTATCCTAAAGCACGTCAATTTTATTTACTGGTATAATATAGTCTAACTATTAAAAATATTTTTTACAAGTGTCTATAAATTCTGCAAATAAGATATATAATTGTTTTTCTTTTTAGATGAGGTCTTTAAGATGAGGCAAGTACACTTTTGATCCCTATCGACCATTATAAGCTGAGCTCTTCTGTAAGTACTTAGATTATCTGAATCTAAATTAATATGTATTCTGTCAAAAAAGTACCGGTAACAGGTCAATAATACACAAAATGTTAGTTATTTACTCAAATTTATTTTATCACCTTCAAAGTATGCTCTTTCAGAAAATCAAATTATATAGTAATTTGAGTTTAGGAAAAAGATAGAAGTCGGCTGGAGCCATATTGAGTGAATAAAGTGGTTGCTCGATGGTATTTGATGAATTTTTGGTCAAAAATTCATTCACAATGACGGCCTTCTGCGAAGGCGCATTATCTTGGTGCAAATTCCAAGAATTTTCTTACCACAAATCTGGCCTTTTTTATTGAATTTGCTCTCTTAAACGCCGCATAACGCTCAAATAATATACTTTATTTACCGTTTGGCCTTTCGGTAAGATTTCTGAGTGCACAACACCGCGATAATAATTTAAAAAAAATAGTCTATATGACTTTGAATTTTCATCGACTTTGGCGTATTTTCTTCGGTTTTGGTTCAGTTCGAAGGCGCCACTCCGAAGCTTGTTTGTTGACTAGTTTGTATGTTAAACCTGTAAACCCACGTCTCGTCACCAGTAACAAGTAGTCTTTTGGAACTGGCCGAATGGTAAGATGTTTCATGCCCAAGTGATTATTTAAAATGATACGGATTGACTCGTGAGACACAAAAAGTTCAGCGGCTATTTCTCTCACTTGAATGAGGATTTTCAATCATTATTTCTTTCACTTTTGCGACGTTAACTTCAGTTGAAGACGTTGATGGCCTACCAGGGCGAGGCAAATCTTTCAGCACATCTTGACTGCTTTTGAACGCTTTTTACCACTCATAAGCACATATTTTTGTCACGTGTCGATTCACCGTAAGCCTTCTGTAACATTTTCGGTGTCTCCGAACAGGAAATTCCATTGGCGATGCAAAATTAAGACAAACTCTTTGTTCGATGTTTTTGTCCATTATGAAATTCGCAATAGAACCTAGATATGATCTAACTAAAAACTGCAATGTATTTAATCTAAATGGCCGATGCAACTCGAAACTCAGCGCCAAAATGAAAAACATTTGTGCAAATCTAAAACAAAAAATTGAATTTGGAACCATAAACAAATCATCCAGTCCCGATACTTTTTTGACACAATGTAAATCTCAGGAAAAGAAAATTGTCTGCTTCAGTATTAAATTTAAATTAAGTTAAATAAAATCGTAATTTTCCGAATACCCCAATTTTCGGAATTACCCCAAATCACTATATCTAAATATATACAAATTACATGTTTTCAAATTTGGTACTAATTGAATAAAACTAAGTATGTCTAATTAAATACGTTTTGCAATTAAAATTGAAATAAATGAATTTATTTTTGTTTAATTATCGTATTAAATTTTAATTATATTATAATTGACCGAATATCAGGTATATGATATCTTTTTGTTTTACAATATTTATGTGCACATAATATTTTTAATTATTGTCAATGCTGATTTTTGTAGACAAGCTATTTGCGAATGTTTAATTAAATAATCATAAACTTGGTACATAATTGATTTTATTAATAATTTAAAATGAATTTTATCATATTTTTTAATTTTAAAAACTAATAATATAATAGATTTAACTTTATTTCAATTTGTTCATACATAAACTTTAAATCTATATGTTCTCTCTTATGTCTAGCGAGAAAAGAGAAAGAGTCTATTCATATTGTACATGGTTTGATGTTAAATTGGGCGAATAGACGTATTGGACGTGGTAGACTCATGCTGGAATTATCTTGATTGATCAGCTCGATTGGTGTAATACCACGCTCTCACAGAATATCGGCGTGAAATTGTCAGCCTTGAGCTGATCGTGTTTTGTGGGATGAGTGAGAGTTTTGATGACCCATTTCCTCCTCTTCTTGCTTCTTCTCTATTCCACCCCCTCATTCCAATCCCATATCCTATACCTCCCTTCTATCCTATTCTTCCTATCTGATCCCTAGACTTCACCACCCTTTTCTTTACGAAGAGAAATCCGATTGAGAACCATCTGTGTGACATTAGTCAACTCAGGGTAGCACTGGTAACGCAAGCAGGAGTGCTATTGCGATACCGCGGTCAGTTATACCCACTAAAACGCCTCGGTGTTTGAATGCCTTATGCCAGGGCCATGGATACATAGCCTAACCCCTCCCCGGGCTCTGGCAGGCGGCGGCCCAACGGCCTCATCCATTGCCGGGGGAAATACGCCCTCGGCGTCTTTAATTTCTCATTACGTGGGACGAAGAAGAAGAGGTAAGTGCACACGAGACACGGCTCGTCCACATCTTGACGGCATTACGTCGAATGAGAACCCTTTCTCTAGGGATCATGGACCAACCCACCCATGCTGCCCGGTCAAGGCTGCCGAAGTCTTCCTCCTTTAACGGGAACGGAGCAAGGACGTACGTTTACACTCCCGCTCCGCCTCCCCCTTAGCAAGCATGTCTTGCTCGCAAAAGGAGGAGACGGCGTCTTATCAGGAGAGGCTCCTGGCCATGCTGCGCTGCATGCTGCGAGCGAGAGGTCAAGTCCGGTAGAGGTGACGAGGTCTCGGTGCTGCTCTGCCCAAGCGGGGCACCCTTGGAGGATTATCTCATCCTCCAACCCCATCCTAAAGGCTGGCAACGCGTAGGCATCGCCATTAACGTTGCAAACGTCTATAGGGGACAATAAGCACTTACCGTTATCTGGGCCGTCTGCCTGTTTGCCAACTTTACAATAAAAAAAAATTACAAGTGCTTCGTAACTCACGAACTTTGAAAGGTTCCTTATAGATTACCCGTGTAGTAGAGAAGAAATAATACAAATTCCTATTTCTTTACAGCCAGGTGGCAGGGCGTTTGCATGTCTGAATGCAAAAGCCCTGGTCTAGATTATGCCGCCACAACAACCTGGAGTTGTGTTCCGGCATCAATGGCCAGGTTCCAGTCTCCTTTTAGAGAGCGGCAGCAGATTGGTGCTACAAATGTCCATAGGCGACGGTGCCCACTTTCCATCACAGTTGGTTCGTCACTCTATTTAATGTTTATATTTTATTTATAAACAATAAAAAACACAAAAAAGATGAATAAATAAAAATTAATTTAATCGAAAATACTCTGGAAGACTACTTAACGGAGATGACAATGTTGAGATGGAAACGGAGATGTGTGGTTTTACAAGAATGGATAAGGTGAGAAATGAGTACATAAGGGGATCTTTGAAAGTTGCACCCGTGACTGAAAAATCGAGAGGAAGAAGATTAAGTTGGTATGGGCATATAAAGAGGAGGGATGAAAGTCACGTGACAAAAAGAATTTTAAACTACTAGATAGATGGGTACAGATGTAAAGGTAGATTAAAAGGAGATGGATGGATTGTGTGAAGGATGATATGATGACTTGTGGTGTGACAGAAGATATATGTCAGAATAGGGGACTATGGAAGGAAAAGATATACATTAAAGAGTATTGTATTGTTACATGCCGTCAAAGATAAGCCGCACAGCCTATTGTAAGCGCAGCTTATTGTCCTCCCGGATTAAGGAACTCTTTTGTCTTTTTACTTGTATTATAACGATCATTAGCGTCGAACTAATCCCTATTGTTATTGTTTTCGACTTTGTGGACGTTCGCAGGTGTGCAAATTAATATTTCTTAGAAACTCAGTGTGCGCCTCCAATTTCTTTCTACTGTGTAGTTAGTATAAGACGATGCCCGAATGGAGGGGCGGGCAGTCAAGCGACGACTACAGTACGAGTAAGACGTTTGTAGTACTCTCGATTAGCGATATAGACGACGAACTTGCATTGAATCGTGTAGTGTGAACTGGTTGCATCCAGTTTTATTTGTATTTATTTTATACGTGTTTGTACAGTTTTAATAAATTCTATAGTAGTTCTAACGGCATTTTTCATTCGAGTCCTGTAGTTCGTATCGGTATTGTGTTTTTTTAAAGGCCGTGTCGGGCCCGTCTTTTTCCTCTGGCATAGTCGGTAGGTATTGTATTTGCCTTAATGTTTCTTTATGAACGTAATAAGCTAGCTCTTTTGCCAGTTGTTCTTTATTTATAAATAATTCCCAGACCCAACAGACGTTGTCTAAATGAAATTTAGAACCCTATTCAGCGTCCCCTACCGGCTCCCATTGTAAATCTAAACCATCCCTGGATGGTGTTGAATGGGTACAAACACACATAAAACATTTCATTAAAATCGGCCAACAGTTTAGGAGGACTTTAGTGAAATACACGAACAGATTTTTTCTATATATTGTTACGAATTTATGGAATATGAATTTAAAATGCAGTTGGAATTATCACAAAGTTTCTTACACTAGCGAATACAATAAGTAAAGCAGACAATCTTAGTCACATAAATCGCGCAAAGTCCGTCGTTATAAGATACTCGCTCCGAAAGTGCACTAGGTAACACTTCCGTCGCAGTTGAAACCCAACTAACATACTCCCCGACTGACTGACCTTATATATTTGTAAAATTAGCCATAGCCTCCTAGCAACATGCCTACTAGTCCTTGGAATTCTCAATTTAGAAGCTTTATGGCTTCTACAAATTTGCAAACAATAGAAAAAATGCAAACAATTCAAAAGAAGGATTTACGACGTCTCACCTAGAGGCACACAAAGGGATTAGCGTGAACAATAAATAGATCACACAAATTTGAAGGGATAATAAAACACCTGCAAAGGACCGGTTTGCAACAATAAAATATATTTTTAACTATGTTCGTTCGTTTGTTTAAATACATTCTGCCTTTTTTATGCTATTTACATCGTTCCTTATTCATATTTATATACATGTTTTATTTATTTACATATATCCGCATTTGTCAACTTATTTACAGTATAATATTGCATTGTATTGTAAATATATAGATAAATAATCATTAAGGACGATAAGATTACGAGAATTGTGACGATTACGTTTCTACTCATAACGAGTCGTAGTAAGTACATTTAATACTCCCCCACTTATATGAATAACAAAGTGACTTTCAGATATCTACGTATTACTTTTTCATGGTGTTGAGCGTGAACCGATTATCGTGAAATTTGTGTATGCACGGTGTTGAACATAAGATATACTTCTTATCTCTGAAAATGGGATATATATCATCGACATTAACGGCCAGGCTCCAGTCCCATCTTCGAGGCAGCAGCGCATTGGTAGCACCTTTCGCGTTGCAAATGTCCATAGGCGACGGTAACACTTACCATCAGGTGGGCTCGTTTGCCTGTATACTACCAGAGCAATATTGTCTTATGGGCAGGTGTTTCTGCCCACAAGTGTTAAGAGTACTCTATATACTCCATAAGCAGCTGTTTTCACCGATTCATATGACGAAGTTACAAGTATCAAAATAAAGTGGTAAATATGCTATGTCTTACAGTTACCAGTGTATCTAGACACGTGTCAATATCAATGCTACAAAAGCAGCCACTTTAGGCCCCAACATGTTGTAACATGTTCGAAATTAACTGTGCAGTGATTCAAACAAAAGTCAAGTAAAATTAGGTGCAGTAAATAATTCTTATAACTTACCAAAAATTTATCTCATCTTAAATCATTCTTGAAAGGTGTCCGAAATACCACCTAAACTGATTTAAAAATTAAAAATACATAATATGAAATATAACACCAAAACACGAAGAGGACATAACGATTTTATTGATGTCGACATAAAACCATAAAAATTATATTTGTTACAGATTAGTCAAATGTATAGTTTAAAATTATCGATTTCACACGTCCTACTACAAAGAATGTAAAATGAAACTGATGTGTAACAAACTCGGTTAAGTACATGCCTGTTTCACGCTTAACGGGATTCTGTAGATGTGGCCGATGTCTAATTATTGCAAAAAAAAAAAATGAAATACACACAGATCTTATTAATTCTAATTTCTAAAAATGTCCTTGTAAACAATCAATAACACTATCCCACAATCTACGTATTCTTGTGGTACACTTTACTGTGAAACTATCACACAGGGCCGTAGCTAACGCCGTATCAGACGCATCAGTGATACCGGGGCCCCAGGCTTTTTATTGCCTGACGGCCCACTTGATGGACGGTATTCACCGTTGCCTATGGACGTTTGCAACACCACGGGCGTTGCTGGCCTCTAAGAAACTTTATAACGCCCTTCTTAAACGACCCCATGTCGTAGCGCAGAGGGGAAACTTCGGCGGAAAGTAATCTCCAGATCATTGTCGTACGCGGAATAAACGTTCTAGAGAACCGTTGCGTAGTTGAGCGTGGGAGCTCCAGGAAACGGGGGTGAACATCCCGTCGATGGCGAGCGGTGCGGTTGTGAAAATGAGGCGTTGGCACCAGATCAAACAGTTCCTCTGAACACTCTCCGTTGTACAGGCGGTAGAATACGCAGAGGGACGCAAAGTCTCTCCGAAGGCTAAGCGATTCTAAACCGCCTGTTAGTATGGGATCGTCGACTATACGAACGGCGCGACGCTGGATGGAGTCGAGAGGGTCAGTCTGGTAAGCGGGTGCTCCAGCCCATAAGTGTGAGCAGTATTCCATATGCGGCCTAACTTGTGCTTTGTAAAGCACAAGTTAGGCTGCATAAGGCTACAGGGGCCCCGAAAGTGTGTAAGCAAAAAATCCTAAAATGTTATCCACGCTCTTTTAAATATCAATAACATATTTGAGAATAACTGCTGGGCCAACAAGAACGGCTATCAGACTTGTTTTTATTGTCTATAGAGGCAGAAAATCTAAAAAAACTGAAATCGTCTTCAGCTATAGATTATTTGATAAGTTAGCTTGCCGAAATTGATTGATTTAAATTGTTTGTCTAACTTAACTCCTAGGAGTATTAAATATAAGTAATAACTTACAATCAATATATAATTATTTTAATTCAATTGGAGCATTTTTTATTCCTTTTATAAAACAAACTTTACCCTTCCTTTGGGCTCCCCAACACATTTTGATACAGGGCCCGTGTAAGGTAAGCTACGCCACTGATCACACTTTCAGATTTAGGCTTTGACATAATAGTTTCAATTTATTTCTAGATGAAATAATAGAATATCTATCATAAAAATATTATTTTATTAAAACTATAAAAACAATAAGACATGTGTAGTATTACCTGGACTGTTACTACTAACGCCACCTGTTCGAAAACTAAAGAACTAATATCGATGTCAACATGTAAAGTGTTGTACATTTTTGCTAGTTGTTATTCCTGTCTTACCTAATTATAATGTGTATTAATAATAATTCATCCCAATAGCCCGGTACCTACCTTTCGTTCTCATTTCCTGCAATAGTCGTAGGACTACTGCATGAAGCTATAGGATGTCTTTGAGTACATTTTTGATTGGTTTACACAAGAATAATCGCCAGTCAGTGTCACGCCACATTTACATTAAATTTGTGGAAGGGGCCTCTACGTGTTGGCTTTCCCATGGCCATGCAAGCTCTGCAAAGGTGTGGACTATTTTTATGGCCAGTGTTTTAAAACGACATACAGGATATAATATAACATATATAATAATATTCACATACTAGGATCACGATATCTATATCGATAAATAAAATTGAAGTGTCTGTTTGTAATGTCAAATTAACAGCTTTTTACTAAATGCATATTAAAGTATTATACGGTACATATGTAATAAAATAATTTTTTTCTGTCTGTTTGTCTGGATATTCCGGCTAATTTCTAAAACGGCTAGACCGATTTTGATGGGACTTTCACTGCCAGTTAGCTGATGTTTATGAGTAGCTTAAGCTACTTTTTAACGGTTCCATGAAAGTATTCCACGCGGATGAAGTTGCGGCCACAGCTAGTATTTTTATAAGATTTCGTTTAGTCATATTTATGCATTATATTTTGATGTACTGTAATCTGCTTCGTATGTTAAATAAATAAATAAATTCGTATACCCCGTACCATTTTTATCCATGTAGAAACGAAGACTTGCATTACTAATTTCTGCGTTGGGGTGGCCTGTTGTGACAGGCAACAAAGCAATCCACAGTCAGGTGGTAGGGCATTTACCCAACCGGATAGCGACCACCCTTAATTAGGTATGAATAAAAATTTCGAATATAAGTGAACGCCCCTGTCAATTACCTAACAGCAATTTGTTGCTCTACATTGTTAATTCAGATTAAAAACATATAAGTAACATTTTTTTTAATACGACCAGTGCCCAGGTCGGTGGGCTTCATTAAAAAACTAAAAAACATTATTAAACACAATCAAATTATAGCACTCAGAAATAATGTAGCGTTCTATTGGTTAAAGAATTTTGAAAATCGGTCCAGTAGTTCAAGAGATTACTTCCTACGAAGAAACACACTCACAAAGTACGTCATTATGATGTTGTGTAGGTTCAACATACAACGAAAATCCCAGTAGATTACGTATTGTATTGATGATGGGTTCTACTTTATTCCCTGTGGAACCTATTTAGTCCTCATAATCTGAATTAAACTTAAACTATCCCTGGATTCACCTGAAGACACAAAAAATTGAATAAAAAATCGTCCAAACGTTTAGGTGGAGTTCAATAACACGCACGTGAATAGAAAATTATATAGAGTCAATTCAATAACATATTTAATAATCAAACTACGTTTTAACGGTTTTAAGCGCAGTAATTAATTTGATTTTTACCATTCCAACGTTTCGGCCACTTTTCAGTAGCCATGATCACGGAAGACAAAGATGTCAAGTGTCAATAAGTATTTTTAAAGCTTTATTTAGCCTACCGCCAACTTGTTCTTTTTAATTATTTAGTTTTAACTTTGTTTATCTTAAACAATACTCATTGCCACTTGACATCTCTGCCTTCCGTGATCACGGCTACTGAAAAGTGGCCGAAACGTCGGAATAATAAAAATGAAATAAATTACCACGCTTAAAACCGTTAAAACGTAGTTTTAGTCGCGTAAACTTAAGAAAATAACATATTGAATTTTGTGCTTTCTTTTACTGGCTGTCAAACTTTGGAATCGCTGCCTCTTACTGTCAGAGAAGTCAAAACATTGCCTACATTTAAAAACGCACTCGGAAAACACTATTTTTACATAAATAATTATGCCGAATTCTTATTTATAATATAGACTAATTAATATATCTTATAAATATGTTTGTATGTATTTAATTTATAAAATATTGTTACAAGTTGGGCCACCTGCATACCTATTTTCACATATCGAGAAAGAAATGCTACGCATCTCGTTTATTGCCCCTCCCTCATTCGAAGTTCTTTTTATTACTTCGTATTTAAATTTGCAATTAGACAATAGCCTATTGTTATTGTTTATGACTTTGTTGGCCGTTCGCAGGAATAGATAACCAGGTGTGCAAATTACTATTTCTCGGAAACTCAGTGCGCGCCGGCTATTTTTTTGTACTGTGTAGTTAGTATAAGACAATGCCCGAATGGAGGGGTGGGCAGTCAAGCGACGACTACGAGACGAGTAATACGTTTGTAGTACTCTCGATTAGCGATATAGACGACGGACTTGCATTTCATCGTGCAGTGTGAACTGGTTGCATCCAGTTTTATTTGTATTTGTTTTATACGTGTTTGTACAGTTCTAATAAATTCTATAGTAGTTCCAACGGTATTTTTACCGAGTCCTGTAGTTCGTAACAATATGTTGTTTAGGTATGTTTGTTTATGATCTACGTAATAATCTGCACCACCTACATCGGCAGATTGGGTTAAATTATTCCTTAAGTTAGGTTGCCTGGAAGAGATTGCTTTAAGCGATATGGCCGCCTATTGTTTTTACTGTGACATTATTGTAATTGTGCATTTTTTTAAATTGTATATTTGGTGAGCAACAAAGTGTTATCTAATTATTCTAACTACAACTCTATATAATAGGGACATCAATTATTTAAATTATTACTCTATTGACAATATTTGAAGTGTAAATGTGCTGATGGTATACCATAAATAAATAAAACATCAATTAAAAGTAAAAACATTTATTGTTTCAAGAGAATCGAATGAGCAATTTTACATAATTTTCTTTTAATTATCCTAAGTCTAATTTTATTATTAAATTATTATAATAGCTATATACTAACGGAAATATTGCATTCAAGTGCGACATTCGAATAAGTTTATAATATATCAATATCAAATTTATTGTTTAATTAAAAAAAACCCGACTTTTTAAGCCCAATTCACCGATTTTTTTATCCGTGCAGGAACGGAGAAAGAATACAATTTCCTGAGTTGGGGCGGCCTGTCGTAAGAGGCGACTAAACAACCCACAGCCAGGTGGTAGGGCATTTGCCCGACTGGATGGCTACCAACCCTGGTCTAAAGTATGTCACCAAAACAACCTTGAGTTGTGTTCCGGCATTAGTGACCCGGTTCCAGTGCTTCTTAAGAGAGCAGCAGCACCTTTGGTGTTGGACATGTCCATAGACGATAACCGCTTTCCATCAAGTGGGCCATCTGCCTGTCTGCTGAACTCCTGCAATAAAATAATTAAAAAAATAGAATATCGCGAAATATTTTTTTTCTTCTAAAGTTATACACTTCAGTGTTCCGGTACTTCCAATAATCCGGCACCCTTTGCTCACGGCTCTCTTCCCACTCCCTACTCTCGTTTCGTAACCTCAAAAATTATTACAATAGCACATTCTGTTTACTTTATTTATTTACCCGGTTTAACCAGTATGTTTTGTATGAACTGATACTAATACGTGTTTGGAAGTATGAATTTTCCCCGCTCATCATTGACTGTAACCAGGATTTTTTTGAAATATTATACCTTAAGAATTTTTCCGTTTCAAGTTAATTGTACCCATAAATTAATGATCTACGCTAATAATAATCTCTTCTTAATGACACCTGTACATAATTCTTCCTTCGTTGATAACCCCTTCGTATAAATAAATATAATCACGTTTCAGAATTACGCGCCAAACTCAAGTGGCTTCCAATACGATTTCGCCGGAATGCTCATATACTGTCTCTTCTGTATAATACATTATTTAACCCTCAGACCCGTGCATACCTCAAGGAACAATTTCATTACCTTTATTCCGGTTACTTTAAAGTGTCTCAGATCCTCGGAAAACTTTTACTTACTTACTCCTTTGCATACAACTAGCCTTTATGGTAAATCCTTCACAGTCCCAGCAGTTCGTCTTTATAACGTGCTGCCTGCTAATCTATTAATCTGTTAATTGACTTGTGAAGGATTATTATAGCTCAAATAGCTCAATTTAAGGATGCAACAGGAGTCATTGTCAGCTTTTTCTAGTTTTATATTTATTTATGTAAGTGTATTTTATAATATTGTTACAAGTTGGGCCAAATACAAGGGATGCACATCTGCCTGCCATAAAAACCTGGTTTATTGCCCTTCCTCTATTCGGAGTTCTTTCGTTTAGACAATAGTCTATTGTTATTGTACTTATTTATGGCCGTTCGCAGACATAATCCTGCAGGTGTGCAGAATTATGTTTTCTGGGAATAGCATCGATGATGGCGCAAGTGTAATTCATGGAAATCATTGTTTAGACGGTCCTCATCTGAGTATAAGGGGTGTCCGAACGGAGAGATGGGCAGTCAAGCGACGACTACGATACGAGTAAGACGTTTTAGTACTCTCGATTAGCGATATAGACGACGGACTTTGCGGTGTCAAACTGCATTGAATCGTGCAGTGTGAGCTGGTTGCATCCAGTTTTATTTGTATTTGTTTTATACGTGTTTGTACAGTTCTAATAAACTTTACAGTAATTCCAACGGCATTTATTTTAATTCGAGTCCTATAGCTCGTAACAATATTTTATTTACATATATCATATTAGTATAATTTTTATACTTTATTAATGTATGTATATTATATCATGTTCGTATATATTTATAAGATACTGATTCGGTAGTGAGAATAAAGCAACAAACCTTTGTTTTTATCAAATGTTTTGTCCATCCAAAGGTTGTCTAGAAGAAATCGTTAATAGCGGTAAGACGCGCCTATTGTATTGTAAAACTTTATTTCTGTTAACTGTATCTTTTAAAACACAATAAAGCATATTCATTCATTCATCCTTCACGGTACGTGTTGTCCGTTTGTGGAATTCACTACCGCTCAACATCAGACAAGTTAAATCAGCACATATCGCTATGTTTTCTGATGATGCTTGTTCTTTTCAGGTCTAACAGTGCTGCTTATTCTGTATACAGTATGATATGTTTTGTTTGTATATTATATGCGTGGTATTGTTTATTCGCTTGAATGTTTCATATTATTTATTGTCTTCAGCGCCACTGTCATGTTTTAATATTTTCCTTAGTGTAGGAGGTTACCTGGAAGAGATTGCTTTAAGGCTGCCCTTTGTTCAACATTTGTTGTACCTACTTTTAATTCTTGGTGAACAATAAAGCGTTTTCATTCATTCATTCGTTCATTCACCAGTTTAAAAAAAGTGGTTGCAGATAATGATTAAATGTTGCGTATTCTTTTAATATATTAAAACTGCCTCGACGTTTCCACCAGGGTTAGGAACCTTTTCAAACACTATCGTCCTGTCTTTACAAGTCCACATCAAGTACAGCATTCTCGCTGCCCTTGCGAGGAGTGCCAAGCCTGCGAGGACTGAGAGTATTACCATCACCTTCTGTACTTTGTAGCACGTTATGAATAATAGTTCTAATTTCGTTTGCACTAGATCAGGTAGAGGAGGCGTTTTCTGTAACAGATAAGAAATTGGATGAATGCTTGGTGATTTGCGCATTTAGGTCTCTTATATCCACTGTCTGGCTAAGTAACCACACGAAATAAAGTGTTCAATGACAAATATCCTATAACACAAAAAATACATAACGGATATTGTCCAAAATACAATTTTTATTGTCTGAAGCAGACAAACAAGCAGACGGCCCAGCTGATGGACAGCGGTTACCGTCGCTAATGTGTTGCCGACCTGTTATGAACATTATAACGCCCTTTAAAAACCCCATGTCATAGCACAAAGGGAAATTGATTTATTGCAATGGAGTTTTTTGAGAGTTTCAAATTATTACTGATTTATGTTTAAAAAATAATAAGGCATTGCGTTTACTAGGTGGTAGGGTATTTGCCCGTCTGAATGACCACCACCCCTGGTGTAGCACGCCGTAACAACCTTAAATTGTGGTTCGGCGTTAGTGGCCAGGTTCCAGTCTTCCTTTAGAGAGCGGCAGCACATTGGTAGCTTTGGTGTTACAAATGTCCATAAGCAACGGTAACCGCTTTCCATCAGGTGGGCCGTATGCCTGCCTGCTAAATTCATGCATTAAAATTTAAAAAAAAGATTTCTGCAAAATCAAGAACGGTCTTACGGTGGCGCCATCTGTCATTGCAGAGTGTGTTATAAGAGTTACGTTTTTTAATGGATGATTGTCGATTCTATATTCTTCTTCAATGGTAGAAAGGAGCCAAGCCACAAATTACGTCAGACGAATTTCGTTTGTGAGATTCCTGCCACCTTAGTGTGACATCACGTATTTTGCAATTTTACATCAAGAAATTATTCATAAAAAACGGTTGTTCCATAATTAGCTCAAATATATTAGATTTTGGAATGTGATGTCACAACATATAGGACCCCTCCCACCCTTTGTCACACAATGTCACACTTTGGCTACGTTCTACTTCCAGAAGGGACTCACAACGACCACTTTAACGACCGCGATTTTTCCCGTTCCACTTGCTTGCGGACGTTACAATCACGAAATACACAAATGTCATTGGTTGATTTGAAAATAGCGCCTTTTTCAATGTTAAGAGATAGAGCGAATTAATGCTCTGTGGTCAACGCCTACTTCGACCCACCTCTTGACATGGGTCGTTGTGAGCGCTGTGTGATCGAAAATGATGACGTCATTAGTACGTTTTCGCCACGACCATAACGACCACGGTCGTTTTGTGGAACCGCAGATGGAGCATTTTAGACGTTGTGAGCTACTAGTGGAACGCGTTCCCGACGTAATCTATGGATGGCCCCAAACGTTAAATATACTTGTATAGTGTTTAAATACGTACCACTCTAGCATGCGCCATGGGCAGCACCATGTCTGTGAACCTGTGCACCCTTGAACTATACTTTACGTCGCGCATCACCATGTTCAACTGCAAACTTGTCTTGCCTTCTATTATTAATCCTACTTTCTGAAACCAATTACATATAATTACTAGTGCGCCATGCAGACGTTGTCCTGCCTCGAAAAGTTAAAAATCTAGAATTCGATTGCAGCTCCACCTACGGCGTCCAATTGTGAATCTAAACCATCCCGGATCGACTATCATCCCAACTCAAAATTTCATCAAAATCGGTGAAGCCGTTTTTCAGTTTTAGAGCCATACTAACGAACAGTAATTGATTTTTATATATAAGAAGAAGAAAATACGTTTATTTAAGATGAGTTCTTGAATCAATCAGGGTTTATCAGGCGTGAAACCGCTCATAATTAATTACTTACAGTTCTTAAGGACGAGACAAGTTCGCTGTAAGTTTTGGAAGTAGACGAGTTACCAAATTCAAACAAGGATCCTGTAAGAAGAAGAAAATACGTTTATTTAAGATGAGTTCTTGAATCAATCAGGGTTTATCAGGCGTGAAACCGCTCATAATTAATTACTTACAGTTCTTAAGGCCCACTCCATTGGCGCCATATCACGCTCTCACAGAATATCGGCGTGAAACGGTGAGCCTTGACCTAATCGTGTTTCGTTCGACGAGTGAGACTTCCAATAGTCCACTTACTTCTCGTCTTATCCTTTCTTCTTTATTCCATCCCTCATATCCTATACTAAATAAAGGCTTCGCCCCGAGTAATATTGTATAATTTCGTGTATGTATGTATGTATTCAAATTCGACCACAACACTAACCAACACTTCCCAACTACAACCAACAACTTCCAACATATCCCATCCCGTATTATCTTTAATTCTGTAGTAGTGGTAAGTAACATAAGCCCTAGTATTATATAAAGTAGTATAAGATAGACCCTGAAATTAGAATAGGTATATTTTTTGTAAATTAGTGGTAGAAATAAATGAAGTACCTTACTCGGGCAATCTCGTTCGCTCGGGCCAAAACTGGAAAAAAAGGCTTCGCCCCTGTCAACTTCGCAATGAAATAGGAAATCTCCAAGAAAACTCTTCAGAGAGTTGTAAAGTACTAACCGGTTCTACGTAGAAGTAGCTTTCATGTTCACCAGAATCTGGACTTAGACCTTCGATGCGATCGAACAGTATTGGGTCCGAGTTATTAAAGTGTCCTCTAGACAATGTAACTGGTATACCTGAAATTAACAATTTTTTATTATAATTAATATATATGAAGTATAAATAAAATGTATCGACCCATAAACGCCTTACCTGGGTCTCCTCATTTTTTTAGGGGAACGTACGGTATACCTAACAAATTTGTCTAAGGATGATTACTTCGATAGTCAGGTTCCGATCAGTTTGTTTGAGATCAGTAATCATCTAATTTAAGCAAATTCGTCGGAGAATTTATTCTCTACTAGTAGTGCTTTTACCAGTGGTTCAATGGAGCCTATGAACTATGAGCTGTTTAGGTACAAGGAAATCATTCTGGGTAGTATACAGTGCGCCCCTATTAATTTTTCACTTTAATTCTGATGTCTTAGTTCCCATATATGACTTAGTTGAGCTTAACTAACTACGATAGTACTTTAGTCGGCTAGAGACAGTTGTAATTCAGCGAAAATTGTAATATTATATGTAGATATTTGCGGCCCTGTTGACAGTCGACCCACATCACCTCCCCGAGTCGAGTTGTACTTAAAATTAAAGACAGTTATGTAATTTAATCATTTATTTCATTTAATCTCGATCTGCCCCACATGCCATAACTGGACTCAGAAGAGGAGCATCACAGTCATAATTCATATATTTCACAGTGGCAACCTACTTAACATTCCAGTACTTAATCTATATACGTATTACTTGACCTTACTGACTGACATATCAATGCACAGCCTAAACTACTGGGGCTAGGCCCGTAAAAATTATAAGCGGATTCTTTCTATACTGTAGGTAACATTTAAGCAAGGATTTTTGGAAATTCAGCCCCTAGGGAGTCAAAAGGGGAATGAAAGTTTGTATGAAGATCCGTCATTTTCAAAGTAGGAAGCACGAAATTTTATGCACCTGCTTCTAGGTTTCGGCGTTTTTCGATGGATTCTATCTGGGCAACTAATCAGTAACTAATAAGAATACTATAATCTACATAGTCACAGAATTAGAGGACATTAGTGCTTACTTTTTGTTATTTATACGGACGCTTGCAACATCAAGAGCGTTGCTAAGGCGTTGTCAGCCTTTAAGAGGACTAGAGAACCTTGTCACTGATGTCGTAATGCAACTCAACCTTATTATAGCAACATACTCTAGATCAGGGGTGATAGCAACCAGACGAGCAAATGCTCTACCTGGCTGTGGGTTGTTTTGTCATCTCTTACGAGAGGCCGGTTTGCACCAGGAATAAGTATTATTTCTCCGTTCCTGCACGGATAACTATATACTTGTACAAATACGAATGGCTGCTCTTTAAGCGTACCTATTTACTGTTAGTTGGTATATGAATACCAACTTTTGGATCAATGCGAAGTATAGAAGAAAAGTAGAAAAGCGGATCTCGAGCTTCGAAACCGACGTTGCAAACTCAGCCGGGACATATCGCTCAGTATCCTGGGGATTTTTTTATTGCCTTAAGATGGCAAACAAGCAAACGGCTCACTTGATGGAAAGTGGTCACCGAAACCTATGGACATTTTAAACACTAAGAGTGATGCCAACATGTCGGTGGCCTCATTGGCGATCTCTAATAAATCATGTCGTAATACAAAGGGAAAAATCTCGTCGGGAAATTCCCTCGAAGCCTTTGTTGTACGCGGAATAAACTTTCTACACTTTCTGACACGTTTTCAGATTGTCTGCTTTATTATCTAGCTATGGACCATAAGACTCACCGTAAAAGCATTCAGACAAGTCCATCAGTCCGTCGGGGCAGTACTCTTTACTGTCACACAAGTTCTTATTCTCAAAGGTACGGTTGTTAAAATCAAACTTATATCCTTCCGTGTTGATGTCCATCATTACAGAACCAATGTACTGCATCTCCACAGTCTTGCATATACCAGGCCTGTACACGTGGCGCGGGGCTGATGGCGGAAGGTTAGGCGGATAGCCCATACCTTCGTAGGTATCCACATAAGTTCTATTTCTGGAATTATACTAAAAACAATGAGCACCTCATCTTCAAGAAAACTTATTTTCTTGCTGTAACTAACCACCTCTTTATGCATCCTTCTGAATAGTATGTCCTTAATTGTGTCTGTTCTTAATTCAGGATTTGGATATTTATAATTTACAATAAGTACCGTACCTTCAGCTCAACTAATTGATACCATGGTTTTATAAGTATGCGGCGGAAGAGTTTTTTTAAGCTGATGATTTGACCATTTAAGAGGCATTCTCACCTTTTTCTTTTATATTCTTTTCTTTATTTTTTTCTTTTTCGAATTTTAGAGTTTTTTCTATAAATGATAGCCAGTGAGTTACCTTTAGGTAGACCGTCCTTTTTATTAATAAAGATAACTTGAAAATAAAGATCTTCTGCGGTGTTCTTTCTCTAAAGTGTAGCTGGACTAAATAACCAGAATATAGGCCTGGGTCAGAATTTCTGGGATTGGTTCTAAAATTGTGTATTATATCCTACTATCTATAACTCGACCGTAACTTGCTTCATCTTCAGTCATTTTATGTATACTGCTGGACTTAGGCTTCCCCAAATCTGGCCTCTACATATCCCGGGATGCCGCCTTCCACATCAAGTCTGCGATCGGCTACCAGCAGGCCGTCGATCTATCGGGCTGGAGGATAACTTGCTTAGCTTGGGGATATACACCATCTGTATTTACTATAGCTTATGAAAATTAATACTGTACGTACGATTCCATTATGGAAGTTGAAATGAAGGTATTACGGGACCTCATCCTCTTTTCCACCCATTTTATTTGAAACTTGTCTTCTTCCGTAGCCCCGAGTGCCATTCTGTATATCATATTTTTGTCATATAGCTGAAAAAATAAGTAGTGTTTAAAAAGGAACTAAGAACTTAGTGACTCTGGAAGACATATCTAACTACGATACGTCTATCGCGTTCCTCTAAAGATTGTAAGGGATTAGACCAGCTGTGAGATAGAGTTCTCATCATCATCCTCCTAGCGTTAAATCACGCTTTACTACGTTTCGACACAGCAAAATGGTGAGTGCCAATCTCATTTACAAATTGCGGCATACAATTTCTGCAGAATGTTATCTATACTTTGTTATATTAGTACTATTTTGTGTCGTGTGTCGCTATTAGAAATAAATATTTTTCTTTCTTTCTTTCGTGTGTAGGAACGACACGAATCCTTGCGTAGACCCGGCGAATTTTCTTAGCGTGTACAAGAGCCCTTACTATGATAGCAAAAATTGTTCAGTTCAAATCAAGTTCCAATTACATATAATTATAGTAGAATTCTAAGAAAACATGCTAATTAAAATATTACGAGGAAGGTGTATTATGTAGTGCTGGCGACAATTGCTAAATACCTCGTTAGCTATTGACCGTAACCCTCGAACAGCCATTAAGCCATTACTCCGACGAGGAAAACCGCACGATTAAATATAATTATATTATACATTTAATTTCGCCACGTTTAGCAGGAAAACATTTTTATATCACGTGAATTATACTTTATGCACGTGTTAATAATCTGAGCCAAACTTAATCGTCTTAATAGATTAACCTCAGAAGGTTGTGCAATTATTATATTTCTAGGAATAAATTTACTTTGCACAATTGTTCTATTGTCAACTAATTATTATTTGGATTATGTATTTTCAAATAGTTATAGGGTATCAAATATATACGATTATGTTTATCATTCAAATTTAAAAGTTTATATTCAAACGATTATAAATTTCAGTGGAGAAGAATTTTTGAAGGTCATATAAGTTAAAAATTAAGGGTCTTATTCATATTGAGTTAGAGCAAGTTTCTTTATGGTTCTTAAAGAAGCCATAAAATTTACTGTAACTCAGTATGAATAAAACCATAAATCTACTCCCTATTCTGTGTACACTGCTTCGCAATGTGTTATGGCTGTTTCAGGAGAGAAGCGGCAATAAACTGCAATAACACGTCTAGCTAAAAATTCTATTACTTCATGTGTATTTATCCCAGAGTCTTTTTTATTTATTTACATGTAGAAGTATGTTATATAATTACTCTTGAAAGAATTAATGGTGTTTAGTATTTAATTTTGCCATAATGGGGATAGGGTTGCCAGACCGCCGGGAAATCCGGGATTTCCCCGGAATTTAGCCTCTTGCCCGTGTCCAGTAATTAGCGCTTATTGTCCTGGATTCTGAAAACTTACTATTTTTTAACAAAATGTACCAAAACAATTTCTGTTTCTAAACACTTACTGATTGTTTTTTAAGTGTGGAATTTATTGTTTTAACATTTTTTATGGTAGTATCTTATTATTATTGTTTTTTATCTTCAGTTTATTACCATTTAATTTGTAATTTAGTATTCATTGTCTACCAAAGTTTAAATTTGCTAATTTAAGCTAAGTGCTCAGTTCTATGATAGTTTAACGTGTTGATTTACTACCACAGTGCTTCATCTTAGAATTATAACTGGCGTTAATTACCTACTAAGTACAGAGTACATATCTATCTAATAAAAATATGTATTTGAAAATAAATGGCATTTTTCTTTTCAAATACAAATATGAATCCTTTGAAAATAAAAAAAATAAAAAAATAAATGATATTTTCTACTATGGCCACGACCCGACATTGTATTTCTAGAATTGTCCCGGATTTGATAAGTTACTATCTGGCAACCCTAAATGGGGACGATATGAATGAATGAAAACTGTTTATTGTTCACTATAAACTTAAACCTAGATAATTAATATGAACACATTTGCATTAGAACATATAGCCTTATCGCTCATAGTGATCACTTTCAAACAACCCGGTGTCCAAAAAAACTGTAAGAAAATTTAAACAATATTTGACGACATGTACTTTTTGACCCGCCGACTGCCAAGGAAGGGTTATGTTTTTCGCGCGCAACTTATATGTTTGTAAATTTCTTTATTACCTCGTATCGTCCAAACGGCTTGATTTCGATGGTTAAGTATCTTGATGTTCGTCTTAAAAACCCGAGTGTCCTTACGGACGGAGAAACGCAGAAATAATATAATTTCCTGCTATGGGGCGGCCTGTCGTAAGAGGCGACAAAATAGCCGACAGTCAGGCGGTAGGGGATTTGCCCGTCTGGATGGCTACCACCCCTGGTCTAGAGCATGCCGCTATAACAACCTTTAGTTGTGTTCCGGCATTAGTGGCCAAGATCCAGTCTCCCTTTAGAGTGCAGCAGCGCATTTGTAGCAGATTTGGTATTATAAATATCCATAGGTGATGGTAACCGATTCCCATCAGGTGGGCCGTCTACCTGTCTGCTGAACTCATGCAATAAAAAAAGGATTAGAACGAAAAAGAGGAAAGCGGGACCCATTCATTTTCTTTCGGTTTATGATTTGCACTTGGGTTTGCTTTTAAACTCAATGCGGTATTTAACTTAGGTTTTCAAAACGGTTTTAAGCACGGTAATTTATTTGATTTTAGTTATTCCGCCGTTTCGGCCATTTTTCAGTGGCCGTGATCAAGGAAGACAAAGATGTCAAGTGTCAATGAGTATTGTTAGTTTTATTTAGCCTACCGCCAACTTGTTCATTTTAATTATTTAGTTTTAATTTTGTTTATGGTTATTATTTACTCTATGGGAGCCCAATCTAATTTATCACCGCTTCGCAACATGTTGTGGCTTGAAGAGAAGAAGCGGCGCAAGAAACTCTTCAACAAACATGCCTAGCTCTAATAATTTTATATAATATTAAAATGTGTGGAGGGAAAATAAAAGAAAATATCAATCAAGTTGGTTTGTGTTCTGGTGCACGCAGAAAGAGCTCACAGTGTCTTGGGGTCTGGCAGTTGGTTTTTGCTGGGTTTGGGTCTTGATAGTTTTGATGATCGGATCCCAAACAGGTGGTACTTGCCAACCATCTTCTCTATTGTAGGAATAACAAAAATCAAATAAATTACCGCGCTTAAAACCGTTAAAACGTAGTTTTATTATGTATACAAGTCGTGAAAAGTTAAAAAATACTAGAGTTTACTTTGTTTATGATTTATTGAAAATTTGTTTTCTACTCTCAACTTTGTTTCGGTCTTTGTTTTTAGTGTATTACTTTTAAATTATCTCTTTTTCAGTCGGGTTTTAGATTTTTTTAAATAATTTATTTTATATCTCTACAGGTGTATTTTTGAAAACAAGAATGCACATGGGATGGACAAAACTACAAGCAACTAGTTCTAGTTGGAAAAGTAATTGTACTTACCCTTTCTAGTATGCCGATATTTTCAAAATAGATGAATCCGGGTATCAGCTTATTGGCGGCTGATACCAACGGGTCAGTGTAGTTCCAAAGGTACGAGTATACGTCCTTCAAGACGAAGGGCTTGGCGTTCTGCTGCAAGGTTATCAGGTTGTACACGTTCCTTATTATGGGGGGGAATTCACTCAACATCGCCGTTATACTCTGAAAAATTAGACATATCCAAGATTAGGGTTGCTAGGATATAAATCGAGTCACGTCCGTGGTCGAGAGCACTCCACAATGTAGAATTTTTTCCCAAAACTACTTCTTTCGTGTCAAATATTTTGAGGTAGGTATGAAATGTTGTCTCTGGAATCTAAAATTCTGAACGAAAACCTAAAATGTATCTATGTAATAATAACGACGATCTATTTATAATATTACTAGCTTCTGCCCGCGACTTCGTCAGCGTGTAATAGTAAAAATAAGTTTAAAAAAATCCCGCGATTGTGAAACATTCTTCATTGGTGCTCCGCTCTTATTGGTCTTAGCGTGATGATATATAGCCTATAGTCTTCTTCGATAAATGGGCTATCTAACACTGCAAGAATTTTTCAAATCAGACCAGTAGTTCCTGAGATTAGCGCGTTCGCCATAATTTATCGCCATAATCCATCATAATCATTTTCTTATCACCACCATTTGGACTGGTGTCGTGGCGTAGTCCATATACATCCAAATTTCATTTTTTTAACCCTTCAATTGCATCTTTACATTGCGGGACGACATAAATAGGTTACATATTCATCTAAATAAACATTATTTAGGAGAAAAATGACCGTCACATAGAAAGACAGACTGACAGACAAACGTGGCAATTTTACAAGGGTTTCGTTTTTGCTCAAATATCTATGGGCTAAAATATAGTCTGAAAGTAAATGGTTGAACTTGTTCCAGTACTGGACCTTACCAGCAAAGGTATGTTTGGCAAATTAAGAACAATTTCTTTCGGATCTCCCACAGACTCCTCAGGAACGAACTCCGCCCACGTATTCGATGTGTACCTTAAAATCCCTTCTTCTGGAAGTATTTCAATGTCCTCATTTTTGCGGTACTCCCTGAAAATAATTAATTTTATTGTTACATGCCGTCAAACATAAGCCGCACAGCTGCCTATTGTAAGCGCAGCTTATTGTCCTCCCGGATTAGGGAATTTTTGTGTTTTGAATTTGCAATTAAGAAAAACATGCTACTGTTTTTCTACTTGTTTTATAACCATCATTAGCGTCGAACTAATCCTTATTGTTATTGTTTTCGATTTTGTTAGCCGTTCGCAGGTGTGCAAATTAGTATTTCTCAGAAACTCAGTCTACGCGGCCAATTTCTTTGTACTGTGTAGTTAGTATAAGACGATGCTCGGACGGAGGGGTGGGCAGTTAAGCGACAACTACGAAACGAGTAAGACGTTGTAGTACTCTCGATTTGCGATATAGACGACGGACTTTACGCGTGTCGAATTGTATTGAATCGTGCAGTGAAAACTAGTTAAGATATATATAGGTATAGACATATGGCACACACTGCACATGCACTTCCTCACAACACCAGCATGTAACAGATACACTCTACATTAGTATAAGTTCAGTATTAAAAATAGATAAAAAATTATATAATATAATATAATATAATATAATATTATATATAAGTTATTCTTAAGGTACACTACAACATAAAAATCACTAAATGAATGTCACACACAATCACAAAATAAACAATAAGCGTGTATGAACCTAAAAACTTTCATACAAATTAAGTTGTAAAAAAGGGTACGGAACTCGAGTCCGTAGATTAGTAAATAAAAAAAACAAACCCATTAATGTACCTTTAAGTTTTACTAATTACAGACAAAACTCATTTCTAGTGCGAGCAAGTAATTATTTAAACAATGTAAGTAAATACGATGACATCGACCCATTTGCAATCAGTATTTCAAGAGCCAAGCGGTGTCTAAGCCTTAGATTTTTCAACAGTGACTTAAGTATCCCGGTGTCTTTGTTACGTCTGCATGTTACTTTTAACCAATAGCTTATTCGTGAAAACACTGTCATTGGCTTTCTTTTGTTAATTATAGTTATCTAATCAAATGTATTTAGCTGTAGGTTTTTCATAAATAAATGATTCTTTTCATATAAGCGGGTTGTGTCGGCGGGTCGGCGGCTTTGGTGTTTACTGCGCTTTATGTGTATAAGACATTGACCTTCGCTTTGTCGGGTCGGTGCGAACGCGCCTACGCCACGAGCTCGCGAGCTACGCACACACTACGATTTTTGGTTACAATAAACGCAACGGCTAACAGTTGCGGCTCGCAGGTGAGTATGCGTCTTTAGGTAGTTACTTCCATAGGTTCAATAACAACCGACATACATTCCTGTAGTGTTCTTTACGTATTCTTAAATACGTTAAGGCAAGTTACTTACAAGATTAGAGAATCAACATAATATGTTAATTAAATGATCTGTCATTCCAACGTTCACAGTACATCTGATGGGTAGAATATGATCAGAAACTGAACCCAGAGCGACTGCTATATCAAATTCTAATTCAGAAGTGTTTATTCAAACTGAGTTCCACTGGAGAACACTTTTAAAGGTTAAACTTGTAGGTTAAGGTTAAAGGTTAAAGTATAAGGTTAAATTTAAAAATTAAATCTACTTCCAATTCTATGTGTACCGTTAAATGAGTCACAGTTAGGGTTGCCAACCGTGCTCTAAAATAGAGTTTTGGAAATAGAGATTACAAATAAATCATGTAGGTGTGTGTACTTGAAATATTAGGTTGTGGAAAAAGTTTCTTCGCATTTTATATAAAAATTCAAAAGGTTTTTTTATAAAGTTTATTTACATTTGACTAAAGTATGTAGGTGCCATTTTGTTGGATAACTTTTTGCCATCATGTAGGTAGGGGCGTGATCCCATTGCTACATAAATTTTGGAGCTTCTGATCAAAATACTGCGACAAGTGGTTTTGGCAGTCCTCTCGTGATGTTAGCCTGAAACTGCTTAAAGAATTCTGCAGAGACCGAAACAGGTGAAAATCTGAAGGTGCAAGGTCAGGACTATACGGCGGATGCTTTAACACCTCCCAGCCAAACTCTCGCAATTTTTGCTGAGTGACTAAAGATGTTGATGTTGAGTATACTAATGCATACCAATTGGGATAAGCCAAAAAATTTGACTTAACTGGTATTGCTTGTTCTAGGTAACAATAGTTAGAATATTTGGAGTTGTATAATTATTTTAAAAACAATTAAAAATTGTTATGTGCCGCAAAAAGTACGAAAAAATACCTTTTTAAAAATATTAATTATATGATAGTGTTTTTTATCAGTCGGTATTCTTATTTTACCTTCTTTGAAATCAGATATACTCTATTTATAGTTAAAAAAGTTGGCAACCCTAGCTAGCTTACAGTGTTCACCACATTTTAGTAGAATGTGGTCGGAAACTGAAACCAAAGTCACTCCATTATCAGCTTAGTAAATAAAGACCATAATTAATCTTACTGATAAACAAAGGGACCGACTTCCTGAAGCTTCAGCTTGTGGTCTTCCCCGGACAAGAATTTGTCTCCATTTGTGACGTTGAACACATAGATCTTGACGTGCAGACCCTTATACTCCATTTTGAGGATTTCGTGGATCAACCCACCTTTTATTATTCGTAGTTTCTGAAACCAAGATATTAATGGGTATTTTTTTAAGTTCTGAGATAAATAAGTTGAGCTTCATTCATGGACGGTGACTAAAAGTTTATTCTTTTGTTACAATTGGGCCACCTGCATATTTGTAAACAAAGCACATTTGTTACACGCCGTCGGTGTTAGAGCTAATAATGACCGTTCGCAGGCATAATTAGGCAGGTGTGCGGATTACAATTGCTTGCTGGAAATTGTGTCGACGTTTGCCAGGTAGACTTATTGAATCGTGCATTATAAAGCAATGCCCCAATGGAGAGATTGGCAGTCATGCGATAACCACTAGCGAGACAAGACGTGTGTACATTCGATAATCTATATAGTGACGGACTTTGCGCGTGTTATTGAATCGCGCATTACGTTTGGACTGATTGTATTCAGTTATATTTGTACCTGTGTTATACGTGTTTTTATAGTTCTAATAAATTCTATAGTAAGTACAACGGCATTTTAATTCGAGTCTCGCACTCGTAACGCTATTAATTTGTATGTAGCTGCCTTTATATCCTTACGTCATTCTAATCTAGCATATATAAGTACTTACCACCCCATGTTTCAATACAGATTTTTTTAATTTTATGGGCATGACTATAATGAGGAAGGATGAAAATCATGAGTCAAAAAGAATGTTAAAGTAGAAGATTGTTGGATATGTGTGAAGGCAGACCAAAAAAGAAAAGAAAGGAAAGGAGTTTTTGACAGGAACTGAAAGGAGATGTTGTGCTGTGCAGTTTTATTTTCTAAAAATGTATAAAATTACTCTAAAATGAACAGTAGTTGTAAGATATTGATAGTTTTTGAGTAGTTAGATAGTATGTGTTTTTGTGAGAAATGTGAACTGTATAGTCAAATGTGGCCTTTCGAGTTGTCACAAGAACTCCGTTGAATGGCGTCAGTTGATAACCTACAGTTCAGCTGAGCTATACATATCCTTAAGAAATTGAAGAAACTATATTATAATCTAAGATCTGATAAACCTAAATAAATAATAAGGAGTATATACCCTTTTATCTAACAGATAGATTGCGTGAAGGGTGATATGATGCTTTGTTATTAGAAAGAGGATGTCTATTAGAATAGAGGAGTATGGAAGGAGAAGATATTGTAAATGAAAGAAAAGAGGAACTGATCCCCCATGCCCATAGTACATCATATCATAATGCTAGGCTCATTCGATTTCTTTCGCATAATAATCAAAGAAATATCAGAAGACCCTCAAGAAAGAACACTAAAGCAGACAAAATTACTTTATTTGTCTAGTATGGCATTCTGAGAAAATGTTCTAGGGTTCACAACCCCTGGTGTAGAAGTATACCGCCATAAGAACCCTGAGTTCTGTTCCGGCATCAGTGGCCATGTTCTAATAACCCCGGCGAGACCAGCAGCACATTCATAATGAAAATTGAATCAAAATACTTACTGTTCTAGCCAATATGATTAAGGGATCGATTGCTAAACATATTATCGGTACAATGATACAGAAGATTCCTAAAGATACAGAGATGAACAGCTTCTCTGAAACAAACAAACAAACAAATTGTTAGAAATAAATTATGATCTGATCAGAGAAGTTTTATCGAATGTATAAAAAGAAATTATGATAAAGGTGACTAGGGTAAAAATACAGCGAAACCTGGTTAAATGAGACATCAAGGGACCTGCAATGTGGTTTCACTTATAGAGGTATTCCACTTACCCAGTGTCTCAGATATCCAGGTATCAATAAATATCAGAGGTGCGATTATTAAATAAAATAACGTGTTATGTAATAAACATTTTATCCGTGCAGGAACGGAGAAAGAATACAATTTCCTGCTTTGGGGCGGCCTGTCGTCAGAGGCGACTAAACAACCCACAGCCAGGTGGTAGGGTGTTTACCCGTATGGATGGCTACCACCCCTGGTCTAAAGTATGTCGCCATAACAACCTTGAGTTGTGTTCCGGCATTAGTGACCAGGTTCCAGTCTCCCTTCAGAGAGTAGCAGCGCATTTGTAGCACCTTTGGTGTTGCAAATGTCCATAGGCGATGGTAACCGCTTTCCATCAAGTGAGCCGTCTGCCTGTCTGCTGAACTGCTGCGATAAAAAAAAACATTATAACTGAGTTAGTGTAGTAGTGCAGTGAGTGTAGTGTAGACGTGAGTGAGTAGATTTTGGCATATTAAATTCGACACAGACTTCATCGCGTGTCTTCCCACTTTCATAAACTTCAGTTTTTCACCTACGAATAAAGATTTTAGCTTTCGTTTTGACATTTTTCAAATAAACATCCGTATGATAGTGTTACATGCCGTCAAAGATAAGCGCACAGCTGCCTATCGTAAGCGCAGTTTATTGCTTACCGGATTTAGTTATTCTTTTGTGTTTTGAATTTGTGATTAAGAAAAACATGCTATTGTCTTTCTACTTGTTTTATAACCATCATTAGCGTCGAACTAATCCTTGTTGTTATTGTTTTCGACTTTGTGGCCGTTCGCAGGTGTGCAAATTACTATTTCTCAGAAACTCAGTGTGCGCGGCCAATTTCTTTGTACTGTGTAGGGAGTATAAGACAATGCCCGAATGGAGGTGCGGGCAGTCAGGCGACGACTACGAGACGAGTAAGACGTGTGTAGTACTCTCGATTACCGATATAGACGACGGACTTTACGCGTGTCGAATTGCATTGAATCGTGCAGTATGAACTGGTTGTATCCAGTTTTATTGGTATTTGTTTTATACGTGTTTGTACATTTCTAATAAATTCTATAGTAGTTCCAATGGCATTTTTTTTAATTCGAGTCTTGTAGCTCGTAACAATAGTAAAGCGAAACTAAAACTGGAGGTCATTGAGGCTCTAAAGTACTTACGTTGTTAAGTGCGGAATTTGCGGGTAGAATAAGAATAAGTAAGTAAACAAACGAAACGATGTTATCTCAGTTACAGAGGTCTATGCATATTAAATTCACTCGCTGTCTCAGTTATAGAGGTAACTATGAGGATAAATTGACAGAACGAATCCCAGATATTGAGGTTTGCTTCGTCCCACTAACAGGGTAATTCAGTGCCAAAGTTTTGGGACCTAAGCATGACTTCCAGTTATGGAGGTTTCTCACTTGTCCAGGTCCCACTTAACCAAGTGTCACTGTACTAGGTATTTTATTCTACGAGGGTAGAAAGTGACCGATTAACAAGGAGTCTATAGCTACTATATTGATTGATATAATTACAGTATATATATGTGTATGTTTGTGTATATATGTTTATATGTGCATGTACTTATATGTAGTAGGCCAAGCGTATGGAGGTTGGCACTGAAAATCAGCGCTTTGCATGGATTTTTCGTTAAATTTCGATGCAGCAGCTCGATGCAGATACTTTACAATGCTGAGTTGCCTACCTTGTTGACTATAAAACTCGATGTACAAGCCTTATTTATTATGTATGTCTTTGTTTTGTGAATGAACTTTCTTTCTGTATAAACTATTCATGTATAAATCTTTTTAAAAGTGCTACATCTTCACACAGTGTTTTATATTTCACCTACGAGGTAAATAAAACAATCGGTCAAGAGTCAGTCAATGCACAATAAGTGATGACTGATGACAAAATGACTACGATGTACTAAAAATAAAAAAGTTTTGTTCTTTTGGCATTATAATAATACGTAGACAAACGGACGGCTGACTGTGTAAGGGTTTCTTTTTTGACAATACTAGTGGTCAAAATTCGACCATAATTGATTTAAATTATAAGTTTGAACATTATTAAGGCTCTGTTGTCAGAGATTGTACTTCTATAATCATAGATTTCGCCAAGGCTACACACTGTTAATTTGACTTTAACAGTAAACAAAAGAGTATATATGCGTGTGTGTGTCAAATACATGGTAGTGTGGGTAATGTTTTTTTATTGATTTAATGTATTTTTTATACATGATTTTAAAAAAAATAATAGCATTACTGCACTCCTTCTCTATATAAACTATAAGTGTGCGAAATTTCATACTCCTCCGTCAGCACAATTTTCCTAAAAAGGGGTATAAAGTTTTTGCTTCACGTATTAATATAATGATGTAAAACAGTGACAGGCGTGCGAGCAAATACGCGAACATATGGCTTGTCAATCTTTTATGCTTCTGAAAGTTCACGTACTCACGGCCTGCCTACGGACGCGGGCTGAGCGACCTTCTCACTATCTATCCATTTCTTTTTCGGTCTACCTGCTCGCAGGTCTATCACTGACTTTAATTTAAATGTATTACATATCTATAAACATTTATATATTTTTGTAGATATGTATTTGTATGTTATGTATATATGTACTTAAAGTCT
This sequence comes from Dendrolimus houi, assembly GCA_039645545.1. Taxonomy (NCBI): domain Eukaryota; kingdom Metazoa; phylum Arthropoda; class Insecta; order Lepidoptera; family Lasiocampidae; genus Dendrolimus; species Dendrolimus houi. The sequence continues at coordinate 23,695,257 of CM077125.1, forward strand.
GTATATATACCTAACATTTGTCTATTTATTACTAAAATATAAGTAGTCGTACTATAGTTTGCGTATACCTTCATCGCCATTACCATCTCAATTCTTTCCTGGGATTGTGACTGGAAGATATCCCTTTTTAGCAGTAAGACCACCCTTTATGTATAATTAGATGTAGTTTAAGTCCGTACGTTCATTTCTGTATTGATTTTGTTCAATAAAGAGTTATTGATTGATTTACTATATATATTACAATTTGTTACTTACTTTTGCTAGCTATCTCCTGCTGTATGGCTTCTTTTCCAGCTATGAGAACCATTTTGTAAGCTTGGTTACTCCACAATAACTTGAGCGTTGAGTGTCTATTACACTGATATTATAGCATCGGATTTATCTGAAACAAAATTATCAAGTGCGTCTCAGTTCAGGCACAATAAGGGGTTCCGTATAGGATATAAAATAGCCATATATAAAAATCTAATCAACGTATCTTGTGTGTTCAAACTAATTTTCGTTATAAGATTTTGAGTATAGTATTGTTACGAGTACGGGACTCCGAATCAAAATACCGTTAGAATTACTATACAATTTATTAGAACTATACAAACACGTATAACACAGGTATAAACATAACTGGACACAACCAGCACAAACATAATACACGATTCAATAACACGCGCAAAGTCCGTCACTATATAGCTTATCGAATGTACACACGTCTTGTCTCGCTTATGACCATCGCTAGACTGCTCACCATATGCGTATAAAACAATGCTCACCCTTCCGTTCGGGCATTGTTTTATACTAAACTATACAATATGTCACGACACAATACTCGACCGTGTAAACAATGATTTCCAAGAATCACATCTGGCTAAAGACTACCATAAAATGTTACAATACACAATAGGCTGTTTTTCTAATTACAAATTTTAGACACAAAGTAAACAAAAGAAGTCCAAATGTCGAAAAGGTAATAAACTGCAGGTGTGAATTGTTCTTTGTCGGTCGTAACGGTATTTTTTATTAAGTTTTAGCGACTAGTATACATAATTAAACTACGTTATAACGGTTTTAGGTTTTAGGCGCAGTAATTTATTTGATGATTATTATTATTCCGACGTTTCGGACACTTTTCCAGTAGTCGTGATCACGGAAGACAAAGATATCAAGTGTCAATAAGCTTACCGCCAACTTGTTCCTTTTAATAATTTAGTTTTAATATTGTTTATGGTTATTATTTACTCTATGGGGGTCTAATCTAATTTACCACCGCTTCGCAACATGTTGTGGCTTGAAGAGAAGAAGCGGCGCAAGAAACTCTTCAGCAACACGCCTAGCTATAATAATTTTGTATATCTACCTACGACATTTTTTTTTAATTTTCCGTTTTATACTTTATACGTTAGAGGCGGGGACAATTTTAATGAATATGGAAGAGAATTAATATCTCCAAGCATGGTCTGAAACGTCCGAACGCTCAAGGTCAGGACCGCAACTTATAATCTGACCATAAAGTCTAAAATGAGAACTAATTTTGTCCGCCTTCCTAGTCCTAGTAGAGTCTAGTACAGGACGTTATTTATTATAATTAGGTGCCTACTCGTTTTAGAATTGTCATAAACCTAACAATATCATTATATTAATACGTGAAGTAAAAACTTTGTACCCTTTTTTACGAATATTTACGAACACACACACACTCATATATACTCTTTTGTTTATTGTTAAAGTCAAATTAACAGTGTAGCCTTGGCGAAATCCGTGATTATAGAAGTATAGTCTTTGACAACAGAACCTCAATAATGTTCAAATTTATAATTTAAATTAATTATGGTCGAATTTAGACGTTTTCTATATGACTTTGAGGAATTTTCTACTATATCTTCGGAAATCAATATTGAATACCAATAAAATTTATATGCAACCATCTAGAAACTATATTGAATCCAACGAAAAGAATGTTTAAAATCAGTTCAGAATAAATAAAAGTTAAAGCTCAAAAAATACCACCTCAATCGTTACAAATTTTCAGTTTGATTTTGAGGAAGTTTCTGCTATATCTTCGGAACTCAAGGTCTGATAGCAATGAAGTTTATATGAGGCCACTTTGAAAGAATACTAAATCAAATAGAAAAAGTTCTGTCTAAATATACATAGGAGTAAAAGTAAAAAATACACCCCAAATTGAAAATATCCCCGTTTTTTAAAGTCGATTATAAATTGGCGACATTAGGCAACGTTTATATATTTTTTGGAAATTGACGACACTAGTCCCGGTTTTATTGGTCACACTACTCCTTCCCCACGGTATAAGTCCCGCAGACGCGGCGCTACAGTCGCACTATGGAATGTTAGAAAGATGAAATAAAATTTTAGAAATATTCCACTTTAATAGTATTAGATGGTATTAAATAAGAATATAGTGTAACGTTTGCGTTAAAACACTTAATAAAACAAAACAACATGAGTGGACTAATCTGTGTGCCTAATTAGTTCCATTTATGCCGCGGGACCTGAGCCGTGAAGATGGTGTCCAGTTGAAATTTTCTATAAATACAATAGTGGGGTGTAACCAACCGAAATTCCGTAAACATGGCCATTCGGCTAATAGTAGTTTGTTAGCCGTTTAAGAAACATTTGATGGCTTTCTGGCTAATGGTTGAGTCACTCGCCAACCGACAGCCGCCGGCTGACAGCTCAGCCGTAAAATCGCCAGTTGTCGGTTTTATTCGACAGCAATTGGTTGACAACATAGCCGTGGATACTTTGTGAACAACCGCTACTTACCTGGCATTTACTATCTGTTACAAGTAAGACGTTACGGCTCATACATCCCATAGAACGTAACATGTAGCAATACTTGACCCATGAATTAGATACAAATTTAATTGTATAGAAATAAATTAATACTTCTTACTATTTAAAAGTGACATTATAATTAATTTTACGTTATTTTTCTTTTTCTTTACGTAATTTTCATATAATATTTTATTATTTACGTGACCTAAAATTACGTAGATAAAGAGAAAACATCGTAATTTTAATTAAAACACTTATAAACACTCAGACGTATTAATTTTTTTCTATATAAGTATTTTAAATTTGTATCTTAATCATAGGTCAAGTATAAGATATTGCTTCAAGTTACGTTCTATGGGATGTGACAGCCATAGCGTCGTTTTTGAAATAGACAGTCCATTGGCTAACGTTTCTCTTGCGTACCGTGGGGATTTGGAATGAGCTCCCAGCCGAGGTTTTCCCACAGCGCTACGATAAGGAGTTTTTCAAAAGGGGTGTCATAAAATTTCTTCGAGGCCGGTAGCGCGTTGTTATCATCTCTGGTGTTGCAAACGTCCATAGGCGACGGTAACCGCTTTCCATCAGGTGGGCCGTCGGGCTGTCTGCTGTACTCCAACTATAAATAAAACTCATCTGTAAAAATAAAAAAACAGACTGGGGAGCCAAATGTGATTGCAGGGGTGTTACGTGTTACGTTTTTTTTATTATCTGATTGTTACGAGTTACGGTCTTTTTTAATATCTGATTGTTACGAGTTACGGTTTTTTATTATCTGATTATTAGGAGTCACGGTTTTTTTAATATCTAATTAGACGAGTTACGGTTTTTTATTATCTGATTATTAGGAATTACGGTCTTTTTTAATATCTGATTGTTGCGAGTTACTGTTTTTTATTATCTGATTATTAGGAGTTACGATCTTTTTTAAAATTTGATTGTTACGAGTTACGGTTTTTTATGATGTGATTATTAGGAGTTACGGTCTTTTTTAATATCCAATTTTTACGAGTTACGGTTTTTTATTATCTGATTGTTTTACGAGTTAAGGTTTTTTATTATCTGATTATTAGGAGTTACGGTCTTTTTATAACATCTGACTATTACGAGTTACGGTTTTTTGTTATCTGATTATTGGGAGTTACGGTCTTTTTTTAATATCTGTTTGTTACGAGTTACGGTTTTTTATCTGATTATTACGGTCTTGTTCATATTGAGTTAAAGTAAGTGTAGTAGACATTTGTTGCAGGACCGATCCTGCAGTGTATACCGCGTGTCGGTAAACCTAGTGTTGGACGCCCTCCATCCCGACGGACTGACGACCAGCGCAAGGTCGCCGGTAGGCGCTGGATGGGGAAGGCAGGGGACCGTGATGAGTGGCGCCGACTTGAGGAGGCCTACGTCCAGCAGTGGACGGTTATTGGCTGACAAGAGAAGTGTAATAGGCTGGCTTCTTTAAGAACCTACAAACTTACTCTAACTCAATATTATTTGGACTATTATTCATTAGTATTATTCTGCTTTGCTAATAGGTAAAATATTAGCTATCATATAGAAACAGAGCGTTAGTTGATTTGACTGTAACTAATATTATATTTTTTGCTCATAATATGCAATATTTTTAAACGTTGCAATGAAGACGTAGTTCTCATAATTAATCATAAAAAATGACAATTAATTATTTTTATTATCAAAATAATAGACAATGAAGAGTTTTATTTTTTGCTAATTTGACGTATTTCATGAGAGTTACATGTTACATGTTGTAACATCCTGTACTTGCTTTTATATGTATATTCTATAACTTTATTATTATTATAGTAAATTTAAGAAATACTCCATATAACATTTTATCCTTATTAACCCAAATCATCAGTCTTCCGTGCAGGAACGGAAAAAGATTATAATTTTCTGCGTTGGGGCGGCCTGTCGTAAGAGGCGACAAAACATCCCACAGCCAGGTGGTAGGGCATTTGCCCGTCTGGGTGGCTACCACCCCTGGTCTAGAGTATGCCACCATAACAACCTTGAGTTGTGTTCTGACATTAGTAGCCAAGTTCCACAGCGCATTTGCAGCATCTGTATTATTGTTATTAAAAGATATATAATAGTCTTCGATGGTTTTATTTTACTCTCAAATACAGGTATCTTAATTTGTTAATATTAATAATATATGTGGCCTAAGAGGATCCACGTACCAAATTAGTGTAAAATGCAAGGAGAGATTGGAGTAAGAAAGTACCAAATATACCAAATATTAACTATTTGGACAGGGATTCCCCTTTATTGTTCAGCCTTTGATGTGAATATTCACACAGCACAGTAAGCAATGAACACCGTTTACACGCCACTACGCCTTTTATACGAAAATGCTGTTGGGGGCTAAGAAGACGAGATTAATGAATACGAGAGGTTTTCGTTGTTACAAGATATATTTTCAAGAGAAAAGTCAATGGTGGCAGAAACAACTCAAAAGGACAGCCACGCATTATAAATATTAAATTCAAATTTAACATATACAAAAACTTTGTATATCCATCAAATGCTACCCTACAAAACAATAACATTGCATCATTGCTAAAAATAGCAATTACATCATAGTGTTGCCAGGATCATAAAAACAATTATAATAATTAGTTACTGATGCACTAAATTATCTAGACGATAATTTAGTGGGCTTATAAAATTAACTAACCGGTAGAAAATGGTAATTTAATTATAAATCGAATCATCTGATAAATAGACTAAAAATATTATCTATGACGATTGTCTATGTCATATTAATATACGGTATGATTCTCATGACTACTGTGGTGGACATCTTGTAACACTAGAGAGAGGGGGTGGCTTCGGTCTGTCACGGTTGATGCGCCTGTCAAACTGCTCTGCCAATGACGTTGACAGGCGCGTTTTGTTTCTATTACAGCACCTTTGGTGCTACAATTGCAAATTTGTAAACCGAATGAAAATTAATGGGTTCCGCTTGCTACTAAACTTGATGCTATTATGATGCTATTGAACTATTTAACTTAGGCTTTCAACTCCTAATATAATCTGTTGTGGTCTGTTATTTTTCCAATATCAGCCGATTCCATTCCTAACAAGGATAATTGATTTTTAAAAAATCTAATGATAACATTTTAGTTTTGTAAAAATCGGCCTCTATACTCGTTTGAGAGTCTTTCGCTGCACTCATGCATTTAAAGAAATTAACTCTATATTAGGTGACATTGCACCACAAGAATTGGAAGTCGTCCACACTTCCTCGACATTTGGAAGTCGTCCACTGTACGTGGTGCAAGCTCCTTCATGCCATACGCCAGCAAGCTATGGAATGACACCCTCCCGCGGTCCATGGACGACGGTGACCACTTGTTATCAGGTGGACCCGTACTGGCAAGCCGACCGTTTGGCAGTATGCCTACAAACAAGAAAGTAAAAAAGGAATGGTGATAGGTTAAATATAGCAGACCCCGGGCTCCGAAACGGACCACCCGCTTTCACCCGAACGCAACCGGGATTTAACACTCGAATGATGATGGTATACAAATCGGACGAATCAGTACATATGTATGAGGTTTTACGCTAGATTTCAACTAACCAGTTTCTATAATAAGTTTCTGGTTATACACCATGAACGGTATAATCGCTACAAATAGTTATTATATTGGGACCACAGGTCGTAAGGTAAGTGAACTTAAACGAGATTAATTCAATTTTTTATTTGGCGAGAAACGCATCCTCTACCTAATTCGAGTCCCATAGACATTTTGGCAAGAAAGGAATCTTTATGAACATGAAAACTGTAAATTAAGCGCCATTTACATGGAGAGAGTTTATCGCACGTTTTGATGCAAAAATCTTATACTACTATTTTCGCAGGCGAGATACTCTTTTGAAATTAATCGCATTGACATGTTTACATTCGAGCCAAAATAAAAAAAGCTCGCCTACGAGTACGTAATACGATAATCGTATGGTAATTATCACCAAGAGTTTCGTTTACACTATGGCACAAATCGCATTGAGATATTTACCTACGATGTCTAACATCGTACAAATCAGTTTGAACCGATTTGAATGCGAGTCTTGCCTTTCGAGCTAGGTATTTTGTTTATACAGAGACATCAGTATTCAACAACCAAGCGATTATCGCCCTTCCACATACGATAATCTTCAAAAGTAATTCTGTAACATACTTCTGTATAAAACTTATAAAAAAAGAACTTGAGATAAAATAGAATAAGATATATAAAGAAAATCAATTTTTAGCTAGACATGTTGCGGGGGAGTTTCTTGCCGCTTCTTCTCCTTAACAGCAATAACACGTCGCGAAGCGGTGTACATAAAATAGGAAGTTTTAAATTTCATCTTATATGTATGACCTTCAAAAAGTGTTCTCCAGTGGAACTTATCTATATATATATATAAATGAATCGCAAAATGTGTTGGTAAGCGCATAACTCAACAACGTCAATTTGGCCAATTCTTTTTTTTTAATGTTCCTTGAAGTCCAAAGCTGGTTTTTACGGCAAGAAAAATTGGAATAATTGCCGGGAAAACCCTAAAAACATCCCTTTTCTTTTTCCCATACAAACGTTTTCTAACTAAAATGTAGAGTCAATTTGAACTTTTTTGCTATTCAATAAAGTTCATATTAAATTACAAGCTTTCACTGTTGTCTAAGCAATGTAGGTGTGTTCCTAACGCTAAAGAATCAATTTGCACTTTATTACCGCTAAACAAAGTTCAAATTCAATCATATCTATCAAAACAGTGTGCGTGTGCGCATTGGAGGATCTAATGTCGCGTGCCGAAATTAAAATCAGTACTAATGATTTATAGCTCTTACATTTTGTGACTATTCAAATGAACCTGCAACATTTCGAAGAACTCTGCAATGGCAAAGGTTTTGCAGCAATGTGCATAACCTTTAAGTTATAAGTTATGGCGGCGTCAGTAACCAGTCGTTTATATTTACGACTTTGTTGGTTTTCAAACAATTTGTAACGTTTCAAACGCGGCGTGGTTTACTATTTTCAACTTCTATATACGGTGGTTACGTTTTCTACCGGCGTTTCACAGATATTTAATTTTACGAGCGTATTAAATGTGCTAAAAGCGGATAGAATGGAAGGAAGCGGTTATCTTCTTCTTCTTGATGTATAAAAATGAATGTTTGTCTGTATGTCCTTTATAGAACCGTAAACTATGCATTTGATGATGTGATGATCTTTAGCAAAGTTGTTGTGCATGAACCAAAGAAGCTTTCCGAGTTGTTGCGATTGAAGCTTTTCCGGGCAGGACGACGTCTGCCAGGACAGCTAATTTTTAATAAAAAAAATTGAATATAAATTTGATATCGTATGTTTAGTTTACATGATAATATTTTTTTCTAACTTTCGACAATCGTATCTTGGAGGCGATAAACTCTCTCCGTGTAAATGGCCCTTTTATGCTGATAGTAGATGCATCAACCAGATTGATTCAACGTCGGTGAAAGACGCATAACTGAAAAGACCCATCGCAATTCAATGAGATTGAATGACTTAATTTGAATCACTTTAAATCGTGTATGTTTATTGTTTGATCATTTGTCCGTCTGTCTTTTTAGAAGAAAGAAGTAAGAAAGACATTGTATTTAAGACAAAAACAATACAGAGTATTATCAAACAGTAAAATAATAGAAACAGAATAAGTCCTAAAATAGGACCCAGTCTCAGCATATGCTGACCAATTAAGACCTACGCTGTTCTTCCGCTTGGGACCAGTAAGTGAAGTCACGAAGGACAATACAACACACATTACACACAATAATACATAATGTACAATGCAGTTAAATAATGATAAAACTATAACGTATTTAAAGATAGATAGATAACACTTTATTGTACACCATTACAGAAAACTTACGAACCAGTATTATTCTAATTGTGTACAAAGGGCGGTCTTATCGCTATGAAGCGATCTCTTCCAGACAACCCGTGGCAGGAATATTGCTGGTTAGGAGTGGTGATGGTGGTATACATAATTATTGTCCGATTACTTACATTTTAATAATAAATATACAAATAAAACTGGATGCAACCAGTTCACACTGCACGATTCCATGTAATTTGACACGCGCAAAGTCCGTCGTCTATATCGCTAATCGAGAGTACTACAAACGTCTTACTCGTATCGTAGTCGTCGCTTGACTGCCCATCTCTCCGTTCAGACACCCCTTTATAATCAGCTTAGGACCGTGTAAACAATGATTTCCACGAATTACACCTGCGCCACCATCGACGCTATTCTCAGAAAACAAAATTCTACACACCTGCAGGGTTATGTCTGCGAACGGCCATAAACAAGTACAATAACAATAGGCTGTTGTCTAAACAAAAGAACTCCGAATAGAGGTAGGGCAATCAGGTTTTATGACAGGCAGATGTGCATCCCTTGTATTTGGCCCAGCTTGTAACAATACAATATATACAAATATACACATACGTTATATACATATAAAAGATATGATGATAAAATGCAACTATTTAGACATAATAAAAATATAGCTATATGCAACATAATACCCACTAATTATATAAAATTACATATCATTATATTGCAGGTAGAATTTTCTGACCATGTTCTTAAATGTTATGAGAGATTTAGCTTGTCTGACAGCAACAGGCAATGTATTCCAAAGTTGGACAGCCTTAACCGTGAAAGAATTATTGAAAAACGTTGTATTATGAATAGGCGTAATAGGTCTGTGTTACAATAATACATTTACAAATACACATAATCATTAATAATAAATAAATTAATATATATAATGATTGTACCGATCACGTGCACTGCAAAACAAAGTGAGAAGGGAATAAGTATATAAAATAAACAAATTATAAATTTAAAAAATTATACGTTTTTCTCAAAAACTACTGGGTTTATATTGATGAAATTTTACAAAAAGTTGTAGTCCTAATGGCACTATACATTGGTGTAGTGATACCGTAATACAAGTAAAAATTATAAGTGGTCGCCAGTGGCCATTCATGTGAGGGTTTAAAAAGTGCTTTTCAATGTACTTAGGCGTGTGAGGTATTCTCAAACAGATCTTGTAAAATTGTATTTTTTTCTAAATTAAGCCAATAGGTGGAATGATTCACGCTTTTAACGTCATAAAAACTATACCCCTAACTTTTAAACTAGAAGTAGAAAATTTTACAAAAAATTAAAGTTGGTAGGCAGAATATAAAAATATATAAAAATATACTTGTAGTAAAAATTAGTATGTCACATAGTATTTTCTTCAGTTTTCGCGACTTAATTAAATTACGCTTAGTAGTTTTTGAGATATGAGTAATTTCCGACTAAAATAACTCATATCATATTGTTACAAGTTGGGCCAAATACACGGGATGCACATCTGCCTGCCATAAAACCTGGTTTATTGCCTTCCTGTATTCGGAGTTCTTTTGTTTAGACAATAGCCTATTGTTATTGTACTTGTTTATGGCCGTTCGCAGACATAATTCTGCAGGTTTGCAGAATTATGTTTTCTGGGAATAGCGTCGACGGTGGCGCAGGTGTGATTCGTGGAAATCATTGTTTACACGGTCCTAAGCTGAGTATAAAGGGGTGTCTGAACGGAGAGATGGGCAGTCAAGCGACGACTACGATACGAGTAAGACGTTTGTAGTACTCTCGATTAGCGATATAGACGACGGACTTTGCGCGTGTCAAATTACATTGAATCGTGCAGTGTGAACTGGTTGCATCCAGTTTTATTTGTATTTGTTTTATACGTGTTTGTACAGTTCTAATAAACTGTATAGTAATTCCAACAGCATTTATTTTAATTCGAGTCCCGCAGCTCGTAACAATATTATAAATAGCCAAATGACAAACGGGGTTGAATAAACTGTACGGAACCTTTTAACGTGCATGCTCTGACATGCACTTAGCCTTTTCTTTATTTACTCGAGAAAATTCGTTACAAATGTGAGTTAAATTCTTTTACCTACAAACTGCACACTTGACACAATAACACTGCAATAACAAGTCTTAGAAGGTTTACAAGTATTTTAATCGTGTTTTAGGTATGATTTTGTTTGTGAGTATTTGGTGGGAAGTTCCAGGATGATGTTTTTTCTGTGCACTTTTGTTTTATGGCTGATTCAATCTTTATTTGTACAAGTACAGGTAAATAGTTTAAAACCTGGCCATAATGTCTAGAACATGAATTATTTTTTTACCTTTTGGCTATAATATAGAATACAATAGTTAAATAACATTTTATTACTCATCAAATATACAATTACAAAAATGCACGATTGCAATATTGTCATGGTAGAGACAACAGGCAGCCTTATCGCTTAAAGCGATCTCTTCCAGGCAACCTAACTTAAGGAATAATTTAACCTAAACCTAATATATATATATATATATATATATATATATATATATATATATATATATATATATATATATATATATATATATATATATATATATATATATATATATATATATACCAGCTTTCATTGGTACTCCGCTCCTATTGGTCTTAACGTGATGATATATAGCCTATAGCCTTCTTCGATAAATGGGCTATCTAGCACTAAAATAATTTTTCAAATCAGACCAGTATTTCCAGAGATTAGCGCGTTCTAGCAATCAAACAAACTCTTCGGCTTTATATATTAGTTTTTAGTATAAGATATACAAATTTAGTTTTTAGTATAAGAATTAGGCATAATTATTCAAAAAAAGTAGTTTTTGTGATTGCGTTCTTAAATATAGACAATGTTGACCTCTCTGACAGTAAGAGTACTTAGTCTGGCCATAAATACTGTTACAATTAAAAAGAAACAAAATATTACATTTGAATTTGGAATCTGTCATTTTTATATGATTGTTCATTGTGTTTTCTCATTTTGGCGCCAATACATTGTACAACGTTTTGCGATATTAAAATGGAGTGGGGCGGTAAAGAGAACCGAATCGCTGTGATTGCATTACACAAAGTAGGTATGGAGCCAAATGCAACTTTTAAAACTCTCCATACGCTTGGTATTAGTCAAATGTTTGTGTACCGGGCTATTAATGAGACCTCCTTTGTTTGTGACAGAAAAATACCTGGCCGTCCACGTAGTGTTCGTACGAAAAAGGTGGTCAAAGCAGTAAGGGAAAGAATTCGAAGAAATCCTGTCTGAAAGCAAAAGATTTTATCTCGGGAGATGAAGATATCACCTAGAAACATGTCGCGTATTTTAAAAGATGACTTAGGACTTGCAGCCTATAAGAGACTCACTGTTCATTTCTTAACTCGTAATTTAAAAAGGAATAGGGTGGTAAAATCGAAACAACTACTAAAGCGATACGCAAAGGGAGGTCTAAGAAAAATTTTGTTTACGGATGAGAAAATTTTTACAATTGAGCAACATTTTAACAAACAAAATGACCGTATTTATGCTCAAAGCTCTAAGGAAGCTTCTCAATTAGTCGACAGAGTGCAACGTGGGCATTATCCGTCTTCAGTGATGGTTTGGTGGGGTGTTAGCTATGAAGGAGTGACTGAGCCATATTTTTGTGATAAAGGTATCAAAACATCGGCACAAGTGTATCAAGATACCATTCTTGAGAAGGTAGTTAAGCCCCTTAACAACACCATGTTCAATAACCAAGAATGGTCCTTCCAGCAAGACTCGGCGCCGGGTCATAAAGCTCGCTCCACGCTGTCTTGGTTGGAAACGAACGTTTCGGATTTCATCAGAGCTGAAGACTGGCCGTCGTGTAGTCCCGATCTTAATCCGCTGGATTATGATTTATGGTCAGTTTTAGAAAGTACGGCTTGCTCTAAACGCCATGATAATTTGGAGTCCCTAAAACAATCCATACGATTGGCAGTGAAGAATTTTCCCGTGGAAAGAGTGCGTGCTTCTATTGATAATTGGCCTCAACGTTTAAAGGACTGTATTGCAGCCAATCGAGACCACTTCGAATAAGCTTTGTATATTTGAAATTGTTTTATATTTATGTATTAAACTAACACAGTGTAAAACTTATAAATGTTATTTGCAATAGAAAAAAAAATATTTGTTACAATATTTATGGCAAGACTAGGTATATTCTTTTGTTTTTTTTTCAGGGGGGGAAATCCATTTTGCACATACCGGGTCCTTTGCTAGGGATTAGACCGTTGTCAATCATGGAGGCATTCCAGTGAGGGCAATCCAAACAATAGCCGACTGGCTTGACTCGAACCAATGGACAAATGCCCACGGGCTAATACCTCACTAAAACCACCCTCCTCCCATGTGCCCCGCGCTTATGGTAGGAAAGGCATGAGACTTAGAACGTAGTTACGTCCACGCCGATTTTAGCGCACAATTGCTTGAGAGTGCCCCGGGAGAGGCAAGCTCACTTCGTCAACAGGGATGAAGACTCCTCTGCTCCCTAGATGCTATAGGGGGGCCCTATAGCCTCCGGGCCCCCGACTGACGTCGGGCCCGCGAGTCGCATGCGCACTTGTACCTCTCTTCCTATCTCGTCCGCGGCCTCCTTTGGAGACATAACAGTCTCGCAGAAATTGGCCGCACTCAGGCGCAAGTTTGTCTAAACTCTAAACCCTAGCAACTCCGATATTATGTCATTGAGTAATTTTGATACTTACTAGTAAGTTTTAGTATTACAAAAATATCGAGCAAGTATTAAGTTGCTTTATTTACGACATACGCATTTTGCCAACATAATCTATGATGGTATAGTAAATTTCGGAAACGTGTTTTCTCCGTTATTTACTATGGTCTGGGTGTCTGGGATCGGCCCCAGAGTAGTCCGTAGTACCCATAACACAAGCGTAACTTGCTTAATTTGGGGATATACAATATGTGTGTTTGTCTGCCGATTATTATTATTATTATTATATTATAGCTTTAAATTCCACTAGATATCCTTGATAAACTTTAAAAATCGCTGCTCGTGTGAAATTTAGTATTGTTATATTCGTATTTAGTTATTTTTTGGTAGATTTTATACTTGGATTAACGTTAAAATTAAAATAACATGGATAAATTCGCTTTGTTTATAATTCACTGACATTGACTACAGTTAAGATAGAACGTGATGTGTCCCGTCGTTGCAGCCAAAGCCATCGCCGAGCGGGCCTACCTTTTGGTAGGCTTCACCTCGGCGAAGGTGGAGGCTTTGGAAGCCCGACCGATACGTTGTTACCGGTGATTCAACGTCGGCCACGGCACCCAGACCTACCCGGACTCGTGCCCGGACCGGAGCGGCTTGTGTCTCCGCTGCAGTAAGAGCGGACACAAGCAGCCGGACTGCACAGCCCGCGACCCCCACTGCGCTGTCTGCGCGGCGGGGGGCAAACGCGCTACTCACCCGACGTTGGCAAGGTACTGCCAGCCTCCACACGTCAAGGGCAAGTTCGTCCATCCGAGGGCGAACAAGCGACCGGTGAGTGAAGTGGTACCAATAGACACCTAAATGCCCAGTACACCCTTAACTCTATTTCAGGCCAATGTAAACCACTCCCCGGATGCTCAGGACTTGTGCCTGCAAGCGATGGCGGAGTGGCAAGCAAACTTGGCCGTAATAAGCGAACCTTATTACGTACCCCCAGCCAGGAATTGGGTGAGGGATCTCGACGATCTCGTAGCCGTGGTCGCCAGAGCCGGGTCTGGCACACCGTTCACCAGTCTCGAAAGAGGAAAGGGCTATGCGGTAGCGGAAAGCGGGAGTTACGTTGTTATAGGGGTGTACTTCTCGCGGAACCGCCCTCTGGCGGAATTCGAGCTCGCCTTAGATTCCGTTAGGGCAGTCGTCGGCAGACTAACGCCGAAGACGATCTTCGTCCTAGGCGACTATAATGCCAAGCATCGATCCTGGGGAAACGCGTTTACCGATGCTAGGGGACGGGCGGTTGAAGACTGAGCGCTTCAATCCAACCTGTCGCATATTGAACCAGGGATCGGTCCAGATCTGCGTGCGTGCACGGGGTGGATCGGTCATCGACCTGTCATTCGCCACACATGCGGCCGCCCGCAGAGTGGTAGGATGGAGGGTGCTGGAAGAGGTGGAGACTCTGTCTGATCATTTTATATCAGATTTCAGCTCTCCCCCTCGCCTAGCGCTAATCCTTTTAAGGCCCCACTCGGCTCCGGCGCTGGACTCTTACCAAGCTCGACGCGGATCAAGCCGAGGAGAGGGCACTCATCGAATGCTGAACCTATCCAGCCGACCTGGGGAATCTGGAGGCACAAGCTGAGCACATGCGGAAATCCCTGATAAGGATTTGCAACGCTGCTATGCCTCGAGTCAAACGACCACCGCTGCGTACATCGGTCCACTGGTGGACCGAGGAGTTGGGTGAACTGAGGAAGGCAGTCCGCAGAATCAGCCATAGGCTCAAACGCAGCAGGGCGCGTCGTCCTCCAGACTATGTTGAGGAGAATGGACTCGTGGGAGAGTTCAGAGAGGCCAGAAAGGCCCTTTCGATTGCAATCCTACGAGATCCTCGAGACACTTGACCGGGACCCTTGGGTGCGTCCGTACCGTGCGGCTCGCAATACGTTGCGGCCTTGCAAATCCACGGTCACGGAAACGCTCGAACCCGAGGTCCTCCGGTCGGTTATCGATGGGCTTTTCCCGGATCCGGGATCTTTACTCCCCCCGACATGGGTCCAATCATTCCCGACATCTCGAAGGTGGAGCCTCACTCCATCACCGAGGAAGAACTAGACGTCGCCCTAGACCAGCTCTGGGGCAGGAAGACGGCTGCGGGACCCGACGGGGTTCCGGGTCGGCTCCTCTTCCTGGCTGCTAAACATCTACGTAGCCAGCTGCGGGAATTGTTCGATGCCAGTATTCGCGCAGGTCAATTTCCGTCGCAATGGAAGGAGGGCGCGGATTATGCCTGATTCCCAAGGGAGGTCGGCCTTCCAAAGATCCGTCCGCCTACAGGCCCATAGTTTTGCTCAACGAGATCGCCAAGGTCTTCGAGAAGATTTTGGCGGAACGCCTCGTTGTGCATCTCGATACTGTGGAGCCGGGGCTAGCACAGACGCAGTTCGGGTTACGGCGGAGGCGCTCCACGTTGGACGTCTTCGAGACACTGCGGGCTGTAACGGACGAAGCCGTCCAAGCGAAGGATACTGTCCTGGCTGTGTCGCTCGATATAGCGAACGCCTTTAACAGCCTCCCATCACGAGAAGATCAGGGAGAGGCTGCGTGTACACGGAGTTCTCCCGTACCTCACGAGGCTGTTGGGCGCGTACCTCCAGGACAGGCACATCCTTTGAGAGGGCGGTGAATCCGAGAATCGGGCGTTAGGTCGGTGACGCGTTTCGTGCGGCGTCCCACAGGGATCGGTCCTCGGGCTGGTTCTTTGGAACGTCGGTTATGACTGGATCCTTCGGGTTCCGGTCCTGCCCGGAATAGGGCTAATCTGCTTTGCGGATGACACCCTACTCACGGCACGCGCTGCGTCATTCGCGGAATCCGTGGACCTTGCCAACGCCGGGCTGGCGATCGTGGTCCGAAGAATAGGTAGGCTGGGCTTGAAGGTCTCCCCCGCGAAAACGGAGGCCATCATGTTCCATAGGCGGTTTCGTAACCCCCCCGCGGACTTGTCCGTTACAGTCCAAGGGGTGGACATTCGTGTAGGCCCCCAGATGAAATATCTGGGGCTAATTCTTGATGGGAAATGGCTGTTCAAAGCGCACTTTAAGCAGCTAGTTCCCAAGCTCGTGAGGTCCGCAGGCGCCCTCTCTCGGCTTCTTCCCAATGTGGGGGGACCGGGGGGGGACGACTAGGAAACTCTACATGGGCATCCTTAGGAGTATGGCCCTGTACGGTGCACCCGTATGGTCCGTTGCATTTCACCGCCACAATAGGACTTTGTTGTGCCGTGCACAACGAGTCCTGGCGGTGAGGGCCATCCGAGGATACCGTACAGTGTCGTGGACGGCGTCGATACTCTTGGCGGGCGATTCGCCCTGGCCTCTCCAAGCGGACGTAATTGCCAAAATTCGGCGCTCCCGACAGGATGCCCTCGCACGTGGCCAGTTGTACGGCCTAGCCGAGTTGCAGGCGATCAGGACGCGGGAAACCGCGACCATGATCCGATCTTGGTCAGTGGAGTTGGAAAACCCTGTCGCTGGCATTGATACGGTGAAAGCGGTTCGACCGCAGCTGTTGCGATGGCTCCCGCGGAAACGCGGGACTGTGACCTTCAGAATGACGCAGATACTTACCGGGCACGGTTGCTTCGATAAGTATCTGTGTCAGATTGCGGGCTGCTTGCCTTCACTCCAATGCCGCCAGTGTGGCGCGCTAGACACGGCGTTACACACGCTAGTCGAATCACACCTGGCTAATGACTACCATAAAAGATTACAATACACAATGGTCTGTTTTTCTAATCACAAATTTTAAACACTAAAGTAAACAAAAAAAGTCCAAATGCTGAAAAGGTAATAAAATGTCTACAAGTATGCAGGTGTGAATTCCTCTTTTGTCGGCGTTCAGGTTGTAACAATATGTTAATTAAATTGATCTAAATAGGATTTAGAGACAGATAAATTACTTTTATGTATAAGTATTCTAACTATTATTATTTAATCATTTTTAATGGTATCTTCACAATTGACGTAGATAGATAATTAAGCTCTGTGTTTTTTTACACAAATTCATTAAAATCTAGTTTGATAATTTAAATATGAAATTAAAAGAACGTAACATAACCATTAATTAATTTTAATTAAAAAATTAAATAAGAAGCACATAATTTTCGACATTAGTTAAAATTGTAACAGCAGGGAAGCAATATACACTAATAATCGTTGAGTAAATATTTGGGGAAAGGAAACTATTCCGCGCACTGAACGATTAATTAGAGCTGGGAAATGTCTTCGTTATTTCGCTACGGAACCAAAAAATCCTCTAATGGAACTAACTGAAAGAAAGAAAGCAAAAAGTTTATTTGGATATTTTGCAAGACATTTCATATTAGAATCTAAATAAATAATTTGCGCTCTTCTCATAATCTTGCTTTAAAAACACCTGCACACGTTGCTACTTTCCACACCAAATCCTACGCTGTGCAGGCTCTCCCGCTGTGGAATTCATTGCCCGAAAACATAAGACATGCAAAGTCACTCCCCATTTTTAAAAAACTGCTGCGAGAATATTATCTCAATTTATAATAAATGTTTAATACCTAATTACATATATGTTCATTTATTAGTGCATTTGTATATTATATATGTATTTAATTTACACACCACCGTCATACACTTGCGAATCTCCTATTCATAAAATCCATAGCCCGGGTTGTCTGGAAGAGATCGCTTTAAAGCGATAAGGCCGCCCATTGCTCCTACTTTTACTGTTTAATGTGACTACTGTAAATTGTTTGTTTTATGTGTATATGGTGAATAATAAAGTGTTTTCTATTCTATTATATTTTATTCTATAAATAAAATCTAATTAAATTATACCTAGACATAAGTTGTTAAAAGTATCCTCTCAGTCAGGTTGCCCGGAAGAGATCGCTTTAAGCGATAAGGCCGCATTTTGCTTTGCCATTAAAATATTGTAACTGTTCAGTCTGTAATTGTTTATTTGGTGAACAATAAAGTGTTTTCTATTCTATAAATAAAATCTAATTGAATTATACCTAGACATAAGTTTTTAAAAGTATCCTCTCAGTCATGTTGCCCGGAAGAGATCGCTTTAAGCGATAAGGCCGCATTTTGCTTTGCCATTAAAATATTGTAATTGTTCAGTCTGTAATAGTTTATTTGGTGAACAATAAAGTGTTTTCTATTCTATTCTATTAGAAAAAAATGTAACACACTAATAACTGGACCCTTGCACTGCCGGAGTCTGTTCTTCCCTTACTTACAAACTTACAACCTGTGTGCCTTCAAGTTTCATGTGAATGGGTACCTTCTACATAAGCGTACTCCATCTGAGATCATATCTCCGCTCAAAATCTGTCGAGATAATCGTCAAACGCTAATCTAGACTATAATTAAAAAAGCCTTTAGTCAAAAATATCCCATATCTCAAAAGCTCAAGGGATATTGTTCAAAATATTGTTACGACCTAGTGCCGACAAAAGTAGATTCACACCTGCATTACATAAAAGCACACTTTATTATCTTTCCGCATTTGGACTTCTTTTGTTTACTTTGTGTTTTAAATTTGTAATTAGAAAACAGCCTATTGTGTATTGTAATCTTTTATAGCAGTCATTAGACAGGTGTGTCGAACTGATTCTAAGAAATTCGGTCTACGCGGTCGGGCAGCCATATTGTATCGGGGCAGTTTAGCGATAGCCACAAGCGAAGCAAGGCGTTAGTGACGGACGTTGCGCGTGTGATTGAATCGTGCATTACGTTTGGACTGGTTGCGTACAGTTATATTTTATTACATATGAAGCTCAACTCGAAGAACTGAAGAATGTAAACCTAAAAAAGTGACTAGTTACTATTATATTTCATTGTATTGTTATTTGTACATTTTAAAGTTATGTATTCATTCTTTCCCATCACAAATCATCTAAAATTACTACACTCCACGTCTTTTTATTATATAAAAACACATTCACGACTCACCAAAAAGATACGTAAGTACATTGTGAAAAGTTTCTGACAACCTTTCAAGAACGCATTTTTTATTTTCTTATGTATTTTTAAATTGTAATCTTAAGTTAGTTTGCAACTATTAACGTGTTAATATTTAGGTTTAATGTTTTGCTTTGTATACAGTATATATATATATATATATATATATATATATATATATATATTATTATTGTTTATTATCCACCCATATACTACAAATATTATATTGACTATTATTTTACTCGCTTATCCTATTTGTCAAGATACCTTGTCTCATTTCACCAATATAGAATATATTACATTAGATTATAAATTAAATGTAAACAAAAAATTTAATTGTTTTATAATTATACTTGCTGTATCCGGCAGACTTTGTCCTGCCTTTAAAAAATAAAAATCTAGAACCCGATTGCAGCGTCATCTACCGGGACCAAATGTTAATCTAAATTCGAATCAACTTGAACAAACAGAGCAGAAAATTATTAAAGTACTTATATCGCTATTAAAAAATAGGGGTTGGTGGTAGAAGGATGAAAATTATATATTATATATTTTCAATGCTAAATCATAATAAAATATAAATAAGAAATTTTGTAAAAAAAAAAATAAAAAATATTTAGGGTCACCCTTATCATTTAGGGGTATGAAAAATAGATGTTGTCCGATTCTAATAACTACCCGATATGCACACAAAATTTCATAGAAATCGGTTCAGCCGTTTCAGAGGAGTTTGGTAACTGACACCGTGACAGGAGAATTTTATATATTAGATTATTCTTAAATTACTATAGATTAACAGAGTCCCAGGCATATTACATGTGGATTAGCCAACCCAGTTTTTAAAAGTAATTGTCAGTTCGTATTTTTAACATACTTTTTCATAATCTTATATTTAATTAATTGTCTGATTTTTATGGCCCAGTGGGGTTTACTCACTATTGTTTTCTTTGTATCTGAAATAATATCTCAACCAATTATCAATCTAATGTTACCGAAGACAGTTTTTATTTATCAAAATTCGATAATATCATAATGAAAGAACTTGTTAATTTTTCTATAGCTGCCTCGTCTCTCATCAATGTTGAGGATTGTGCATCAACTTTGGCACAGTTCAAATATCCCTTTTCAATTTTGAGTCAAAATATAAGAAGTATTTACTGTAACTTTGATGACTTTATAACATTAATCAATCGAAGTCAAATCTTATAGGATGTAATAGTTCTAACAGAATGCTGGCTTAAACAATCCGCTGTGATTCCTTCGTTGGGGGGTTACAAATATGTATCTTCCAGTGTATATCTTAATCAGAATGATGGCATAGTTGTATACTATAGGAACGGCTTAAAAATTTCTATATGCGAAAACTCAGATTATGGATGCCTCTTGTTTACACTCCATCATCCATCAATTCATAATGATGATTCATTTCTTAAATATTTAGATGACTGTCTCAAGAACCTTTCGTCTAACAAAACCACCATTATTACCGGTGATGTCAATATTGACATCTCTGATAGTTCTTTGGATGCCAGATCCAGTTCTTATCTGGATCTTCTTGCGTCTCATGGCTTGCTCCCCACCCATTCCATCCCTACCCGTTTTGATTCTTGTCTTGACCATAATATTATAAGAACTAAGTACAAAACACACTCTCATGTATTAGACTCCTCTGTGACCGATCATAATGCTACCATACTAATTCTGGAACAATCTACTCCCTTTGTTGAAATACAACAAACTAAAACCTGTATTAATTATTATATCAGCATATGAAATATATTGATTTAACACCTATTCTATCAACTGCAGATGTTAATATAACCTCAAAAATCTTAGTTGATGCATTGATTGAGGCCATCAACTCCAACAGTACAGTGAAAAATATCCCTAATAGAAAGCAAATCACTAAGCCTTGGGTTACAGCCGGCATCTTAAGATGTATGTAACACTGGGATTCACTTTTTAAAAAGACAAAAGTATCCAATTGATGTAGCTTTGAAAGTTACATATAAGCGGCACAGAAATTTTTGCAACTATCTTTTAGAGAACTGAAAAATGATTATGATAAAACTGCACTTATTAAGACTAAAAATAACAGTAAACTTCTATGGGATACAATAAAAATATTACACATATGAAAAAACCATATGAATCATCTACACAACTTTTATCATCTGCAAACCCTAACGATTCGATAAACAAAATTAACTCCTACTTTTCTAAGATTGGCTCTGATTTAGCACAGATAATTATTTCTAAAAATATTCTCTCCCCTTGTCAACCTCCCACTACAACTATTCCTAAATCTTTTATTCTGTTACCCACAACTGAATCAGAAATTTATTACTATAATTGTAAATTCTAAGTCGACCTGCTCTGTTGGTCTTGACGGTATTTCAAACACTTTTTTTTTAAACGTATAAAGATATTTTACTTCCATCAATCTCTCATATCTGCAATTTATCGTTCTCTAGTGGTATTTTTCCTGACTTATTAAAAAAGTCTGTAATCATACCAGTCTATAAATCTGACGATAAAAGTCACGTCGGCAATTATAGGCCTATAACTGTTTTACCGGCTTTGTCAAAGATCTTAGAACGTTTATTTAACAATAGATTAACTAAATATCTAGAGTCAAATAATTTAATATCAACCCATCAATTTGGTTTCTGATCTGGTAAATCTACTGATGCGGCGGTTGAAACTTTAACAAATTATGAAATAATCAAACTTGACAAGAGACAGAAAATTATAGCTGTATTCCTCGATTTAGCTAAGGCGTTTGATGCTGTTTCGACCTCGCTACTAATTCAGAAACTTGAAGCATTAGGAATAAGAGATCTACAGTTACAACTTTTCACTGATTACCTCCAAAACAGAATACAATGCGTACGAGTTGGTGATTATATAAATAAAGAAGATGTTATTACTTTTGGTGTCCCTCAAGGCAGTATACTTGGCCCTACCCTCTTTCTTACTTATATAAACACTCTCTATGATATGGAACTAGTAAACGAAAATATAATTACGTATGCTGACGATACAGCACTCCTTTTTTCTGCTGATACGTGGGTAAAAGTATTCCAAAGCGCACAGAACGGGCTTAACAAAGTTATGAGTTGGCTACATTCGAATATATTAACACTTAATACACATCAAACCAAGTATGTCACTTTTACTCTCAGAAGTCAGGATCAACCACAACCAGAAACTATGAAAATCATAGCCCACTCTTGTCTTTCATATAATACCTTTAAATCTTGTACTACTTTACAAACAACTAAAGATATTGAATATTTAGGCATAATTATTCATCAAAAGCTTAGTTTCCAGCCACATATTAACTCACTTACACTTAAATTATGCAAATTAGTTTACATATTTAAAACCCTTGGTAAAGTTGCCATTTTAATGTAATCAAATTATTATATTACGCTTTATGTCAATCCATTGTGAGCTATTGTATCACGTCTTGGGTACTTAAAGTGAGTTTGTCTCTACCGTTTTACTACTCCACCAAAGACCTTTATGACCACTGGAAAGTTCTAACAGTTAGGCATCTTTTTATTCAACAAATAGTTTTAAATATATAAAGACTTTTTTTATAGAAAAATAGATAACATTATTCTTTTATAAAAATACTTAAGAAATAAAATAAATATTCAATAAAAAAAATATAAAATCTTGCAGCTCACCGCCAGCGGGGCCTGGGGTCCAAACTACCGGTGGTTAGGGCTCCAAAGACAGGAACCTCGTCAAAATTCGTGCCGTATCCAAAGTGCTGCCTTCTGTATCTGGCCCTTCACCCAGCTTCCCAACGAAAGTCTCTCTAGAGGCTTTTCGCTATAAGACCATTGACGGTGAGAATTATCGACACAATGCTCGTTGACTCCAGACGCCACATAGCGGTAACCTCGTGAGCAAGATCTAAGTATTTACTTAGTTTTTCTTTTTCTTTCTTCACGAGGTTATCGTCACGCGGGATACTGATGTCAACGAGTATTGCTCGTCGCGCAGATCGATCTATTATCACGATATCAGGCTTATTGGCTACAATAGTCCTATCCGTGATAACTGATCGATCCCAGTAAAGCGTGGCACGACTGTTTTCGAATACTGGTAATAAGGCACCTCCGTTTCCACAAGACCGTATCGAAGGGCAAGTTGCTGGTGGATAATCCTGGCTACGAGGCTATGTCTGTCTTATTATTATTTGTACCTGTGTTATACGTGTTTGTATAGTTCTAATAAATTCTATAATAATTCCAACGGCATTTTAATTCGAGTCCTGCAACTCGTAACAATATTTCCCTTTATTTAAAGCTTTACCACGTTTTAACGATTTTTATTTAGACGTTTCGGTCACTTTTCAGTAGCCGTGATCGCGGCTACTGAAGTGGCTGAAACGTCAGTATCATATTATAAAATTCTAAACATGCCATGGATGTACTTGAAGCTATGGAAAAAAACAATTGGTATAGACTATATAAATGATGGAAAACACGATGCCAATTTTTTTAGATTGTTTGTCTGTTCGTTTAGTATTCACGTAATAACTACTGGGCCGATTTCGATGTGGTATTCGTTGATCGACAGTGTTATACTTAGACTCTGCACTACTTTATATTGCTGGAATCCCGCGGAAAATTCTCTAGGAATTATTTAAAATGGCAAAATTGAAAAAAAAAACAAATTCTAATGCGATTTTTTCATTGATCGTTAGCAAATTTTGTATAACATAATATAATAATGATGATACTTTTTATCTAGGGAATCCCGCGGGAATTTTCCCGGGAGCAGTTCGGAGTTGTTTGGGTGCATAAAAATTAACTTATTCCGATACAGTCTTCACTAAAACAATAGTTTACATTATTTTTAAACGCTGCGGTACTTTGTGTCCCGAGAATCCCGCGGGAATTCTAAGTCAAGCGTGGACGAAATCACGGGCATATCCTAGTACATTAATCATTATGGGCGTTGTTTCTAACGATAGAAACAATACGTATTTGGCCACATTAGCTATAGTATATAACACTATCGCAGGCAAAGCCCGAGCAATGATGAGAGCACTATTTTCACATATACACCGAACAACTAATTTCTGAAATGATACTCCTTTAGAATTGTTTTGATCTGAAACTCGATGAAACGAAAAAGTGGCACTAAAAAGAGATAAACACCTATAGGACTAAGCCTGGGAGAATATCGTCGTCAGCCATTTGCAGTCCACTGCTGGACGTAGGCCTCCCCAAGAAGGCGCCACTCATCCCTATCCTCCGATTTCCTCAGCCTGCGCCTACCAGCGACCTTGCATAGGTCGTCGGTCCATCGGTCTGGAGGGCGTCCGACACTACATTTACCGAGACACGGTCTCCACTCCAGGACTTGTTTGCTCCATCGGCCGTCGGTCCTGCGGCAGACATGACCGGCCCACTGCCACTTCAACTTGCTAATTTTGCGAGCTATGTCGGTTACCTTGGTTCTCTTACGGATATCATCATTTCTAATTTTATCCTCAAGAGAAACACCCAACATAGCTCGCTCCATAGCCCGTTGAGCGACTTGGAACTTGTGGACCAATCCAGCCGTCAGTCTCCATGTCTCGGCCCCGTAGGTCAGGACGGGGAGGACGCACTGCTCGAAGACTTTTGTCTTTAAGCATTGCGGAATGGTCGACGAGAAGACTTGACGAAGCTTACTGAATGTTGCCCAGCCTAACTGAATCCTCCGGCTTCCCCCTCGAAGTTGTGCTTGCCGACCTGTATTTTTTGTCCAAGGTAGACATGTTCCTGCTTCCTGCACAGCTTCCAGAGGGACGCCATCGACGTTTACCGGTCTCGGCATGACGTGTTCATTGAACATGACTTTCGTCTTGCCCAAATTCATGCCGAGACTGACTCGTCGGGAAGATTCATTTAAACTGTCCAGCATTTCGGTAAGTTCTTCCAAAGTCTCTGCAAAGACCGCTATATCGTCAGCGAAACGGAGGTGAGAGATGCGCTCGCCGTTGATGTTAATGCCCTGTCCAGCCCACTCCAGAGTTTTGAAGACATCCTCCATCGCGTTGGTGAACAGCTTCGGGGAAATCGCATCCCCCTGTCTCACCCCGCGATGTAGGGGTATAGGCTTCGCCCTCGGGTCCTAGATCTGGACGGTCATCGTTGTGGCGTTATACAGGCATCTCAGCACCTCAATGTATCACCAATCAACACGACATCTTTGCAAAGACTCCAGAACAGCCCAAGTTTCGATGGAGACGAAGGTTTTCTCGTAGTCCACGAATGCCATACACAGCGGCTAGTTATACTCTTCGGTCTTATGTGTAATCTGCCGAACAGTATGGATGTGGTCTACGGTGCTGTAGCCTTTTTGAAACCCGGCCTGCTCCGGTGACTTGAAACTCATCAAGTCTTCTGGCAAGACGATTCGTGACGACCCTCGAAAACAACTTATAGACGTGGCTCAAGAGTGAGATTGCTCTATAGTTTTTCAAGAAAGCGTTATCACACTCTTGAAAAACAAGACCACCACACTCTTGCTCCATGCCTTCGGCACAGTGCCCCGGTGGATAAAGAAATTGAAGAGCTCAGCCAAGGCCTTAAAGATTGGCATTCCTCCTGCCTTAAGGAGCTCAGTTGTAATTCTGTCATCCCCCGGAGCCTTGCCATTTTTAAGTTGCCCGACACTGTTGACTTCCACAACGTTGTTAACGAGGGTCTTGTTCACGAGAAAACCGACACCACTCTGGGAGGCCCTGTCACCTTCCAGGAACTAGAATAAGTGGCTAGACTCTAGGGTTATCGTATCCTCACCTTCTCTTCGGACTTCTGATAACCCTAGAATATGCCAGTTAATTCGACTTAGCTCTGCTTCCAGTTCTGTGAGGTGACTGTCAAGCCTAATCGTCCGTCCGTTATACGTCGCCAAGGTAAATTTTGTGAGTTAGCAGCCTCCCGTAACCCAGAGACTGTTAGCACCCTCCACCCCGCAGTTACCGGGACCGCTGCCGTAGCCGGGAATGGGGGGGGAGAATGGGTCACCGGGAACTGAGGACCGTTTTCTGTGGTGCTTTTTCGTTGGGGGTTAATGCCATAGTTACCACGCTTGGCATGCGGGTTGGTAACCGCAGTGCCGGTCTATTTGCATCGGAGACACTGCTGCCCGTCTCCGACCAGGGGTTATAGGCCGGCTTTCTTGCGATGGTTATATCGGCATCGATCGGTCGCCAGAACCTCGTTTGCTGACCGCAGGGGGTATCGCGGGCAGGTGAGGTTGACAATTGGGGCCACATGATGCTAGTCGTAGACCCCTTAACCCCCTGCGAAAATATGAGATACGAGTTTTACATTGTGTAGCACAAATTAGAGAGTCAATAAGACCGATGATTAAACACAGGTCCAATTTGGACCGAATAAAATTGATAATAATATTTTTAGACTAAAACAGTGAGAAATTGAAAGTGTTACTTAAGAAGTTTATTTTGAATTTTAATATGTCGACGGATGTAGACTGAAGGAATTACTCGTATATTTATATTAAAGAAAGTTAGAGAAGAATTATCTGTGAGTATATTTTCTGAAGTCTCACTTCTACTGCGTGTGCATTTTTTTAAATTTAAACTCGCAAGCAGTGACGAGATTTTATTTTATTTCTAAATTTGATAAATATGTATTTTTGTTATTTTTGATTGTATATGCATAGCTCGACCCGTATCACAAAAGCAATGCTGCTCGGGATAAGCATAATTAAGAGTGTCCCGCAAAGCGGCAATACATACAATTCTTAACCGAACTGGTATTTTATTACCTTTGCTACTTAAATTATGTGTAACACGTTTTATGGTTGTCTCAATTATTAATTGTCTCTTGTTCGCGTTAATTTTATAAATATTAAAAGGTAACTCTAATCTATTGTCAATCCTCACGCTAACGAAGTTACCAAAAACAAGAGAGAGAGTTTGATCTTGCAAAATGAACTTAAGCATTTGTTATCATGAATTGAATATATAAAGTTAAATACAACCTGTAGCCTATAAGGTAATGAGTAAGATAATATAACTTTTGTAAAATGATGGCAAATACTTGCAGTCCTTATAAAATGACAAAATTAAAACGTACCTGTCAAAAATGTTTACTTATTTTTAAATAATAATATATTACTTATATCTATGGAAAGTCTAGAAAGTCACAATATTTTTCACAAGTTTTTTAGACTTTCTCATGTCACCCAAAAAGCTCTAAAAGCATATCTATGATATAAAAATAATTATATATAATATCAGCCCATAAATGTCCCACTGCTGGACTCGGGCCTCCCACTATAGGGGGGACGGACAGTATACCTGCCACGCTTGTCCAAGGCGGCTTGGAAAGTTAAATAATTGACAAAATATCTACGAAACCCAAAGTAGGGCTAATTTTTTGAGGTAAATACATTATATTCGAAATGTTTAAACTTAGTAACAAGCTTAGGTCACTGGTTACATAAATAATGGCCAGTCGCCCTGCGACACAACGAACCGTAAAAGGTTTAAAAACAAATGAAAGCAAACCTGTTTAACTCGTACACCATCCGTTAAATAAGTCAAGTTTAGGCAGTTAAACAAAACACGTCAAGTTCACCAGTTAAACCCTTTTTGCGAAAACAACTCACTACAATAAAAATGTGCGGGTTGTATTTCCACACATTACTGACTGCAAGGCACTTGTTGCTGTCATTATGTTATATACTCCTGCCAAGAAATCATAATTAATCTTATACTAATATATAAAGCTGAAGAGTTTGTTTGTTTGATTGAACGCGCTAATCTCAGGAACTACGGGTCTGATTTGAAAAATTCTTCCAGTGTTAGATAGCCCATTTATCGAGGAAGGCTATAGGCTATATATCATCACGCTAACACCAACAGGAGCGGAGCACCAATGAAGAATGTTGCAAAATGGGGGTTTTTTAACTTACTTTTTTTAAACTATTCCACGCGGACGAAGTCGCGACCAGAAGCTAGTGTATACATAAAATTTAATATTCATGATGTCGTTTGTCACTCACAATTTAAACTAAACAGGTGAACTTTTCATGTGGCTATACGAAATAGCGAAAATTACTCAAAGGAGTCTAGAGGATAATTTTAAAGAAAACTAAAATAGTTTAATTAGATTTTTGAAAAATCAATTTCCCTAGTCAGGATTCGAATCGGCTGATTTTGAAAACAAATTAACTATATTATTACATCAGTGGATAGGGTAGTTTATAAGGCTCAATTTCAGTTAAGTAACGTAAAACAGCAAACTGAGTGAAGGGGATCGAGAGTTCTTTGAGTATTTTTTGCTTTTTCATATAATTTAGGAATCGACTCTGACAAACTTCAAACAACCTTGAAAAATTAATTCTTTATAACACAACTATATTTTTCATAAAATTTGATTGCAAACAAAATGATCCACTCGTTCAGTCTTGCATAAATTAGGTAAGTTGCTATGTATATTCATTTGTATTCAAAAATTTAAAGAAAGAAGACAAATTAAGAACAAGAACAAGCTTGAGCGGCTTCAGAATTTTTGTATCAGGTTCATATTTGGATTGCGAAAATATGACCATTTTTCCGAATTTCGTAAAAGACTCAAGTGGCTTCCTATTCATTGTCGCCGGAATACTCACATTCTCACTCTCCTTTGTAACATATTATTTACTCCTAATAGTCCCCAGTACCTGAAGGAACGTTTTAAATTCCTTCGCCTATCCACTGACCATAATACGTACCGAAAACTTATGACGCCTGCACACACTTGATCCTGTTATGATAATTCTTTACGGTGTGCAGGCTGTCAAACTTTGGAATATGCTGCCTCTTATTGTCAGAGAGGCCAAATCATTACCAATATTTAGAAATTTGCTCAGAAAACACTATTTGTCAACAAATAGCTATGTCTGATTAACAGAATATAATCATGCTAATACATTATTATTATAATAACTATGTATTATTGTATATATATGACTACGTATATATGTACGTATTTGTATATTCATTTCTTAAACTAGTTTGATTATTTATGTCTCTATTGCCTTTTTCCTGCACCACCTATATCACCTGATTCAATTTTTTTGTTTTTTTTAGGTTGCCTGGAAGAGATTGCTTTGAGCATTAAGGCCGCCTATTGTATTGCCTAGAAAATATTGTAAATATGGTCTGTTTTTGTAATTATATATTTTGGTGTGCAATAAAGTGTTATCTCTCTCTCTCTCTCTCTCTCTCTCTCTCTCTCTCTCTCTTAAAATAAACAAAATCTTTTATTTGCCAGAGGCGACACGGACAGTGTATAAAATTAATTAAAAATAACATTTTAAGAGTTCCATGCCGCAATTCGACAAATTCAGACTCAGAGCATATTGCCGTGCCGTGAGTTATTCCGACACAGCACTGATTTTCAGTACCTACTTCGTAATCTATGTGTATTCACATCTAAATATATATAATTGAAATCCACGTATATAGTGACTCATCACGATATCTCAGGAACTATAATACCTATAGACTTTAAATTTGGCATGGACCTTCCTTTCGCCAAGTAGAGGTCAGCTAAGAACAGATTTTACGGCACGCGAAGCGGGCGGGTATCAGCTAGTTTAATAATATAATCATAATTTCATATTTTTAATATAATAAAATATTATCTAATAATATTATTCTTTTATTAAAAAAACAGTATGTACGATATTAATTTTAAAAAATATTGTTCATAATATCACGCTTGTTTCCCATGGGGTAGGCACAGACTATGGATCTCCACTTGTGACGATCCTAGCAAGCGACTTTCGCTTCATCTACTTTTAGTAACCTTTTCATACATGCACGTGAGATGCTTTTACCTGACCTCTCTTTAACACTTCTGATATTTGATAATGGTGTGTTCGTCTCGGTCTGCCAGCAGCAACTCAACCATTCACAATACTTATTTTCATACACTTGCTTTGTGATTCTACTTTTATCCATTCTCTCTACACGTCCAAACCACCTTAACATTCCCTTTTCAACTCTTGTTATTGCATCTTCTTTCAATCCACAACGTTCCCTTATCACAGTGTTCCTTATCATCTCATTCAAGCTGCGGTTGCAATATATTTCTCAAAGCTCTCATTTCAACTGCATTTATTCCTACTTTCATGCTTCTTCTGCCATACCCAACTTTCACTGCCATACATTAGGGTTGGCACCAACGCTCCTTGATGGACAGCCAAGCGTGCCTTTACAGACACTTTCTGGCTGTTCATAAAATAGTTTAGCGCTCCATTCACCTTGTTACCTGCTATAACTCTCCTTTCAATATCCCTTTCATGCACACACAGTATTATACTAACTACAACAGTTGTTTGCGATACCAAATTGTTTCTGTACAATTGTGTTAATGGTTTTGAATAAATTCTTTAAATGGGGCCAGTTTTGTGGAAAGGCATTCGGATACCCAAAATCTATCTATACATATAATAAAACTGTAGAGGTCGAATTTCTGTACAATGAAAAAAATGCTAAAAACCGAGTCAGGGGATGTAAGAAGTGAAATAGAACTAATTTAGATTTTTTTCAAATTTTTTGTTTCTCTGTTGGTCTGTCTGTTTGTACCGGCTAGTCTCCGAAACTGCTGGACCGATTTAAATGAAATTTTGTATGGTGGAAGCTTATATCCATAGTCAACATATAGGATAATTTTAATCCCGAAAAATTAAATAGTTCCCGTGGGATAGTTAAAAAAACGTTCCACGCGGACGAAGTCGCGGGCAGAAGCTAGTATGTTATATCAATGAAGAAATTTGTAAATAATCTAATAAAAAAAAGAAAACTTAACTTATTTGTATTGTATTCTATTCATAGTCCCTCATGACTATAAGTAGAATACTGAGCCTAGATCACCGGCTGCTATGGGTAAGGTGCCCAGAAGGCTGGCCACGTTTCCTCGCTGAATCGACATACTGATCCGTTGCCCGAGGTAAGCATCAGCCTTCTGATCACCTCAGGAGTCAATAAGTTGTTTATTATATTGCTACGAGCTACAGGACTCGAATTAAAAATGCCTTTGGAACTACTACAGAATTTATTAGAACTGTAAAAACACAATAAAACTGGATGCAACCAGTTCACACTGCACAATTCAATACAATTCGACACGCGCAAAGTCCGTCGTCTATATCGCTAATCGAGAGTACTAGAAAACGTCTTACTCGTTTCGTAGTCGTCGCTTGACTACGAAATCACCCACGCCTCCATTTGGGCATTGTCTTATACTAAGTACACAGCAGAAAAAAAATTGGCCGCGCGCACTGAGTTTTCGAGAAACAGTAATTTGCACACCTGCGAACGGCCAACAAAGTCAAAAACAATAACAATAAGGATTAATTCGACGCTAATGATGGTCATAAAACAAGTATAAAAACAATAACATGTTTTTCTTAATTACAATTCAAAACACAAAAGAATTCCTAAATCCGGGAAGACAATAAACTGAGCTTACGACAGGCAGCTGTGCGTTTATCTTTGGCGGCATGTAACAATATTAAGAGATTAGAAATACGTTTTCGTACGTACAAATTTACCTAAACATTTTCTTAAATAAGTAAATTATTTCAGTCTTAATCATGAAATGACTGCCAATCCGGACAATTGTAATTCTGTATAACTGTCGTCCGGATAATTGTGTATCTGTTGTAGCTATAATGCTTTTTTTTTAATTTATTTGGGGCAACGAGCAATTACACCACTAAGGCCTAATAAATAAAATAAACTGTTATAATTTCATTTAATGAGCATAACCATAATTCTAGTATCTGTGTGAACCCCCCGGGGACGAGTGCAGTGTGGCGGCGGACTGGTGGCGAGGTAAGTCCTTCCTTGCTTCTTCTTCCGCGTCGCATCGCGCCCGCACATGTTCTTTATATATTCTTAAGTTTGAGACATTGAAATCTTCCTACATGCAGAACGGAGAACGAATACACATTCCTGCGGCCGCGTGGCCTGTCGTAAGAGCCAACAAAACAACCCACAGCCAGGTGGTAGGGTATTTGCCCGACTGGATCGCTACCACCCCTGGTCTAGAATATGCCGCCATAACAACTTTGAGTTGTGTTCCGGCATCAGTGGCAGCACCTCTGGTATTGCTAATCTCCATAGACGACGGTAACCACTTTCCATCACACTTGTCTGTAAGACAGTCTGCTGTGCTTCAGCAATAAAAAAATGAAAATAAAAAAATTCGTTTAAAAAAACCGACTTCAAAAAGTAAAAAGTATAAAATAAATTATTTCTAAAGCTATTTCAGTACTTGCGTAATCAAAGGTAGAAAATAAAAAAAAATATAACAAAAAACGAAACAGAATTCAATAATAACTTAAATGCAAAAAGAAGTATTTTCTACAACAACTTAAAGCCGGTGCAGAGTAAAAGACAAAAATGACTAAATTTTGCAAATTTGTTGTTATTTTATATTTTACTGGGCACCGAGTTCAAGATGTAGAAAATTTTATTTTATTTTGTCTCTTAATAAACTAAATACATTCTTAGTCAAAGATCTTTATTGAGTTATTTTAAACTTTTTAGTTTTTGAAGTCGGTTTTTTTAAAAGAAATTTTTTATTTGTTGCTTTTTAGTGTCTAGCTACAGGTAGGCCTACGAAAGGTGCCGCGCGCCTTAAGAAATATAGGTCCCAAGAAACGGGAACGAAAAAAATTTCATATAATGAAAAGTACTGGGCCAAACTATCTTAAATTTTTATGGGACCAAATGGCAACTATTCCGCATCAAACTAAAGAAGTATCACGTAAATCGGATGATAAATCTCAGCGTAATCGGTGTACATACATAAAAAATACTAATCAAGTTAAGAACCTCCTCCTTTTTGAACTCGGTTAATAATAATGTTACGACCTACAGAACTCGAATTAAAAATGCCGTTGGAACTACTATAGAATTTATTAGAACTGTACAAACACGTATAAAACAAATACAAATAAAACTGGATGCAACTAGTTCACACTGCATGATTCGATACAGTTCGATACGCGCAAAGTCCGTCGTCTATATCGCTAATCGAGAGTACTACAAACGTCTTACTCATCTCTTAGTCGTCCCCAACCCTCCATTCGGGTATTGTTTTATACTAACTATACAGTACAAAAAAAATCGGCCGCGCGCATTGGTTTCCAAGAAATAGTAATTTGCACACCTGGTTATCTATTCCTGCGAACGGTCAACAAAGTCGAAAACAATAAGAATAGGCTATTGTCTGATTGCAAATACGAAGTAATGAAAAGAACTCCGAATGCAGGAGGCAATAAACAATATACGCAGCATTTCTTTGTCGGTATGTGACAATAGGTATGCAGGTGGCCGAACTTGTAACAATAATAAAGAAACCTACTTCAAGAGCAACTAAGAAGCAAAAAACGCATATCTTCAAGTCGAAATGAGGTCAATATAAAAATTACTGTATTATACAAAGCTGTTGTTGTTTTACTTTAGAAGTCATTTTTGATTTTTGTTAATTTTATTTCTTCTACCTTTTAGTTAATCAAAAACTTGAATAGCTTCAGAAAATAAAAATACACGAAACACGTGGTTCAGCGGAGAGGCAGACGGCCCACTTGATGGAAAGCGGTTACCATCGCCTATGGACATTTGCAACACCAAAGGAGCTACAAATGCGCTGTTGCTCTCTTAAGGGAGACTGGAACCTGGTCACTAATGCCGAAACACAATTCAAGGTTGTTATGGCGATATACTTTAGACCGGGGGTGGTAGCCATCCAGTCGGGCAAATGCCCTACCACCTGGCTGTGGGTTGTTTAGTCGCCTCTTACGACAGGCCGCCCCAACGCAGGAAATTGTATTCTTTCTCCGTTCCTGCACGGATAAATATTACAATTTTATTACTACGATTACGATATTTGAGGGTTGCTCTCGATTTTCCTGGGATCCACTCATCAGATCCTGACTAGGTGACAATCGAACCACCTCAGAAGTATACTCTTTTGAATGAAAAATAAATTATAACAATGGGTTTACAATTGACGGAGAAATCGCGTAACAACCAAAAAAATAGTCTAAGTGAAAACCTTCTCGTTTTTGAAGTCGGGTAAAAGACCATTACGTTAAGTCTATCACAAACAGCCTTTAACCCCTAGATATGATTATATCATTTTCTGCTTTAACATATAATATAACAACACGCAATTTTTAAATAACAGCGTAATGACGTACTTACTTTAATTAAACATTTGTAAGGAAACAATAAATTTAATGACAACTATAAAAAGATGAATGATATAGCAATTTTTTTAATATAAAGCATGTATTATAATCCGTTTTAATTCTTATTAATATTATAAATGCGAAAGTAACTCTGTCTGCCTGTTCTGTTTTCGCAGAAAAACTACTGGACCGATTTGGCTGAAACTCAGTATATATATATATATATATATATATATATATATATATATTCGATGCCGAGGATGAACATAGGATACATTTTGTCCCGAAAAATGGGATAGTTTCTCTCCGTTTGTTACGCTTTTACGGAAAAAACTACTGGACCGATTTGGGCGAAATGCGGTATATATGTCATTTTAATACCGAGGGTTGACAAGGAATATTTTTCATCCCGGATAATAGGATAGATTTAACTAATGGTTCTCGCAAAAAGTGGGATAGGTTTTCTTTTTTTTTGTGATTTGCCATTTTCGTAATTTTGGTTATTTAGATAATTTGGGCCATTTTGTAGTTTACAAATAGATAGACGGGGATAAATAAATAAAACTAGAATGGATTGAAATAGAGGGTGAAAGTTTGTATGGGAGACCAATCATTTCTCAAGTTTTTAGATATAAAATAATTTCGTCCATTAAAAAATGCTATAGTAACTCGATCTATCTGTCTGTTAAGCTTTTACGGAAAAACTACTAGGAGTACTGGATCGGTTTCGCTGTAATTTTGTACAATTACAGTCGACTCTCGATAATTTGAAACCTAAGGCACCAGAGATAAATGTCAAATTGTCAAGAGTTCAAAATAACAAGCGTTTACTTATGGAACTTACGGAAAGACATTTGTTCTTTCTTGGATTCATTTTAATAGCACAAATCAAACATTAACATGACTCATTAACGTTTGAAAGAAGACTGGAATGCGATCTTACTCATATCTCATTTATGTATACAATTGACAGGTCTGTACATGTATGTAAACAAACAACAGGTATGTGCATGATAAACGCTTCAAATGATAGAGAGTAGGAAAGCCCGGCCTTCAAATTATCGCATGTTTGCGAGCAAGATAATATTCCTTCAACTTCAAATTACCGAAGGGACCAATTAACATTGATTTTATTCAATTTATCGAGTATTTTTCAAGGGACCGGAAAATAAATCAAATTATCGAGAGATTCAAATTAACGAGTGTAAAATTATCGAGAGTAGACTGTATGTAGTTTTAATTTCGAGATGGGATTGTTTACCGGGAGATAGTTTGCGATATAAGATGAAGTAAATTTTCAGGGCACAAATAGCACTAACATAAATTTAAATACAATATATTAAAGCCAGCTCTTTAAACAAGAGGTATGCAGTGGAGTTTGACTCGCAGCAGAACTCTAGTAAGAATATAAAAAACCTACTTAAGTTTTTATGTAAGAAAAATATAGCTATTTCTTAGGGCTCGACCCGCGGCGTAGCTCCGAGTAATAAATACTCTAGTATTATTGTATTCAGGCTAATATAATGTCAACTTACCTTATAATTAATTTTCATTCCGAAATGCGGAAGCGTCTACATCTCACAGTGCTAAACAATGAACAATATTTGTCGCGACAGTATTTACTGTGAATGACCTCCCATCAAAAAAATACGAAAAAATCTCATGAACTTGAGCGAGACGACAAACGACTTCTAAAATTAAAATATTGTTACGAGTTACGGGACACGAATTAAAATGCCGTTGGAATTATTACAGAGTATATTAGAACTATACAAACATGTATAACACGTGTACAAATATAACCGAACACAACAAATCCAAACATAATGCAGAAGGTCGTAATTCAATAAAACGCGCAAAGTCCGTCACTTATTAGATTCCTGATTGTAGTACACTCGTCTCGCTTCGCTCGTGGTTCTCGCCCGACTGGCTCCCCCTCCATCAGGTCATCGTTTTATACTGCACAAATGCAATGTTCCCGTATCTAAGTCGGCTTAATCCGCCACACCTGGCTAATGACTCGGCCGCAAACTGCCTGAAAAGTACAATAAAACAATGGGCTGTTTTCTAATCACAAATTTTAAACACAAAGTGAACAAAATCAGACTATCCTAAAAGAGTTACAACTAGTTTAAATGCCGGCAGACAATAAAATGTTTTTTGTTTCAGATATGCAGGTGGGTTATGTTTTTGTCGGGACCCGAGTTGTAACAATATAATAATACAGTAAATAAACATGACACATCATCATTATATATTATATAAATGTATGTATGAAAGTAGGTTTTTGTTATCTGTTCAAGCACAGCCTTGAACGTGACCTTACTACCATATCTGTGATATGAGACAACAAATTCACATAAAAAACAACAGGGTCTTCATATTAAGTCTTGGAATTATCCCTATTTTGATGAATTATTATTAAGCCAGAAGTAACATGAGATCCAGACCGTAATCAACATTAGATACATTTTAATGCTTGGCTCGAATTTTTATATCCCAGACTAAAATTATGTACCTACCTCAATAAATGCATGAATGAAAACACTTTATTATCTACCAAAATTAAAACTACGTTCTTAAAAACTAGATACAATAAATGTTGAACAAAGGGCGGCCTTGTCGCTTCAAGCGATCTCTTCCAGGCAACCCCCTAAACTGAGGAAAATATTAAAACATGACAGAAAAGTACGAAAAATTTTATTCGAAGAAATAGCGACGTAATTACATTCCTTATACATTATTATACACATAGGATATTTTGAGAATTTGTACGCCACATTTTTAGCAAACAAGGTTTGCACTCAGCATATTGCTTGCCGGAATTATATCGACACAACGCTGATTTCCAGTGCAATCCTTCCTTTTGGTGTAAGACCAAAACGACCCAATCATGTTAATTAAATAATAATTATAAGAACTAATTCTACTTATGTATTATTTAATTAGTAAAACAAATAAATAAATTTTAATAAAATCAACAATAAATACGTTACTTCAAAATTAAAATTAAAATAAATACTCGTGTAACAACTTGTATCGAATCATTTATTCGAATACAATTCGCTAGAGCGCTTGCTGAGTGTTACCATATTCTGTGTGCCACGTCACTGACATGAGGCAACAAATGAAAGTGGCAGGGTAGACAATAAATAATATAAAACATTCAAAATATACGAAATAAGTAAATAAAAATCTTTATTATATACTATATAAACATATCATTATACATACAGCATAATCAGCACGTTTATACCTGAGAGGACCAAAATAATTAAAAACCATGTAAATTTTCAAAACTGAAATCATTTGGTTTGGGTTTGGATTGATCTTTATTTACTTTTTTGCAGGAGTTCAGCAGACAGGCAGACGGCCCACTTGATGGAAAGCGGTTACCATCGCCTATGGACATTTGCAACACCAAAGGTGCTACAAATGCTGCTCTCTTAACTGGAACCTGGCCACTAATGTCGGAACACAACTCAAGGCCATACAGGCAAATGCGCTACCACCTGGCTGTGGGTTGTTTAGTCCCCTCTTACGACAGGCCCCCCAGCCGCAGGAAATTGTATTCTTTCTCCGTTCCTGCGCGGATAAATCCTGATCGGTGTGGTACTACGCTCTCACAGTATATTTCCGTGAAATGGTTAGCCTTAACCTAATTGCGTTTCTTACAATGAATGAGAGCTCCGATGGCTCTGGATCCCATCTTCTTTATCCATTATTTATTTAAGACGGTCGTCTGCCAATACATTTTTCGCTTATGCCCACGGATATGGGATCTTTAGTGTTGCAAGCCATGTACTCCATTTTCGCCACATTTAGGTTCAAAGCCCCGTTCTCCAGTGCCCCCCTCAACGCATTCATACGTCGCGCCAGGCGCCCCCTGTTTGCATGTCCATGATATAACAGAGAAACTATAAGAGAGTAGCTTACGCTGATTTGGCCACGTTTTATACAGACCGGTTGGTTATGTGGGGAACAGACTTCTAGTCCAGTCCCAGTAAGAAATGCTGGCTCGATGACGTGAGGGATGACATGTGTATCAATGGTCAATGGTCCACAACAAAGGATGTCGAAGACCCCATGAAATGGGGAAGGAACAGTAGGAAGACAATCGCACTGAACCCAAATGGGTTTTAATCTTTTTGTGATAATTAGGGAATAATTAGGAATCTTCATCATTCTCCAACTAAAATGTCTGTTGCAAAACCATACAGGTGAAATTTATCAGAATTTTTTTTTCAGTTTTTGCTGTTTTGCTACAGATCCATAACAAAGTATTTTGAGGTAAGGGCAAATGGAAAAGCACCTTCCACAAGTTTCGGTGCTCGATTGCTTCTAAAACCTGTTTGCATTGAAATTTATTATTTTCAAAAAGTTCTTTACAACATTGAAATTATTAATTATCTCTTATTACTTCAAACTTGCTGTGAGCCTTTATAATTTTACTTTCTGATGTCCCTGCTCTATCTGTGATAATGTTAGTGACTGTGGCCAAATTCATATTGTTTATAGCGTTAAAAATAACGCCATTAGTTATTTGCTAAATTAATATATAAATAAACGTTATTTGTCAATGTTTAACGTCATTAACAATTAACGGCATCTGTGGTTGAGCGAGCTAAATCTTTGCCAGTCTACCTCACTACAACGCAGAGGCTCCTGGTTCAATTGCATGGTAGATTTCGTAAACAAATTTTCCGATATTTAATATGTATGGTCTGGGTGTCTGAGATCGACCCCAGAGTAGTCCGTTGTATATATATTACCCATAACACAAGCATAGCTTAGCTTGGGGATATAGACCGTGTGTTTGTCTGCCGATATTTAAAAAAAATAACCATGACACTTCACAAAAAACGCATTAAGCCCTTATAACCCTATCAATAACCCTACATCTCCATAACACATAACTAAGATTATTCCAGAAGTAGCAGAAGCACCACATAGTAGAAATAGACATTGTTTCGCGTGTATTGTTACTTTATATCTATACATATAATTTTATAAAGAGGTAAAGTTTGTGAGTTTGTGACGTTGTAGGGGGTATTCTCAGAAACTACTAAGCCGATTTGAAAAATTCTTTCACTGTTGGCAAGCTACACCATCCTCGAGTGACAAAAGCTATATTATATTTTCAAAAAAATTAGGGATCCTTACTAAAACTCTAATAATGTAACCAAAGGTGTAAAAAATTACTTAAAATCGCTTGCACAGCGAAAACTATTGATGATAGAATAAAATAACGTACGACTTTGCAGAACACATCATTATTTACAATAAGTGTCGCGACAACATATGTCTAACCATTATAGTTATGCCACAATAAGTGTTCTTTTATTTTAAAATTTTAATTAAAATTCCGCCGCTAGAAAAGGCTCTTTACTTGTATCTTGGTATTCATCCTTATCAAAATAAATTACTTCATATTCAAGACTGCTTCAATACCTTTATATAACTTTTTGAATTATTCAATTCGGACATTCCATTCGAAAGATATCACGCGTTTAAAATTGTAAATATTAGAGAAAATGCTCGGCTAGCTAGGCAGCACCTTATGCGATGTAGGCGTCACTGGGGACGGGCTGTACGGGAAGCGAAATATTTTGAATTCTCTTAGTAGGTAACTAAACTTAACAAAAAATAAAGAGGTCAAGTTTGTGAGTTTGAGAGTTTGTGACGTTGTAGGGGATAATCTCTGGATTTATTCAACCGATTTTGAAAATTCTCTCACCAATGGAAAGCTACATTATTCCTGAGCGACATAGGGTATATTTGATTGTGATTAATAATAAGTATTTTTTGTTTTTTTTCTGATGCCTAGCGAAGTGGGCACGGGTCAGCTAGTATTAAATAAAGCCACATTTCACAAATTATAGTGTACTAGTGTTAGCCCCGCGGCTGGGTCGTGGGTCAAGCTCTCGTGCGTGCCTCTTGTTTAAAGAGCAGGCGTTAAACAGGTTACATTGTACTAAATTTGTATGTTAGTGCTATTTGCCTCCGGAAGATTCACTTCATTTTATATCGCAAATTATCCATCTCCCGGGATAAAAAGTATCTATGTATATCCATTTTCGGTATTAAAACTACATTTAAACAAAATTATAGCACAACCGTGCTCCTATTAGCTTTTCCATGAAAGCTTAACAGATAGACAGATCGAGGAACTATAGCATATTTTTATATATGCTGAATTTTTATATCTATCTATAAACTTGAGAAATGTTTATTCCCATTTAAACTGTCATCCTCTATTTCAACCCGTTCTTGTTTTATTTATCTAGTTTTATTCACCCAAATTACCAAAATTACCAAATCGACCAAATCGAACAAAATGACCACAAATCGAACAAAATGACCAAATCGAACAAAATGACCAAATCGAACAAAATGACCAAATCGAACAAAATGACCAAATCGAACAAAATGACCAGATCGAACAAAATGACCAAATTGACCAAAATGACAAACAAAACCTACCCTCCTTTCTGGGATAACCTTTATATAAATCTATCGCATTATCCAGGATGAAAAGTATCCTTTGTCCACCCTCGATATTAAAATTACATATGTACCAAATTTCAGCCAAATCGGTCCAGTAGTTTTTTCGTAAAAGCATAACAAACAAAGAGACAAATATATTTTTATATCGGAAACTATCCCATTTTTCGGGATAAAAAGTATCCTGTGTTCATCATCGGCATCCAATATGTATATATATATATATATATATATATATATATATATATATATATATATATATATATATATATATATATATATATATATAGTTTTTCATCCAAATCGTTCCAGTAATTTTTGCCGTGAAAATGGGACAGACAGACAGAGTTATTTTCGCATTTATAATATTGTTACGAGTTGCAGGACTCTAATTAAAATGCCGTTGAAATTATTATAGTTTATTAGAACTATACAAACACGTATAACACAGGTACAAATATAACCGAACACAAAAAATCCAAACATAATGCAGAAGGTCGTAATTCAATAAAACGCGCAAAGTCCGTCACTAAATAGTTTACCGAATGTACACAAGTCTTGTTTCGCTTATGGTTATCGCTCGACTGCCGATTTCTCCATTGGGGCATTGCTTTATACTGCACAGATGCAATATTTTTTCCGAATTTCTTAGAATCAGTTTGTACTTTTAATTCCGAAACACCTGGCAGTGATCACAATACAACAATACGCCGTAAAAGATTACAATACACAATGGGCTGGTTTTTTAATCACAAATTTTAAACACAAAGTAAACAAAAGAAGTCCAAATGCTGAAAAGGTAATAAAATGTGTTTCTACAGAGCTGCAGGTCTGAATTTTTCTTTGTCAGCACCTACGTCGTAACAATATTAATATGGATGAGGATATATTAACCTCCATGTGTTTTCAATGAAACCCACTCCCGGTGTTGTCACATTCATCTCTAAAATAAAACATTACATCGCGAATTAAAAAAATCATCACAAATCATCTGTCTCATTTGTCACGTGGCTATTATAAGTCGACAGTGATATAATTGCAGGTCATAATGACGCGTTTAAATCAGCTCTTTTGCAATAGTTAATAAATAATAATGACCAGTTATTGTCCTGTCATTTCATGACTATTGTGTGCGGCTCAAGCCCGCGGTTTCATCTGTATTGTCATTTAATAGAAGAAAAAAAGATTCACTAATAAGAGTGAAGCGGACATTGTTTTTTACAAAAACAAAACCGACTTCAAATTAAAAAAAAAACAACAACAAATGTGCAAAATATAGGAACTTTTTAATATTTTACTTCGCACCTCCTTCAAGATGTTGTAGAAAGAAGTCGGTTAAATATTTATTTTTAACTTTTTAGTTGCGCAAGTACTTGAATAGCTTTAGAATTAATGTATTAAGCGTCTGTAGAAATTGTGCTAGTGGAACGCGTATACAAGGTTGCTATCTCACTCTTCGGAGTAGACGCTCGTCAACAACGCTCTCAATTTCTCTGCGATCCACTCATGAGATCCTGACTTGGTGACAATAGTGCCACCTCGGGAGTATACACTTACGAATAAAGAAAAAAAGAAGAAAATCGGTCCGTAATTGACGGATATATCGTGTGACAAAGAAGTCGGTTTACAATTTTCGAAGGGAATTTGAGAGAAACTCAAATTCTCTGGGATCCACTCATCAGATCATGACATCGCGGCTATGAGACCAATTTGGGAGCATAATACCCTTTCGATTAAAAAAATTGAAGAATGGTCCCCCAATGGACGGAGATATCGCGTAACATGCATATTAAAAAATTAAGCGCCTGTAGAAAATGTAATACTGGCGTG
Source organism: Dendrolimus houi (assembly GCA_039645545.1). Classification (NCBI taxonomy): domain Eukaryota; kingdom Metazoa; phylum Arthropoda; class Insecta; order Lepidoptera; family Lasiocampidae; genus Dendrolimus; species Dendrolimus houi. The sequence goes on from CM077125.1 coordinate 23,738,249, forward strand.
CGTATACAAGCTTTTTTGAACGTAGGCGCTCGGTGTTCTTTAATAAAACTTACTCTCGATTCCTCTTGGATCCACTCATCGGGTCATGACTTGGTGACCATGGGACAACCTCGAGAGTATATAGTTTCATTTAAAAGAAAAATTTTGAAATTCCGTTCACTTGTCGGAAAACTCGAGTAACACGCCTTTATAAAATATACAGACAAATCAGAACCTCCTCGTTTTGGACGGCGGTTAAAAACGGGCGTTAAAATAACATCTTATCGTCTAACTTTTAAAATATCATGATATAAATCATTTTAATTACTTTTCAGACAATAATTATGTGACTTATTTTTCTTGTATCGGCTTATGACGTCATAAGTAAAAGAAAGAAAGAAAGTGATATTTATTGTGGCGAGAATGACTGTACATCAAACTAAAAAAAACGTAAAACTAACAGGATTCACACGTAAAACATAAAGACATAAGTATTTTATAAAACACAATTATATGGAAAAAATGTACACATAACATTCACGCCAATGAGGCCAACAACTCAGCACTCAGCTCTTCTTGACACAGCATACTGTGTCAAGAAGAGCTGGCACAGCGGCGATTTTCAGTTGCAGGCTCCACTAAGTTATAAGTGACCCAAACGTGTGAGTTCTCATTAACAATCTCAATTAACTCATCAAAAACAACATTATAAAAATGATCATATCTATAAATACATATGAGAAATATCTCGTACGCTCGTACGCGTAGGTACGCTCATACAAAATGTATAAGACTGTGTCGTTCTGTCATTTTATGAAAAGTATCCCAGTTTACATTACATATGTACACATAATATAATACAGTATACATATACCTTGTTTTCTTTACAACATAAATTTGTGTTGTACAATGATGCGTGAGGCTATTGAAATCAAAGAACAACCCAAATTTCAATAGAGTAGATGGTTGGTAAGTACCACCTGTTTGGGATCCGATCATCAAAACTATCAAGACCCAAGCCCAGCAAAAACCAACTGCCAGACCCCAAGACACTGTGAGCTCTTTCTGCGTGCACCAAAACACAAACCAACTTGACTGAAAATTTATTTTATTTTTCCTTTCACCCATTTTAATCTATATATATAAAATAAAGTCGTGTTAGTTACACCATTTATAACTCAAGAACTGCTGTACAGATTTGGCTGAAAATTGGTGGGGAGGTAGCTTAAAACCAGAAGACAGACATGGGATACTGTTTATCCCGACTTAAAGGATTTTGATGAAATTTGTTTTTTGTGTTTGAATGGGTCCCCGGATGGTTTAGATTCACAATTGGTACCGGTAGATGGCGCTAAGATCGGGTTCTAGAATCCTTCTAATCACCTGGAGCGATTTTGGTGATTTTGTTTTTGTGTCATGAAACAAAGTCTTTTAGGAATTCAGAAAATATGGCGGTACGAAGTTCGCCGGGTCAGCTAGTATTATATAAAACTATTAGAGCTAGGCATGTTTGCTGGAGAGTTTCTTGCGCCGCTTCTTCTCTTCAAGCCACAACATGTTGCGAAGCGGTGGTAAATTAGATTAGGCTCCCATATTATAGTAAATAATAACCATAAACAAAAATAAAACTAAAAATTAAAATGAACGAGATGGCGGTAGGCTAAATAAAACTTTAATAATCCTCATTGACACTCGACAACTTTTTCTTCCGTGATCACGGCTACTGAAAAGTGGTCCAAACATCGGAATAATAAAAATGAAATAAATTACCTCGCATAAAACCTTGAAAATTAATAGAGTTGTAACAAACAGTGAATACTCAGTAAGGCAAAGACACAATAAAAGGAAACAATAATATAAATTTATACATTATAAACTTATACTATAAATTAACTAAATAACTCATATTAAACCCAAGTGGCTTCCTGTCCGTCTTCGTCGAAATGCTCATATTCTGTCTCTTCTATATTGTTACATGCCGTCAAAGATAAGCGCACAGCTGCCTATTGTAAGCGCAGTCTATTGTCCTCCGGGGGATCGAGGAATTCTTTGTGTTTTGAATTTGCAATTAAGAAAAACATGCTGTTGTTGTTCTACTTGTTTTATAACCATCATTAGCGTCGAACTAATCCTTATTGTTATTGTTTTCGACTTTGTAGCCGTTCGCAGGTGTGCAAATTAATATTTCTCAGAAACTCGGTGTGCGCGGCCAATTTATTTGTACTGTGTAGTTAGTATAAGACGATGCCCGAATGGAGGGGCGGGCAGTCAAGCGACGGCTACGAAACGAGTAAGACGTTTTCTAGTACTCTCGATTAGCGATATAGACGAAGGACTTTGCGCGTATCGAATTGTATTGAATCGTGCAGTGTGAACTGGTTGCATCTAGTTTTATTTGTATTTGTTTTATACGTGTCTGTACAGTTCTAATAAATTCTATAGTAGTTCCAATGGCATTTTTAATTCTAGTCCTGTAGCTCGTAACAATATAATGTACTATTTAATCCAAAAACTCCTCCTTATCTCGAGGAGCGTTTTAAATATCTACACCTTAGTCATACTCTTCACCTCAGATTATCGGAAATCTTTCATAGTTCATGGAGTGTGTCTGTGGAATGCGCTACCTGTGAAAATCAGGCATGCCCAGTCCCTTCAGGCGTTCAACGGACTCGTGAAGGATTATTACCTCGGGCTCTAAAGTCAATCAATAGCATCTTCATCTCTCCCATATTTACGTAATTCTATAGAATATCACTATGATTATTATTATTATTGTTTACTATGTCTATTATACTTGCTATTTCAACATTTTATATATATACTGTTTTATCCTAGTTATATTGCAAAACCCACATATTACACATTTTTTTCTAATCCATCCTAAGGTTGTCTGGAAGAAATTGCTTTTAGTGATAAGACCGCCTATTGTCTTCTGTACGTAAACTTCTTGAATAATTGTATCTTAATGTTAAGCAATAACATGTCTCTTATGTACCCTTATACCCTAATACGCTGACGGCAGGACTGGTCCACAAGTTCCAAGTCGCTCAACGGGCTATGGAGCGAGCTATGTTGGGTGTTTCTCTTATGGATAAAATTAGAAATGAAGGAAGGTAACCGACATAGCTCGCAAAATTAGCAAGTTGAAGTGACAGTGGGCCGGTCACGTCTGCCGCAGGACCGATGGCCGGTGGAGCAGACGAGTCCTGGAATGGAGACCGCGTCTTGGTAAACGTAGTGTCGGACGCCCTCCAGCCCGATGGACCCACGACCTGTGCAAGGTCGCCGGTAGGCGCTGGATGAGAAAGCCAGAGGACAGGGATGAGTGGCGCCGTCTTGGGGAGGCCTACGTCAACCAGTGGACTGCAAATGGCTGACGATGAGACGACGAGTTAAGCAATAAAGTACGTTCTATCTGATTTTATAATAATACTAGCTGTACCCGGCAGACATTGTCCTGCCTTTAAAAAATAGAAATCTAGAACCCGATTGCAGCGTCATCTACCGGGACCAAATGTTAATCTAAACTCGAATCAACTTAAACAGAGTAGAAAATTATTAAAGTACTTTTATCGCTATTAAAAAATAGGGGTTGGTGGTAGAAGGATGAAAATTTAGGGTTGTGTATATTTTTCAATGCTAAATCATAATAAAATATAAATAAGAAATTTTGTAAAAAAAAAAAAATATTTAGGGGTCACCCTTATCATTTAGGGGTATGAAAAATAGATGTTGTCCGATTTTCAGACCTACCCGATATGCACACAAAATTTCATAGAAATCGGTTCAGCCGTTTCGAGGAGTTTTAACTAACACCGTGACAAGAGAATTTTATTACAAAATAGACGGAAGATTTCTATGGAGGATAGGAATATAAAGTAAACAATTTGTAGTATTTGATCAGCGCCATCTATTTATTTTTCGAGTAAAGTTTCGCGCAGCAATGTTCTTTAACATTATTCCCCGGGAAAAGCACAATGTTCTTTTCCCCAGGCACTTCTCTCCCAAACGCGCTTGCCTTCGCTTAAAAGCCATCTCGCTCTACGACCAAGAGATCCCCTGGGCAAAGTACACCAAATACCTGGGTGTCACCCTAGATCAGAACTTGCGCTTCAACGAGCATATCACTATAGTCCGGAATAGAGCGCGATTTGTGATGGGTCGTCTAGCACCCATGATAGACAAACGAAGCAAAATGTCCCTCAGACACAAGCTTACTCTATATAAAACATGCATCCGCCCGATCATGACATACGCGAGTGTGGTATTCGGCCATGCCAAGCCTGCCCTTTTAAAGAAACTGCAAATCGTTCAGAATAAATTCATGCGCAGAGCCGTCGGTGCTCCCCTCTATATGCGTGACGTCGACATCCACCGCGATCTGGAGCTTCCCTCCATCAAAAACTACATTACGTCGCTCTCGCGTAAGTATTTCGATCTAGCGCCGCACCATCGAAATCCCCTCGTCGTGTCCGCGTCCGGATTATAAGCCTCGACGAAAGGCTCTCGTGCGACGACCGCGTAACATCCTCATGGACAAGGTCGACGATATCACAAAACGGCTGGCTCGGATCAGCCCGCCCGCGGTTAGGACGGCAGGCTGGCAGGCACCGACAGACAGACACAGACGGCGGCGTTGACGCCGCCAATCACGATCTCTCCACGTCCCCGCGAGGGACGCCAGGAGACATAGCCCCCCCATAGGATAGACTAGGCGTGTTGCTGGGAAGTTTCTTTCGCCGTTTCTTCTCTCCCAGCCATAACACGTTGCGAAACGGCAGTAAGATAGTATAGGCCACCGCGAACCGCCGATCCCGGACCGCCGGGATCCTCCCTCTCGGGCTTGTATATTACCCGTCGCCCGCTCTCAATTCGCGCATTGTGTCGCCCTATGGTGGGCATCATTAGATTCATCCGCCTCTCATGGCAACATTCCAGCCGAGGTGAAACTCCCTAGGGAGCCCCCTCGAGCAAGTTGCCCCCCGGGCTCGAGCGCCTTCGCTTCGCAAAGGCACTCGCCCTGAAAACCCCGGTAAAGTTGTGAGGTCTTCGGACCAACAACATAAAGTCAAGTCCAAAAAAAAAAAAATAACATTATTCTATCAACAGGTTATTCTTACTAGATTCGTTTTTGGATATTTTTAGTTAAATCGTGTCTTTAGATGATTAATATAAAACTTTTTCTACTGTAATATCTAACTTTAGATTACAGATTACAGAGTGGCTGTGATTCTTGAATATTCTTTTTCCATGGTATGATACACCTCATGGCCCTCACTTTTCCAATTTTTCGGCCCTTTTTTCTTCACATTCTCCTAATCGTTTAACGATAAAACAAAAAAATTTACTAACAAACCAAGACTTTATAACTTACCTAAATATCACATTTCATGTTAACATTAATTTAATCTCTAACGGTCTTTTTCATATTGAGTTAAAGTATTTGTAGTAGTCTTTAAGCTTCAAACTTACTGTAATGATTAAGTTAAAGTAATTTTGAGGGTGCTTTCAAAAAAGATTAAAACCTATATTCCAAAGTCATTCATAGTTTTATTAATTGATGGAAGGAAATTATTGGAAACCAATTTAATATCAAGACAACAGAACCATTGATCAGTGTAATTATTTATTCGAATCATATTATTATATCTTAAACATTAATATGTTTAAGACCGTAGTTAAATACGGCCTCATATAATATTTTTACGAGTTTGCGGGACTCGAATTAAAATGCCGTTAGAATTATTATAGAGTTTATTAGAACTATACAAACACGTATAACACAGATACAAATATAAACGAACACAACAAATTCAAACGTAATGAAGAAGGTCGTAATTCAATAAAACGAGCAAAGTCCGTCAATATTAGATTCCTGATAAGGTACACACGTCACGCCTAGATCGTAGTTGTAGCTCGACTGCTCCCTCTCTCAATCAGGCCATCGTTTTATACTTCACAAATGCAAATGTGCCCGCCCAGCAACGTCGACATAATTTTCTAGAATTAACTTGTACTTATAATCCGAAACACGTGGCTAATGGTGCTCTGGGTGCCCGTAAACGAGTACAATAGGACAATAGGCTGTTCTCCCCAATAACTAGAAACGTATGCCAACAAAAATGAGTGAACAAAAGAAGACGATCATAAAAGGATTACAATTAGTTCAAATGCCGACAAGTAATAAAATGTGCTTTAACAGATCTGTACCTGGAATTTGTCTTTGCTGGAGCCTAAGTTGTAACAATATTAATGTTTAAGACCGTAATTAAATAATCGAAGGCACTAAAATATGATTTGAATAAATAATTACAATATATTAGTTTCGAATAATTTCATGCCATCAATCAATAAAACTATGAATGATTTTGGAATATTCGCTCTAGTGTTTATTAAAATGAAAAATTCTTTTGGCACCTTGGGCTATTTTGAGATGGGGACAAGGCATTGAACTCGCGTGATTGTCACGCTCAGATACCTACAAATATTTCACTTCTGACCTGTAGTCGTACGACTGACAGGTTTTTTTAATCTGAATTTTCATATTAGGCACATTAAATCTTATACTTCAGAGAGACACCTTTTGTAAGTTTTTGTTCTATCTATCCATTTGTAAATTCTTATTCTTCTTTAATGTCCTTCTATAATCGTGTTATATTTTTATGTATATAACATTATCTTTATTATCGATCTAATTTACTTCTGGACTTTAATGATAGAGATCTGGTAGAAATACGAATAAGATCGCTGTTCGTATATAATCCTAGATAGACATATCTTTAAGCCTTTAAGAAATTTAACGAAATTTGTACCGACAGCAAAAAATACGTTATATCGTCGATTGCAATACCGTAACATAAACTAAAAGTGATACATATTGAATGAACCTATTATATTTATACCGAAACAAAAAATCTTTAGTGTCATTGCTGTGCCTACTTCATAAGCATTATTTACTTGAATATTGTATGCATAGAATTAAGCAGTCGCAAATAAATCTCTCTCTCTCTCTCTGAGAGAAAAATTATAAAGTACTAATTTTATTATTGATAGTGATGGAAAGGTCACCGCCGCCTATAGACCGGTCTCGAAGAAATTTTATAACGTTCTACTTATATGATCCCATGTGGTAGCGTAGAGGGAAAACCGCGCCAAAAACTTCTCTCCAAGTCGTTATTGTACTTAAAATAAACGTCTAGAGAATCGTTGTGTATTTGAACGTGGTAGCTCAAGGAAATGAGGGTGAACATCCTGCTGATGGTAAGCGGTGGGGTCTTGAAAATGTAACGTTGGCACTAAATCAATCAGTTTCTTGGAACACTCCCTGTCATTGTACAATGGGCAAAAGTTCCGGTGAACCAGTCATAAGACTAAAATCCTCTGGCAAAAACTTTCGTTAACATTGCAAGCACGCGGACACAAGTAAAAGATCAGTTTTAAGGGGCAGAGTTTTATTGTTACCTGTTTTGGGTTTGACAAGGAGGCAATAAAATCGAAGTCGCTAAACAAAGCGAGATCAGTAAACAAAAGACAAAGCGCGTCGTCAACCGACAAAGTGGATATTGCAATTAAACACGACCATTTGTTTCGACGTCCCGATTGGTGTATATAAAATTTGAAAATGTGTGCGCGGATGTTGAAACTTTATGAGCCGTTCAAAGCAAAATGTTAGAGAACTGATCAAGGAGGAATTTGGCCGACCGTACATGTACAGACGTTAGAATACGCAGAGAGATGTAAAATCTCCCCATAGACTAAATATATCACTAACAGTAGTAAAGGTCAATTAGCTAAACAACTTAAACAGATAAGTATTCCCCGTTTAGAAAATTCTTACTAAAGTGAACCCTTGAACCAAAACTAAATGCAACTATATTCTTCACGTCATCAAAGGCATTTCAGCTGAAGGTTTCTCGAATACTTTTACGTGAAATTCGATCTTATTCCTCGAGGAACATCGCCAACTCCAGTAAATATGACGTACAGAATACGCTAGAAGGATCAATCCAGATAAGGCGAATAGTGCTTGCACGCCGATCACTATGTATGGCCCAAAGACGTATATTAGCCGTAAGTTGTATATATCCTCTGGACGTAGTTCTGGCTGCACCTGAAAATGACAATAACAATCATAAGACCAAATTCCTAAATTCTCTAAGTAAAAAAAAACTAAAAATACTTATATTTCTTGTACAATGTACGTTGGTGGTGCGGGTGACAAAGGTAAAAAAATGTTGGTGGTAGAAGGAGGGCAAAATCTACAGCCGGGTAGAATAAAGCGGCACTCACCTGCGGATCTCCAGTCCTCTTTCCTTAGACTCATCAGCACGTCTTCAAATTTAGCGTTTGTTCACCAACAACAGGAGCGGATTTATAAGTACGAAAAGCGTTCTTTATTTGCACTCAATGCACGTGCGATGCTCGCGTGACCGTTGACGTACTAGGCCGCCCGCCGGCACGGATCGTGGTTAGCCGACAGGTGGCACCGCCTGTCTCTATCCAGCGTGCAGATTTGCGGATAGGAGAGGAGAGGTAGGAATATAAGGCACCTAACCATACGTTTAACAATAATGCTCGCGCTCTATCAGGGGTAATGTTTCTTGACTGTGGCCAATGTCTTATTTATATCGTTAAAAATAACTCTGTTAACGGATAGCTACATTACTGGAGGTTATCTGTCAATATTTAACGTCAATAATAATAATAACAATATTGGCATATCTACGTGAAACGGTCTATAACTGGTAACACTAACACTATCGCAGATGCGGCTCCAGTATCTCAGTAAGAACACGCAAACACGTACAGAGATAACTTTGCAATGCTTTTCTATCAAGAAAATTTATATAAAATACGTTTTAGCGGAAACTTATCACTCAAATTCAAATTCAAAAGTTGTTAAAAATAAGATCCACGGGAGAACACTTTCAAGGTCATATTAGGTTGGGGAAAAAGTTTCTTCGCATTTTATGTAAAAATTCAAAAGGTTTTTTTATAAAGTTTATTTACATTTGGCTAAAGTATGTAGGTTCTATTTTGTTGGACAACTTTTAGCCATCTTGTAGCTGGGGACGTGATCCATTGCTATAAAAATGTTGGGGCTTCTGATAAAAAAAACTGCAACAAGTGGTTTTGGCAGTCCTCCCGTGATGTTAACCTGACACTGCATAAGGAATTTTGTACAGACCGAAACAGGTGAAAATCTGAAGGTGTAAGGTCAGGACTATACGGCGGATGCATTAACACCTCCCAGACAAACTCGTCATTTTTGCTGAATGGCTAAAGATGTGTAAGGTCGAGCGTTATCATAGTGAAAAACCACACCCCTTCTGTTGATTAATTCCGGCCGCTTTCTCTCAACTTTTTGCTTTAATCTCATCAGTTGTTCGCAGTACAGTTCAGAATCAATGGTCCTGCCTGGCGGTAACAGCTCATAATGAATAATACCTTTCCAATCCCACCATACACACTGCATCACCTTGTTGCGAGTTAACCCGGGTTTCGCCAGTCTGTGAAGCCTGACCGGCCTTTGACCACGATCTTTTTCGCACGTTCTTGTCGTGCGTGATCCAGTTTTCATCACCGGTTATCAGCTTCTTCAAAAATGGTTCGGTTTCATTACGTCGTAATAAAGAATCACAAATGAGTACACGGTTCATTAGGTTTCTTTCAGTGAGCGCATGAGGCACCCAAATATCAAACTTTTTTGTACACCCAGCTTTTTTCAAATGCGCCAAAACCGTTTTGTGGTCAATTTCCAGTTCTCCAGCTACATCGTAACTACTAATATGCCGATCTTGCTCCACTTTTTCAAAAATGGCATCAATTTAGTCCGTAACATGGCGACCAGAGCGACGTGCATTTTTGATATCAAAATTTCCGGATTGAAAACGCTTAAACCAAATTTGCGCTACTCTCACAGATACTGCATTAGATCCACAAACAACACAAATTTTTTCGCGGCTTGTGTTGCATTTTTACCTTTTTTGTAGTAAAATTGTAAAATGTATGGAATTTCTTCATTAGATTCACTCATTTTAACAATAAGAAAAACAAATGTTCACACATTTTTCTAATATGAATTTGGAATTGTCTTCTTTAAAATTAAAACTTTTTAATGATAACAAAACCAGCCAGATACAAATGGTATAGCCAAAGAGATCTTATTACAAGTTCATACATACTATATGCGAAAAGACTTTTTCCCCAACCTATTACATACTCGTAAAGTTAAAATTTAAATTTACTTCATATTCTATGTACACCGCTTCACAGCGTGTTATTGCTGTTAAGGAGATTAAGGAGAAGCGAAAGGCAACTCTCCAGCAACACGTCTAGCTAAAAATTGTTTTTATTTATATATCTTATTCCATTCATATCTCATATAAGTTTTATACCGAAGTATATTACAGAATTACTTTTCGAATTAATGAAGTTGTAGCAAACAGTGCATACTCAGTAAGACAAAGACATCAGACAGACTCAGAAATATGATTAAGATTGACACATATTTTTGATAAATATAATCATCAACGCATTTTGTCTCTTGCAAGGCTCTTAACACGAACGAAGCCGTGGACAAAATCAATTTTAAAATAATTGTCTGAAGAAAGCTTGCTTATATCACACGTAAATATCTAAAACCATCTAAATCTAAACGATACCAGTAATACTTACGATTTTGAAGAACCCTATTGGTACTAGCATATTAGAGAAATGACTGGTTTCTGTATTAAAATTGACGTCTCGGACCAGTATGTTTACTTGCACGGAGAAAGATGTCGTGAGGACCATACCAATTTTCTGAAATAAGAAACTAAACATGTTTTAATATATTTTTATATCCGCTTACAAATTCTCGGAGCATTATTATATAGAGCTCTTTATGAAATATGTAAATAGATTTTAAAATGACTTAGCGGACTGCATTTCTATAGGTTTAGGAATACTAGAAAGAAGAATTTCTTGAATTCGCGAAATGCACTTTATTGGTTCTCATTGGAGATGTTTTTTCGTTGTTGATTGATTACAACCATAGATAATACTTATATATTATAGTCAAACGGTATGATATGCAGTCTCTTCCCGGAATGTCTGGTTTATCCTAGGTTTGACCAAGGTCTTTCGACAAAATTCGAAATAATTTACAATTTCGACCATAAACAAAGAAACACGGGCTCTTGTGTTGATTTGTAGGCGCTGACTAAGCAATAAATAAGTCCCAGGGTCAAACATTCTCTCTGGTTGGCATTGAATGGAGAAATGAGTTTTTTCCCATGGGCAATTATCTGTTGGCTTATGCCGAGTAGCGCCCAGCGAAGTGGGGACGAGTCAGCTGCACATACAACTCTGTACATTGATCATAATATTTTACAGTACACTTATATTTAGACAAAAACTAAAAATGACCGAACTAATAAATATTAATAATCAACAGACAAATACACACGTTGTATATTCCAAGCCAAGCAAGTTGCGCTTGTGTTATGGATAATATATAACGGGCCACATTCACGCTGGAGCTGATTAAGAAAATACGTTTACAAAATTTACCATGCCAGTAAATAAAACCGGAGCCTCTGCGATCCAGTGAACTAGGCCTGCAAAGGCTTAGCTCACTCTACCACAGAAGCCGTCGTTTAATAATAACAAAACTATACTTAAAAAATAATACGAATCTGCATATTTATAAATAAAAAAGGACACCCACTTCGCTGGCGGCGAGGAGCCTTCTCTTGCTGGTTTAATTGCCACGCTAGATGATAACGCTAATTAGTTTCCATGATTACAAGCCAGACTTTTGGTGAGACGAGGCCTTTATCAGATGCATTAAGAGATCTCAATAGAGGTGATGAGCCTCGAGAACCAATGTTCCCAAAGTCTCCACCGTGTATACATAAATACCACTTTACTAAATTATTTTGCTCACCGGTTCAATAGTAAAGGAACTTCCATGGAAATTTTCATCCGGTTTCATACCATCAATCCTATCGTACAGTTTAGGGTCGGCGTACAGGAAATGAGAATTTGAGAGGACAACGGGCAAACCTGAAACACCACATCGTTAGTAAGTAAATAATTTAATTAAAATAATTCAAACTTGAAACCAATGAACGATTTTATTTATTTAAATATGAACATAATGTTCAAGCAAAAACCTTAGCCAAATTGTAGGTCTTTGACTGACATCAAACGGTGGAGTTGTTCTGATAATTCAAAAAAGTAAATTTCACTTAATCATTGAAGTTTGCGAAACAAACACAGAAATGTTCGTTAAAACTAACAATATCCTACAAATATTATTTATTATAAACTAGTACTAGCTGTGTAAGCGACACTTCGTTCGTGTTGAATTACAACACAAAAAACAAATTGCGACTGCAGCGTCATCTTTTTGGATACATTTGCCTATTCCATGGAAACAACGTCATTAAGTATCCTTTTTTTATTGCATTAATTTAGCAGACAGGCAGAAGGTTCACGTGATGGAAAGCGGTTTCCATCGCCTATGGACATTTGCAACCCAAAGGGCGTGAGAAATGCCGAAACACCATTCAAGGTTGTTATGGCGGCATACTTTAGAGCGGGGGTAGCGTATTTGCCTGGGGTAGCGTATTACCATCCAGACGGGCAAATACCCTACCACCTAGCTGTGGGTTGTTTTGTCGCCTCTTACGACAGACCGCCCAGTCGCTAGAAATTGTATTCTTTCTCCGTTCCTGCATGGATAAAACTATCCTAAGAGTTGACTCTGGATATATGTTGGATCTACGTCACGATTCACTTAAATCTATTCAGTAGTTCTCACGTGATGATCTCATAGGCAGGTAGACGATACTTCTAAGTTGCATTTTAGAAATGTGCTACCCCGAACAAGCCTGGATTTTCTCACTTAAAAAAAATTGTGTGATGTATGCAGTTCAGATGCAGTAGAAGTGTAACTTCAGAGACTATACTCACAGATAATTCTTCTCTGGCTTTTATTAATATAAATATAATTCCTTTAGCCTAAACCCGTCAACATATTATAATTCGATATGAATAAAGTTCTTAAAAATCACTTTTAATTTTTCACTGTTTTAGTCTAAAAAATATTATTATCAGTTTTGTTTCGGTTCAAATTAGACCCATGTTTAGTCATCGGTCTTATTGAATCTCTGATTTGTGCTGCACAATGTAAAACTCGTATCTCTTTCTCTCGCAGGCGTAGTCCTATAGGTTTATGTGTTTATCTATTTTTAGTGTCGCTTTTTCGTTTCATCGAGTTTCAAATGACGATTCTAAAGAAGTTTCACTTCAATAATTGTACAAACTCGTATAGATAGATCTATTTTATTGTCGAAGAAGAAGATAGAGATAGACAGATCAAAAGATCACTCTTTAAATTCTCATCAATAGTTCCAGATGACACCTTGAAACATGTCCCATAGAGAGAGACATTGGTTTGAAATCTTACCCAAAAAACATGGAGACATATCAGAGACTCCGTCCAGACAAATTCCTTTGCTGCAGAAGCACTTGGTGTCATTATTGTACGTATATGTGTTATTGCTGATCTTGTAGACCAGACCCTCGGCTCCATACCACATGGTAGTTTTTCCGTGGTAGTCCAGCTGCAAGAATCTGCAGAGGATACTTCGATAAATCCTGATTGGTCGCTCTGGTGTCATTTCCGTGGGATAGCCTATTCCTTCGTAGACGTTCGTGTAAGAGTTGCAGTACTGCCTGAAACATTATTTTCCTAGTTGATTCAGAGGGCATTTATCAATCCTTACGAGCCAACCACGACTTTTGGCTTGGCGATGAGCAACGCTATAAGCGGATCGCCCGCATTGTCGTTGAGCGTAACGACGAGTCGTCACGAGTGACTTGCTTTATTTTATGAAGGGTATTAATATATCTTTCGTTTTTGTCGTTCATCGTGACGCGTATATCTGTCGCCTACAGCTACAAGGCTGTGACCGGGCCGTCAAAATGAATGTCACCGATAAATAAAAAAGGATGCGTAGAACACCATGCGTCAGAAGTGAAACTTTTTAGGTTAGAAATCAAGATATTATTAATTTAATAAATTAAATTAGATTTTTATCTGGATTCAACGAATGAAAATGGCTATTCATTAAACTCAATTTTATTAATTATCTAAGTACCATTAATATAGAATCTAAAACAGAAATTATAGGTTGATAGCTAAAATATGATATAAATAATTTCGAGTGTAAATTTTCCAAATCATGAGAGATTACTGCGTCGATGGTAATTCCTGATCTGGTTGTAGATCTCAATCTACAACCTAGATGATCAGGAACTCATTCCGTCAGTGTCAAATTTCAATTTGAATTAACAAATGCCATGAGAGGCTTATGATAACTAAAATAGAAAACAAATGCTCTAGTTTCAATTTGATTTATGAACTTTAAAATATTTCCAGCTCTATCTTTATGAGCATAAAAGTATTCGAATTGTTAAATTCACGACGTTACACTTTTTCGTTCCCATCGAAAGAATCACTACTGTGGCTAAAAAGGTTTCACCTCAAAAATTATTGGTGTTTGCTTTTATATGCGCCAATTTGACATCTATCTACTTCCAGAAGTCCTAAAAGTCTTTGGAGGACTGTTGTACCTGTATTAGGATTCTTATAGCTACACAATGCAATCAGAAAAGGCTGTGGAATGAACCTGTTGTGTAGCTAGAGCGTTTGCAGTGTAAATTAGATAGAGAGTTGGACCTAAAACTAAACCTTGAAGCACCCCAGCCTTACCACATAGTGGTTAATAAATTAATTAATTAATTTATATTATGGGTAATAAATTGTTTGTTTGTATATTTTGTTTATTCAAGTGATTTTGTACACACATTTATTTTTACACAACAAAAAAGTTCCATCACAATCTGGTTAATGGTTTAGGAACATATAGAGGATATACATACAAACATTTATTTTGGTTTATGAAGATGATGCGTTCAAAAAAATAAAAACCTTTATGCCTGTAAACTGTGTTACTTTATACTTGTGAAGGTTTTTTCACACAGTATGATATCAATTATTTTATACCTGCCAGATACTAATTAAAAACCCTCTCTACCTTTGATCTGGATCATTATATCCCCACATACTAAGCCCACTAGATTTGTTGATAGTCCTTATTGCAAATTTATCCTCATTCCTCGCGCTTACTTCAAACGAGAATTTAGCTTTTTTATCGTACAGCTGTAAAAAGAAAAATATAATTATAAATTAAGGTTATTTGTTGTAGAATATCAGGTCTTTTATAATTGCCGCAAAAAAGTATTTTCGTCGACAAGGTGATAACAACATTCTCAATTTGTAAAAATATTTCAGTTTATTTATAAGTGGCGAAAATTACTTCATATCAAGTGAACAAATCTACTCAAACCAACCGGATTAAAGAATGATTTATGAGACAGGATATGGACGCGAGTCGTACCTTGTACGCGGCATGGATTTAAAACTTCAAGAACATTTTATGAAGCACATAATGCTATAGGTACTACAGTGCAAACATGTTCAAATCTTATAGCTTTAAACGAGCAATTTCTGTATAAATATAAGTTTATTTCATATGAATCTAAACCACCCACTCAAACACATAAAATTTCATTAAAATCGTAGAATCCGATTCCAGCGCCAAGTATTTTGTTTAGATTGATTATTGAAGATTTAATAGGGATTATATTAGAGTAGCATTCGAATGCTGAAAGATTTTTGTAATATCGGTCCAGTAGTTTTTGAGTTTATTCGTTACAAACATACAAAAATACAATTTTTTCCTCTTTACAATATTATTAGTGTCGAATGCAGATATCTCGAAACGGCTCTCACGAATTCTCACAAATTTTATATTTGAGCAAAGGTTTGCTTTAAACGCGATTTTACACAAAACAAATTATAACTTAATTCTTAGAGCCTTCTTCTACTTGCTAGCTATATATAGCGCCAACTCGCTAATTTTTGTGGTACTTTCTTAGTTGCCAATGAATTAATCTACTAGTGCCTCAAATTTTTTTGAGATGTCACTAGGTATAACTATTGTATCCAAATATGAATAGATAGACAGGCAAAGTTCCAAATATTATGTAATTACTATCTAATACATATCTAAAGTCAAAGTCAAATTTATTTGTTTGAAACATGGACATTTTTGCAGATGTGATAAGTTACATGTTTCGCCTTTGACAGGTTTACATTTTTTTTATAGTTTTGGTTACAAGCCCTTTGTAGTCCTTATGACTACTAATTATAGAATCTAAAACCTAATCTAATTCTATAATCTAAAGCTGATATTAGAGAAATCAATCAAATTGAATCAATTTGAGTGAAAGGACACAACTATTTATATGAATCACTGATTGAATTATT
This sequence comes from Dendrolimus houi, assembly GCA_039645545.1. Taxonomy (NCBI): domain Eukaryota; kingdom Metazoa; phylum Arthropoda; class Insecta; order Lepidoptera; family Lasiocampidae; genus Dendrolimus; species Dendrolimus houi. The sequence goes on from CM077125.1 coordinate 23,754,612, forward strand.
TAAATTGAAAGATAGATATGAACTGTTATAAATATCGTCTATACAAAACTTACCCGATCCAAAATGCCCAAAGTATCAAAATTAACAAATCCTGGCAATAGTTTGTTTCCTAATTGTATCAGAGACTCGTTATATCCCCAAAGGTAGTCCTTGGCAGCCATCCTCACTATTGCCTTGGACCTCAGTTTGGAAGCCAGCAGGTTGAAGGCCATCCGCGGGATAAAGGAATAATCGCTCAATTTTGAAGCAAAGCTCTGTAAACAAAGAAAAAATTGATTAAATAACAAGTGGCTACGTTTAAAATACAATACAAGTAGCCTAGCGCACTTTACAAATATTTTGGTGCAATGTTTTTTCCCGAAAAATTTACAACTTACGGAAATCTATAGAACCGTGCACCGAAAATTAATTCTTTTAGCTCTTACACAAACAGAGAGACACTAAAGCGACACTAAGAATTGAAACTCATTTGAAGTAATAGTATTAAAGGATTTCCATTCTTACCAGCATAGCAATATTGGGCATAGTGAGGTTAACATCCTCCGGATTGGCAACTGACTCTTCCGGTATGAAATACACGTCTTGTTTGGGGGTGTATCTAATCACTCCAGCATTCTGATCGATCTCAAGATTCTCATTTGTTCGAAATTCCCTAAAAACATTTCATGATATATAATCTTTACTAGAGATATTTCCATCTAATGGAGTCCCCACACCAGTCGGCACGGTTTCGGCAATTACAAGTCAAAGACAGCCTAAAGTTTCCTCTGGAATGTCGACGTCTCATGAGTTGAGACGTCGAAATTTAGTCCTCTAAATTTTGATGGATCTACTGTTGAGACATTATTTCGAAGTTTGCTATAAACGTATATTTTCTTGAAAAGTGAGTGTTTGTTTCAGTTTTACTTTTTCAGTGTATACAATATATATTATTTGGGCGTACTTATTTTTCCAAAAAGCGGCAAAACTAACGACGGCTAGACTTAGGGGGTCTATGATATCGTTGTCATCGGCTGCATGCGCCGTATCTTTAGCTGTTTCTGGCTTATATTTTCCGAATATCCATGCCGACTGGCGTGGAGACTCCCTAACATAAACTTTCAATCTATGAATTAAATTACACATAAATAGGTACCAAATTTCCTCGCAATCTGTTCCGTCCTAAGCTTCAATATAGGAACAAATAGACATACACAAATACATGGATGCATGGATGGATTTTGCAACACCAAAGGTGCTACCAAGCTCCCCGAAGTGGAGACTGGAACCTGTAAACTGATGCCAAAACATAACTCAAGATTATAATGGTGGCATATTTTTGACCAAGTGGTATCTATCCAGATTTGGCAAATGCTCTACCACTTGGTAATTAGAGTGAATTCATTATAAGAGTTTAAGGTACGTGAGGGTAATTTTGAGTCCAATAGTATTTGTCTTACTGGTAGGTAAAAGGCCCGACTTCTTGAACCTTGAGCTTCTGATCTTCACCACTCTGGAAGCTTTCGGCGTTGGTGATGTTGAATAGGTAAGCCGATATGTGGACGCCAGCATATTTCGATTTTAAAGCATCATGAACGTAAGTACCGTAGGCCACTCGACAAAGCTGAAAAAGAAGTTTAATTTTTGTAAATATATTTTTTTATTTATTACTATTCCCAACGACTTCGATGACCTAGGCTCAGTATTCTACTTATGGTCTTAAGGGATTATAGTTAGAATACAATAAGTTATAACTGCAGGCTGCGACTTTAAATAATATATTGTTTCATATAATTTTCGGAAATCGACATATTTCTAAAAAGAAGATATTGACAAATATTTTGCTATTCTTATTGCCGCCATTTTATTCCTTTTTAGTCAAGTGAGTGTGCTTTTAAAGTTAATTGAATTTTATAGGCACCATATTTTATGCAAAGAAATCCCTTACCTAATAACAGAGCCGAGCGAGCGAAGCGAGCGTATCGCGGCAGCGGCCGGTGAGTGATAAATAAATTTGTTTTATTTATCAATTTAGTGGATGACTAGCAAGTTGGTTTTACATATGACAATGAATCAATTTATTAATGATATCAATTTTTAAATACATTGCTTATTTTTTATTTTAATATAGGTTAAATATAAATTAATGCGATTACGAAAAAAAACATCCCCTTTATTGGTCACCATTTTAAATGGTTACTCTTAATGATAGAAGTGCAATATTAGCGAAAAAATCAGTGAAAATAAGTAAGGTTATGTTTATTAAAAAAATATATTACAAGTTCTCCGGACCTTAGGGGTTGTAGTAAAGGTAAGTATGTCTCCCCCCCTCCCCACTTCACCACCCCACTACTTAAAATTCCTGTATTAGATAGCTATACATTTACCTAACAATGGACTATGTCAATTTTACAGGAAAAGAAGTATTGGACTATTTAGATGGGAATGTGAGATTGAGCACGCACGTACCTGGTTAATGGGCATCAGCTGCTCCTCACATACATTTTATGTTATATTACGTTATTTTATTAAATATGTACAATTTGCGGGGCGACGCAATTTATTCTCTTTGATGACATGACAATGAATGAGTGACATGTGTGCGAGAAAAAGGAAACGCGGCGTCGGATTTGAAGAGGGAACTTAAATATGTTAGAAGAAAGTTTGAATGAGTCGAAAGGAGGATTACACAGGAAATTAGAAATGAGGGCATCCGTAAGAGAACCAAGGTGTCGGTTACCATGTTTTATAACTCGCAAAATTAGCAAGTTGAAGTGACAGTGGGCCAGTCACGTCTGCCGCAGGACCGACGGCCGATGGAGCAGACGAGTCCTGGAGTGGAGACTGCGTCTCGGTAAACGTGGTGTCGGACGCCGATGGACCGACGACCTGTGCAAGGTCGCCGGTAGACGCTGGATGAGGAAGTCAGAGGACAAGGATGAGTCGCGCCAACTTGGGGAGGCGTACGTCCAGCAATGGACTGCGAATGGCTGACGTGCACTAGGAGAGACTAATTTATACAGTCATTGAACATACAACAAGTGCAGTACGAATCGACGTTTGAACGAGTCTGCCTTAGTCGCTTCTAGGATCGATTAGGCAAAGCCCGAAACAGATTATTTTACGTTCTACGTTTGACTAAAAAGTTAGGTACTTCTAGGTTTGACTAAAAATACTTTAGTCAAAGGCCGAAATTGGAATTTATTTCGGGTTTTGTCGAAGGGCCTTCAAACCTAGGACAAACCGGTCATCTTTTCGTCCGGTTTCCCATTATCCCTGGTAAAGGGCCACTGTTTACGGAGATATCGGTGGAATCACCTCTACTATAAGAAGTGGTACGTGCCTGCTTTCCGGGGTTTAGTACCAAATCGGCGCACTGGGATGTCAGAAGAGAGACTTTTTAAATATATGCTCTCATAGGGCCCCAGGGACGTTTAGTGGGTAGTTTGTTCGGCGAGGCGCGCGGCACTAGGCGGCGCTTTTGGTTTTCCCCTGTATCCAAGAGCCGTGTGTATCACAAGACAAGACATTCCCCTGAGTTAGCAAAATAAAAACCAGTTACTCCGGGAAGAGACTGCATATCGACCTTTGACTATAACATATGTACTAAGATCACAACTCCATTTAAGTAGCTCTATGTAAGATGTCGCATTTTTAGAAATAAATATTCTCTTTCTTCCTTTCAAATTACATTTTAAAATAAAATATTTCCAAATAATGCTGTTATTTATAAAGGCACTTACGTATTTCGCTATTATCAGTACTGGATCAATAAAGGCAAGAGCCAAAGTCACGCCAAGGAGGCATAGCCCAAAAAATATAGCAGCACACAATTTTTCTGAAAATTAAACAGTTTCATTTTTACAACGTAGGAAATATAGTCGCTTTCCGCCTGTGTCTATCGTTCTGTATATCCGCTAACTCTCCCAACACACGCAATGGATTAAGCGATCTTCGCCATCAATTAGATAATTTCTCACTGAAGATTTATATATATAAGAAAACTTAATTAAATTGTTATGTATGTAAAATAGAGCTACTTCGTAGGGTTTGAAAACTCCGCTGACAAAATTAAGTAAACATGAAAATCGTTGAGTCTTTGTTTTGTTCTAAATATGAAAGTAATAGTATAATTTTTAATTATCTGGACTAAAGTGACAGCTGCCATCGAACTTTTCTATGTTGCAAGTTTGAATTGACTCACCACTGTGAGTTAAATGGTGTTGAATTACTATAGAAATTCTGTAGCATTCAACTCACAGTGGTAGGTGGTTGATTCAACACACACAACTCACTTATAAATCAAAAAAGATGGAGGGCAGCTGTCATTTTAGTTTAGTTAATTAAAATCGTACATATGTTTTTGTATCGGTTGCATTTAATCTTTCTATAAAAACTTGAGCGCCTTCAAAACTTCTTTATAAGGTTTGTTGCGTCACGTTTCATCCAACAATTTATTGATATATAATTTAGCACAGTTAAAGACTATGGTTAATACATGAACGTGATGCTATGTAAATACAGATAGATGATATCGCTGTTAGAGCTGCCAATAAGATTTAGACAAATTCTAAATCATCAAAAATGTCCAATCTCATAAACGTGTAAATATAATATTTAATATTGATTAGAATACTGATGTGCTCACCATGTAAACGATAAAGTTTCTGTATATATAGTCTAATTAGGAACAAAGAAGAAATTAATATACTGCAAGAGTACAACAACTCGTCCTCTTATTTTGTACTCCCCTCGCGGGCGCTTGAGCCATGGGCTCTCGCCAATGGTGCATCACCCTATCCAACGGGGTAACCTACATCGACGCACCACTCAGTCAACCCTCACAAATTAGAATCAAAAAACTTTTTGAATTCCTTTCTTGTTCTCATAACCCTTGCACTAAACTTACACTGAACACCCCTGCGCATAATTCAACTTTCTATAACAATCCTTTTACAGTTAAGGCTATACAGCTTTGGAACGCGCTGCCTGTTGCTATCAGACAAGCAAAATCACTACCGATATTTAAAACAACGACCAGAAAATATTACCTGTTGTCGGAATACGATGATACTTAAACGTACATACATATTGTCACGCCTGTTTTCCAATGGTGTAGGTAGGGGTACGCAGAGACGATGGAATTCCACCTGCTATGATCCTAACAAACATTTTTCACTTCATCAACTTTCATTAATTAACTCTTCATACATGCACGCGCTTATTAAGGTGCTTTTCACATGACCTTTCTTCAAAATATCTTCAATTTGATCATGGTGACCAGTACGATATACCTACCTACATAAACGTACGATATTAATTTAAAAAAATTGTACACAAAATCACGCTTGTTTCCCATGGGGTAGGCAGAGACTATGGATCTCCACTTGTGACGATCCTGACGAAACGGCTTTCGCTTCATCTACTTTTACTAATCTCTTCGTATATTTATTTGAGATGCTTTTTATCTGACCTCTTTTTAACAATTCTGATATTTGATCATGGTTTGTTCGTCTCGGTCTACCGGCAGCAACTCTACGATTCACAATACTGTCATATACTCGTTTTGTGATTTTGTGAGAATGATTTTCATTCATTCTCTCTACATGCCCAAACCACCTGAACATTCCTTTGTCAACTCGTGTCACTACATCCTCTTTCAATCCACAACGTTCCCTTATCACATTGTTTCTTATCATATCATTTACATTAAACTTACATATACTTCTCAAAGCTCTCATTTCAACTGCGTTAATGCTATTTTCATGCTTGTTCTGCCATACATTAGCGTTCGTACTAACACTCCTTGATTGGCAGCCAGACGTGCCCTTACAGATATCTTCGGGCTGTTCATAAAAGAGTTTTTTAAACGTACATATATTCATTATGCATCTATAAACTATACCTACCACCATCAAAATTAGCATCTTGATTCATTTCTGGGGTTGTATGCAACAGGTCGCTCTATAGTGATAAGTTCGTTTTTGTATTGGTTTACAATAAAATGGGCGACCACTAGTATCTAATACTAGTGGTCGCCCATTGGTCGAAATTCGACCATAATTAATTTTAATTATAAGTTTGGACATTATTAAGGTTCTGTTGTCAAAGACTATACTTCTATAATCACAGATTTCGCCAAGGCTACAACACTGTTAGTTTGACTTTAACAATAAACAAAAGAGTATGTATGCATGTGTGTGTGTTTTTATTGATTCAATGTACTTTATATGCATAATTAAAAAAAAAAATTAGCATTCTGCACTCCTTCTCTATTTAAACTATAAGTGTGCGAAATTTCATACTCCTCCGTCCGTGCAATTTTTGTAAAAAGGGGTACAAAGTTTTTGCTTCACATATTAATATATAAATATTTTGGGGATGTTGAGTTTATACAATGCTTTTAGAAATATGAAGAAAATCACGAAGGATAATGCGGACTAGGAGATACCGAAGATGCATCTCGTAGAAAAACTACTGAACGGATTTAAATGAAACTCGGCACAGAGCGAGCTTATATCCCGGATCAACACTTTGGATACTTTTATCCCGATAAATGACGTCGTTTTCATGGGATAGACGGATCTATTTATATATCATTTTAATTAAAATCAAAATTCATTGTACTGTAATTTTTCTTATGATCAATATTGTAATAAAATATTCAATACGTGAATAATTGGGAGTCAAATCAGAATTCTGCCAGGGTGCTTGCTACCTTGAATTGTGTTTTCCATATGTAATATACTGCTTCATTATTCATATACGTTAATAAAAGGAGATTAAAAGAATGTTCAACTTCTTTTTTAACACAAGAAGATCGCCTTTTTCTTGAGTTCCTACACTCAACTACGCAGCGGTTTTCTAGAACATTTATCCACTTACAATAATGATCTGGAAGGAACTTTCCGTTGTGGTATTCTCTCTGCGCTATGACATGGGGTTCTTTAAAAAGGGCGTTATAAAATTTCTTAGAGGTAGGCAAGGCGTTAGGCCACCCCTGGTCTTAAAAACTTCCATAGGCTGTTTGTCTGCTTCAGTCAATAAAAATAACTACAGAACCAGTTAACTAGGGCTCTCTAAATATACTGTAGCTAGTTCCGAGGTCACGGTGTTGCATATGTAGGGGACCCGTATAGGGTGTGGAGGAACGAGATGGAAGATCTTCCAGCGAGGCTACTATTGTTCCTCGCAGGCCTAGGTCCATCTGTTATTGTTGAAAATTTGTATACTTCTATATCCTTTGTATGTTTCGGGAAACGTTTGCGAACCTCAATTATTGCACAGCGCCATCTATTGGCTTGTAAGTGTTCCACTACACATATTTTACATGAATGTGCTGCATGGAAAAACGTGCCATTTTGTCGGCCCAATTATCAGACAGATAAAGAGAAGAGAGAGTCCGGGTGAGACGCCGTCGCCTTCTTCTGTGAGACTGAGTATTGCTTAAGTTTTATTTATCCTACCTCCAACTTGATCATTTTAATTATTTAGTTTTAATTTTGTTTATGGTTATTATTTACTCTATGGGAGCCCAATCTAATTTACCACCGTTTCGCAACATGTTATGGCTTGAAGAGAAGAAGCGGCGCAAGAAACTATTCAGCAAACATGTCTAGCTGTAATAATTTTATATAATATTAAAATGGATGGAAGAAAAAATAAAAGAAATTATCAGTCAAGTTGGTTTGTGTTCCGGTGCACGCAGAAAGAGCTCACAGTGTCCTGAGGTCTGGCAGTTGGTTTTTGCTGGGTTTGGGTCTTGATAGTTTTGACGATCGGATCCCAAACAGGTGGCACTTGCCAACCATTTTTTCTATTGAAATTTGGATGTTTTTTTTATTTCAATAGCCTCACGCATCTTTCTAAGTATGAAACGATTCTCTTTTGCAAGGATTTGTGGCTTATCGAATCTGATGTAGTGATTGGGTTTATCCAACGTGTGTTCACTGATCGCAGACTTCGTAGACCTTGTGTGTTTCATGTCAGCAATGTGTTCTTTTTGACTCATCGTATAAACCCACACGTACTTATGTAGCGTAGAAATGACCACGTAGCACAGGCGAGTGCCTGGCGCGATTTTGCTGAGCGGAATGGCTACTCGCAGCGAATTAATCTATTCATAACGTATATAGCCTGTCACAGACAGCGAGTTCTCGCTGTGTGTGACCGAGGCTTTAGGGCTGCGGCGATGGCCAAGCATCGTTCTCGTGGCGGCATATTACGACAGTAGGAACAAAAAAGGTTCTCCAAATCGGCTTCCTTAATATTGGAGTTGTTCATGGACGGGCAGTCTGTGTACCTGGTGGTAAGTGACGTTGCACATGCACCTTTGCGAATCGACAGAGCGTTAGCTAATAGGATTTTAAAAATCTGTTTACGCCCTTTTTAAAAAAAGAAAATTTAATACACTTACTTTTCTTTCTTTGAACAATAATTCTTGTCTTGTTTGTGATGAATCCCATTTTGTCAGTGATTAGTCAAAATTGTCCTGGAACGAAAGAAATATGAAAAGAAACCACTTAAAGCTATAATAGATCAGTCCTTTTAATCTTTTTGAATACGCGACCCATTTTCAGGTTGAAAAATTTTGGCGACCCCTTTGGATCATAGACAGACAAAAAGTTAATAATTTAAAAGACTATGTTTATCCTCCCCCCACGAATTAGAAGGCTCTTCGACCCCCCCTAAGGGTCGCGACCCACAGATTGAAAAACACTGCTATAGATAATATATTCAAAAATTATTTTATACGTGTCGGAGATCGGCACAGATTTTCTCCGCATCAATACGCATTATCTGAACTTTGTGGGCGTATTATGATGATTGAAATAAAATCGTAACTCAACTTATTATACAGCAGTATGATGCGACACAGTACAAGGTTCTTCTTTATAATAAATAGGTCCCCAAGATGATCAAGTGCACTTGACAAGTCGGTGATTGACGGTTTCACTTGATGAGGGACTTGACGCCCATTGAAGGTGCTTTCAAATCCGGTCACGGCACTCGCCTACCGACTAACATTCCACAGTACAGGAAAATCCATGTAGAGAGATATTAGCAATAGAACAAAATCTCGCCCGGTAATTATGTCGGCGGTTCTCGCCAAGGCCACATAAGTCACGTTCGTCGTCCGCCATCTTCGATGTTACGGCCGCAAATGAAAAAAGCTTGTCGCTTCAAGCGCAAGCGCATCAAGTGCCGTCAAACAAAATTTATATCAATCGCAATCCAGTCGTAGACCGCTTGACGGTAGCGTCAAGTCAACGCGGTAAACGATCTATATTTGCTTCAATCACGTAGACTTATCAAGTCCACTTGATCGTCTTGGGGACCCATGAGTTCACTCCTCGAAAATCAGCGAACGAGCGCCACCAGGGCGGCGTTGGCGTTCCAATTATTTGGCAGCTAAATGGTTATTTCACTGCTTCCACTGTGTAGTTTTGTTTTCAAATCTACGTCGATGGCGATATATAAAACAAAGTCGTGTTAGTTACACCATTTATAACTCAAGAACGGCTAGACCAATTTTTATGATTTTTGTGTTTTTGGAATTGTCTTCGTCCAGAATAGGATAATAAGTATTAAAATATGATATCAGTCTAGCCATTCGTTTGTTATGATCTTTTGGGGCCGATTTCGGCAATGGTGACTGCATTTAAACTCATTTTCATTCGTCTGATTTAAGTGAATTGTTTTTGTGTATGTTCAAGTGGGTCCCGGGATGGTTTAGATTCAAATTTGAAACAGGCAGATGGCGCCGCAATCGGGCTGCAGGATTTATTTGAAATTATTTTTGTGTGTATTCAAGCGGATCCCGGGATGGTTTAGATTAACAATTGGTCCCGGTTGATGGCGCTGCAATCGGTTTCTAGATTTTTATTTTTAACAGCAAGACGTCTGCCGAGTACAGCTAGTTTTTGCATAAGGTTAAAAGATATCGAGAAACTAATCGGAAGGTATAATTAAATGTCTGTTACTAATGGATTTTTTTGTGAGCTTTGAATAGTGTTTTCTTGTGTACTTGCTACAGATATAATCTTTTAATTAGCTGGCAATTATTTATGTTCATGACATGTAATTTTGTGTTTCTTTATATAATTTAATTTTGGATGTAAAAAATATTGTTTCCGTATTTTAAACCCAAAACAGCTACAATAATATGTAATGTAATTGCGAAGGGCAGACGCCATAGTTGACATGACATGCTGCTTTTTTTATCGCAGGAGTTCAGCAGACAGGCAGACGGCCCACTTGATGGAAAGCGGTTACCATCGCCTATGGACATTTGCAACAGCAAAGGTACCACAAATGCGCTGCTGCTCTCTTAAGGAGGACTGGAACCTGACCACTAATGCAGGGACACAACTCAAGGTTGTTATGGCGGCATTCTTCCAAAGGGGTAAATACCCTACTACCGGGCTGGGGGTTGTTTTGTAGCCTCTTACGACAGACCGCTCGGCCGCAGGAAATTCTATTCTTGCTCCGTTCTTGCACGGATAAATAGTACTAGTATTATAAAGAGGAAAATTTTTATTTTTGTATATTTGTAACGAATATACTCAAAAACTACTGGACCGATTTCAAAAAGTCTCACTATTCGAATGCTACATTGTATCTGATGAAAAATAGGCTATATACAAATTACGGATCTCTTCTAAAACTAATGTAACCTACCAATCTAAACAAAATACTTGGCGCTGGAATCGCGTTTTACGATTTTGATGAAATTGGGTCCCGGATGGTTTTGATTCATAATTAGACCTGATAAGTGGCGCTGGGAGCGGGTTCTAGATTTTTTCAGGACACGACAATGTCTGTCGATACCGCTTCTATATAATAAAATAAAATATAATAGATAATATCATTTTTAAACAAATCTACGGACTGTTAAGTTCTATAACTTTTTTACTTGAATTTAATTTATAAAAGTTATGATTATTACACGCTTGTTCATCAAATTAAAATCTTGACTATGAACACAAAAAAATAACGATAAAGATCATAGGGAGATGCTATTATAGTATAAAAACATATATGAATAGGAATGTAAAAAACTAATTATCATTGTTCTAATAAGAAGTTTAGTTGTGATGATTGAAGTTTTAGTTACTCCCAAGTAAAAACTAGATGGCGCTATACGGAATTGTAACTCGGTATGGTGTGCATTATAGCCACATTGTTATGAGATAATTTTACAGCACTAGTTGTCAATGCGGACGAAGTCGTTAGGCTCCGTGTCGTGTTTGTACATTGAAGCTATAAAAATGTTTTTTGGAATTCTCGTAGACGTGTCACCACGTTGATGAGATAATGAGTATAATCTTGCCTTATAGTTAATTACTTTGAATGAAATTATAAATATCTTGTTTAGTTGATAATATAGGTAATTTATTTATTTATTTACTGGTGCATTATGTAATGTTATAAAACATAATAAGCCTAGAACCCGAGTAGGTGCCTATATATAATAAAGTGAAGCACTTTTGTGTAGGATCTACAAGTCTAAGTTCGCTTGTCGACCCGTCGGTCCCGTCAGTTCGCAAGACAGTCTCGGTGTCACGAGATAGTTCCAATACCCTACTTTTTAGAAAGACTATTTACTTGCACCATTAATCGTGCCTTTGTGTGCGTGTCAGCGAAAATAATTACATAACAGTCACGCACACGTCGATTGGTTTTGTGATTCAATACTGAGTACTGTTGTTGATCTAAATCTGTTTAATATCTATCACTACATTTCTTAGAGCTATTTTTATTAAGTACTATTTATTACGTACATTTTTTCTACATATTCTTAAATATATGTAACAATGTACAATTATGTATCTGTTTTATTTTTATTCACTACCTTTCTGACTACTGTTATGCAGTATTTTATGAACTTTTCTAAGTTCCGTTTAGACATCAAGTCGCACATATTAGGTTGGGGAAAAAGTTTCTTCGCATTTTATATAAAAATTCAAAAGGTTTTTTTATAAAGCTTATTTACATTTGACTAAAGTATGTAGGTGCCATTTTGTTGGATAACTTTTGCCTTCTTGTAGGTAGGGACGTGATCCCATTGCTATTAAAATTTTGGGGCTTCTGATCAAAATACTGCGACAAGTGGTTTTGGCAGTCCTCTCGTGATGGTAACCCGACACTGCCTAAGGAATTCTGCAGAGACCGAAACAGGTAAAAATCTGAAGGTGCAAGGTCAGGACTATACGGCGGATGCATTAACATCTCCCAGCCAAACTCTCGTCATTTTTGCTGAGTGGCTAAACATGTGTGAGGTCTAGCGTTATCATGGTGAAAAACCACACCCCTTCTGTTGATTAATTCCGGTCGCTTTCTGTCAACTTTTTGCTTTAATCTCATCAGTTGTTCTCAGTACAGTTCAGAATCGATGGTCCTGCCTGGCGGTAACAGCTCATAATGAATAATGCCCTTCCAATCCCACCATACACACAGCATCACCTTGTTGCGAGTTAACCCGGGTTTCGCCACAGACTGTGAAGCCTGACCGGCCTTTGACCACGATCTTTTTCGCACGTTCTTGTCGTACGTGATCCACTTTTCATCACCAGTTATCAGCTTCTTCAAAAATGGTTCGGTTTCATTACGTCATAATAAAGAATCACAAATGAGTACACGGTTCATTAGGTTTCTTTCAGTGAGCTTATGAAGCACCCAAATATCGAGCTTCTTTGTGTACCCAGCTTTTTTCAAATGCGCCAAACCGTTTAGTGGTCAATTCTCAGTTCTCCAGCTACATTGTAACTACTAATATGCCGATCTTGCTCCACTTTTTCAAAAATGGCGTCAATTTTGTCCGTAACAGGGCGACCAGAGCGACGTGCATCTTCGATATCAAAATTTCCGGATTGAAAACGCTTAAACCAAATTTGCGCTACTCTCACAGATACTGCATTAAGTCCATAAACATCACAAATTTTTTTCGCGGCTTGTGTCGCATTTTTTACCTTTTTTGTAGTAAAATTTTAAAATGTATCGAATTTCTTCAATATATTCACTTATTTTAACAATAAGAAAAACAAATGAAAATCACACATTTTCCTAATTTGAATTTGGAATTGTCTCCTTTAAAATTAAAACTTTTTAATGATACCAAAACCAGATACAAATGGTATAGCCAAAGAGATCTTATTACAAGTTCATACATACTATATGCGAAAAGACTTTTTCCCCAATCTATTATTTATAGTTAAGGTGGCGAAGTGGGGGAACTCCATACACCTCTCATTATTTCCGTGTTTGAATAGTTACGACGATAACAAATCGCTCAGTGAAGCCAAGACTCCATAGAATTCTGTCTTCGAATTGTAGTTGGCGTTAAATTCCGTTTAAAAAAGTTAAAAAACGAGCCATGTATGAATCTACCGTATTGAAGGACTTCGCCACCTTGCCTATATTGCAAAACCTTAAATTATCTATACTAATATTATTATAAAGAGGAAATATTTGATAGTCTGTTTGTTTGCATTGAATAGGCTCCGAAACTACTGAACCGATTTGAAAAATTCTTTCACTGTTGGCAAGCTACATTATCCTCGAGTGACAAAGGCTATATTATATTTTCAAAAAAATTAGGGATCCTTACTAAAACTCTAATAATGTAACCAAAGGTGTAAAAAAATTACTTAAAATCTTACTACGACTTTGCAGAACACATCATTATTTATAAAAAGTGTCGCGACAAAATATGTCTAACTATTATAGTTATGCCACAATAAGTGCTTTTTCATTTTAAAATTTAATTAAAATTCCGCCGCTAGAAAAGGCTCTTTACTTGTATCTTCGTATTCGGCCTTATCAAAATAAATTACTTCATATTCAAGACTGCTTCAATACCTTTATATAACTTTTTGAATTATTCAATTCGGACATTGAATTCGAAAGATATCACGAGTTTAAAATTGTAAGTATTAGAAAAAATGCTCGGCTAGCTAGGCAGCACCTTATGCGATGTAGGCGTCACTGGGGACGGGCCATACGGGAAGGGAAATATTTTGAATTCGCTTAGTAGGTAATTAAACTCAACAAAAAGTTCTTTTTAGATACCCGTGCGAAGCTGGGGCAGATTACTAGTTTATAATAAAACTAGTAATTACTAGTAATTCCCGGGTGAAGCAAGAGAATTTTCGAAAATCTTTGAATGTAGTTTTATATCTTTTCAAAAATAAAGAAATGTTTCTTTGGAGTAAAATTTGCTATCTCTATTATTTAGAGTACTTTCCCTCCAGGGGTCATTGATAAATTCCACCTTGTATAGTATCGTACTGTAGTACGGTTGACAACCCTACCACCCGCCTTAGCCTTCGTGGTTATTTTTTATAACCATCCAGAATTCACCCAATTTTACAATCAGACTCGCTAATATCAACATTAAACATGAATTTTTTTTCTGTTTTTTTTATTGATAGTGCCTACCACAATACTACTAAAATACTAAACAAACTAATAGTCCTGCATATCCTGCACATACCGCACGCGATATATTATCACATTTATAGGTACAAGGTAATCACTGATAACTTGATTAATTTCTTACGTTCACCTCGACTGTTGATAATTATTAATAATGACAGGTAATTATTATTAAGTTTCAAATAATCACATTTACCGTAAGTCCGTAATAGATTGTAAGGATTGAAGTTTTAGAGTTACTCTCAAGTGACAAATGTTATGCAACTAGATGGCGCTGTACGGAATTGTAACTCGGTATGGTGTGCATTGTAGTCACATTCTTATCAGATTTATTTGTATTGCAATTTATCAGCGCGGACGAAGTCGTTAGGCTCCGTGCCGTGTTTGTACATTGAAGCTATATATTTATTTTTTGAAGTCTCACAGGCGTATAACCACGTTGATGAGATTATTAAATTAAACTTTCATTAGGATAAAGGATACGGAAGAATTAAGTAAGACTTCAGACGAGGAGTAATTAGCCAAAGAAATGTATTATATAATGAGTTGAGATTGGGCTTAAAAGTGTTATAAGTAATTATATTTTATTATTTTCTATTATAAAATGGAAAACAAGACAAGAAACCTTAAAAATAAGGTGACAACTAATATAAGATCTCGATTAATTATGAATGCATTTCAACAATTAATAATATGAAAACACTTGCACAAGATTAATTCATGCAAAATAAGTAAACCCACTACAATTATAAAAATATATCAACAGAATAAAAATAAATCTTAAAATCACTTATTTTTACAATCTGGGCCCAAGAGTGTATAAAAGTGTATCCGTCTCCTTTGTCATTCAGTAAATACTGTACATTTTGTACACTTGCTCTTGATTGTAGCTGGTGGAGTGCTGGTGCTTTCTCATAGTAGAGTGAAGAAAATACACCTTGTTGCTTACAGGGATTGATTCTCTTACTAGTTGATCTTGGATGCTGATCCCTGGGTTCAACTTGTGGTAGTTGAAGTCGTATGGTACGACTAATAGCAACTCGTAGCGACCTTGATAGCAATTTGACAGCAACTCGATCACAAAGCATTTGTGAGCGTTATTTATAGTAATATTAAAATATTAAAATGTTGAACCTTATAATTACAATTAGAAATATTGGTAGTATTATAAATTCTGAACATTATTTTTATTAAACCGTACTGTATGTACTACATGTCGATTAACTAAACTAACTGGCACGTTCGAAGTAGGTACTCACAGTAATGCAATTTCACAATACATTATCGCTAAAAATAAGTGCAAGGTTGGAGGGGTTGTGTATAAATTAAAAAAAAATGTTTTACTTGTAATATACATATTAATATGTTTTATTCGAACTTCTTAACCGCCTCAGAATCGATCAGTATTGTGATAAAGTAGGCAAATCTTTCATAGTTCGATTGAGTACTTCCTATGCGAGTTTGTGCGCCATTGTGCATTCGTCCTAGCTGATAATTTTACTCGCTATAAAAACTTTGGCCATTGTTGAGTGTTTCGATATATTGCACGTCGATTTTTCAGTCGTTACCAAATAGGTAAACAATTGAAGACATAGTGAATGAAGGGGATATGTTAAAAAAGGTAAATATAAAGGTAATCTTTATTTCTTTCTTCTTTCATAGTGGCCTATGCCTATAAAGCTTTTGTATTATCAATTTCCATTCTATATAACTCCTTTAACACTTACTATTTTCAAAACGAACTTCAAGTAGTGTTGTTTTAAGTTCTAATATGGTTTCTATGCATACTTAAATTATATATTTTATTAAGTACATTTTATTTTAACGTATTCTTTAAATGTCACATAACTCCTTCATCTATTCATGTCTTCAATTATAACCCGCGTCAATTGACACCTTGACACGTCATCACTTCACGGACGTATAATGAATGCAAAAAGAGCACTCTATATTTATCAGCAGACGCAAAACGATAACTGTCACCTTCATACTCATAAGCTTGACCGTGAGCGAGAGAGACAGACATACTGTTCATGATGCGAATGCGAAAGCAGTGCGAACTGCGACGTCAGCCATTCACAGAGTCACAGACGCGACACATGCACAACGTGTGTCGTTGAACGTGCCAGCTTTAATTATTTCCAAGCGTTTATTTTTACTTTGACGTTTGCACACATAAAGGTATAATCTATACTAATATATAAAGCTGAAGAGTTTGTTTGTTTGTTTGCTTGAACGCCCTAATCTCAGGAACTACTGGTCTGATTTGGAAAATTCTTTCAGTGTTAGATAGCCCATTTATCGAGGAAGGCTATAGGCTATATATCATCACGCTAAGACCAATAGGAGCGGAGCACCAATGAAGAATGTTTCAAAATCGGGGTTTTGTTTCCCTTTGAGAGCTTCCGCTGCGTGCGCTGCGTAAACGGTTAAAGTTTCACAAAAATCATGTGTGACAGAATTGTACCCCTTTAAAAGTTCTAAAAAAAAGTCCGCGACAGCATATGTCTACCTTTTAAGGTTGGCTTACTATAACCTTTTTTATGCTAACCAAATTTGTTCTAAAATAATGCATTATTTGCGAAGGTGTTTTTATAAACATGATATTAATCCTTATCCAAATAAATACGTTATTCATCACAAGTATTTAATTTAAAACAAAATTGCCATTTACATCATTCGATTTTAATGAATATCTTAGGAGATTTCGCATTTTTAAAATAACATCGCAGCAAAATAATGATCAAGTACTGTGCGCGCATTTATGATGTGCAAGGCCGGCGGGCAGTCACGAGGGGGCAGGGCGGTGGGGCACCTTCTACGTAAACAAAGTCGCGGGTTAAAGTTAGCGTTAGCCCAAAGTAACTATTCCACGCGGACGAAGTCGCGGGCAGAAGCTAGTGTTACAAGATGTCCACCACAGTAGTCATGAGAACCATAGTGTATATTAATATGACATAGAAAATTGTCATAGATAATTTTTTTAGTCTATTTATCAGATGATTCGATTTATAATTAAATTAACATTTTCTACCAGCTAGTTAATTTTATAAGCCCACTAAATTATCATCTAGATAATTTAGTGCATCAGTAACTAATTATTATAATTGTTTTTATGATCCTGGCAACACTGTGATGTGATTGCTATTTTTAGCAATGATGCAATGTTATTGTTTTATAGGGTAATATTTTCGTGTGTGAATATTCACATCAAAGGCTGAACAATAAAGGGGAAACCCTGCCCAAATAGTTAATATTTGATATATTTGGTACTTTCTTATCCAAATCTCTCCTTGCATTTTACTCTAGTATGTTATATGATCTAAGTCTGCACATGTATCAATTCCTTTAACTCAAGAAATCCCAATCGACTTATGCTACTCAATAGTAGAACTGTAATATCTCAAAGAAGCTCTGGTTAACTTAACTTTCCTTTTTCGTCTCAATATGGACCATTAATAAAGTGTAAAAATAAAACAATACATATACAATTTGGTATATGTATCGTTTTATTTTTATTATGACTAAAAAGCGAATACAATTAAATTCTTAGTATCAAAATAAATAGAATTACAAATTATTATAAATGTCATCTTAAATAAAATCTCAAAAAAACAGTGTCTTTATCTAACGTAATGTTAACTTGTGGTTCAGTCTTCTTAGATTTTAAAGACAAAGTAGAAATCAATATTATCAAATAAAATTACTACCGAATCTATCTATGTAATGAATAGCACAACAATCACAATAATTATTCTTTATAATAGTGTTACATAACGTCAAAGATAAGCGCACAGCAGCCTTTTGTAAGCGCAGTTTATTGTCTTCCCGGATTAAGGTATTCTTTTGTGTTTTGAATTTGTAATTAAGAAAAACATGCTATTGTTTTTCTACTTATTTTATAACCATCATTAGCGTCGAACTAATCCTTATTGTTATTGTTTTCGACTTTGTGGCCGTTCGCAGGTGTGCAAATTACTATTTCTCGGAAACGCAATGTGCGCCGCCAATTTCTTTGTACTGTGTAGTGAGTATAAGACAATGCCCGAATTGAGGGGTGGGCAGTCAAGCGACAACTACGAAAAGAGTAAAACGTTTACGAGTACTCTCGATTAGCGATATAGACGACGGACTTTGCGCGTATCGAATTGCATTGAATCGTGCAGTGTGAACTGGTTGCATCCAGTTTTATTTGTATTTGTTTTATACGTGTTTGTACAGTTCTAATAAACTCTATAGTAATTCCAATGAGATTTATTTTAATTCGAGTTCTGTAGCTCGTAACAATATTTTTACTCTTAAAACAATCAATTTTTGGTTTGAAAAACGATCTTAAGAAACAAATTGTGTTCAATGTGTCATCTGCCAATCGACGCGCTGCGGCGCGGGCTGGCGGCAGTTCAGCTTCAAACGAATTGCATTATCTATGGACTCGCACGAACAAGCACCACGCGTTTAAAGTACCTACTTATTCATGCAACGCGCGATTATTTTTCCAAAATATGTAATCACTAGGGATGGGCCGAAATTCGTTTTACATTCTGTTTGACCGAATTTCGGCAGCTTGAGCCGAACTTCGACATTCGGCCTAAATTCGGTTTAAATGCCGAACATTCGGTGCAAGAAAAAGTAAAATACCTACTTGCACTATTTTGACTGAATTTAATAGAAATCATATCTATCATAACCGTAATATAAAATTGGCATTTATATACTCATGGTCATTTATTTTATTTAGGTACATGTAAACCTTAACGTGCAATGTGATAAAAAAATAAATAAAATTAGTTCTTGATTGAGTATTTGACGAATTAAATAGACATCCAATTAAAACACAAATAAAACAAACTTATTATTCCTCTAAGAAACATCAGTAAGTAGTGCAACTGCTTAATTATAATGCGTAACTTGAATAAAATAAAATAAAACACGTCTAAGGGACATCAGCAATTACAACTTTAATTTTGATTGAAATCACTTTTTACGAATTAAACATTATGAATTTAGAATTATGAAATGGTGATTTTTTTTCAATCAAAGGTCTAAAAATCTAATCTTTTATCCACCTACCCATACTTAAAATTTAAGTGTTGCTCTTGAGAAAGCATGGCGAAATCAAACCGAAATTCGGCCGAATCTTTTGTTTTAACCGAATGTTCGGCCGAAGTTCGTATTCGGTCTAAACCACATTCGGCCCATCCCTAGTAATCACCGGATCCGTCATGTATGTACCAGATCCAGTAAGTGCATATTGATGCCGGATTATCGGATCCGGTTTTCCGGATTGCAATCCCTACTCTTACTCCATGTGAGTTAATATTTATAACCACTTATCAGAGAATTTAAAGCCGCTCCCCTTAAAAAAATGTAGCAGAGTGGCATTTTATACGGTTGACGAACATTTTAATTTTAAACGGACAGATAATAAGAACGTAATCCCTATTAATATTATAAATGCGAAAATAACTCTGTCTGTCTGTCTGTTCCGTTTTCAGGGAAAAACTACGAGACCGATTTGGCTGAAACTCAGTATATATATATTTTCGATGCCAAGGATACCTTTTATGTCGAAAAATGGCATAGTTTCCAGGATAATATAGGATATTTGTTTCTGTTTGTTATGCTTTTACGGAAAAACTATAGGACCGACTTGGCTGAAATTCGGTATATATGTAACTTTAATACCAAGGGTGGACAAGGGATACTTTTCATCCCGGGTAATCGTATAAATTTTGAGATAAATTTATGTAAAGTTTATCCCAGAAAGTAGGATAGGTTTTGTTTTTTTCGTGAATGTCATTTTTGTAATTTTGGTTATCATTTTGGTCACTTTGATCACTTTGAACATTTTGATCATTATAAAACTACGTTTTAACGGTTTTAAGCGCGATAATTTATTTGATTTTTATTATTCCGACGTTTCGGCCACTTTTCAGTGGCCGTGATCACGGAAGACAAAGATGTCAAGTGTCAACAAGTATTGTTAAAGTTTTATTTAGCCTACCTCCAACTTGATCATTTTAATTATTTAGTTTTAATTTTGTTTATGGTTATTCTTTACTCAACGGGAGCCTAATCTAATTTACCACCGCTTCGCAACATGTTATGGCTTGAAGAGAAGAAGCGGCGCGAGAAACTCTTCAGCAAACATGTCTAGCTGCAATAATTTTATATAATATTAAAATGGCTGGAAGGAAACATAAAAATAAAAGAAGAAATTCGAAACGTCGGAATAATAAAAATCAAATAAGTTACCGCGCTTAAAACCGTTAAAACGTAGTTTTATTAAGATGTAGATAGTGCTTGGATATTTATCAAGTTTATTTTAAACACCCATTCAAGAAACACAGCATAAAATTTCCCGAAAACGCTGAGAAATCTAATGACCTAGTTTTTGCAGGCCTGTTGTAAATCTTTTCCCCTGCAGAGTGGTAACCAATGTTTCGGTACACAGACTTGCCATCAGGTCTTGTCCTTAGTATTTCCACGGTTCTTCTATCATATCTTGCCGCTTTTCCTAATTTTATACTGTTTCATGCTTTTACAGTTTTATCCACACCTATGCAATCGCTATTGTCCTCTCTTTTCTCCCTTTCATCAGCCATACTGTTCACATCTGCTGTCTTTATCAAACAATCTTTCGAAATATTCTTTCCTTCGGGTCAATAAGCATTCTTCTTCTTTCATAATGCATCCACTCTTGTCTCTAATTATGTTACCTAAGGCAGTTTAGAATTAAGACTCAATCCGTTCGGAATTTGCCTCAAACGGGAGAACGCATAAAAATGCATGTAAATAACTAAATATACCTGCAAATGACCTTTCCTTGTACGATAAAGGCTCAAACAATTATTCGACTCATTTAGTCAGCGAACTTTGTAATTCCCCGGTTTTTATAATCTGAGACATAATATTAGGTTGAGGAAAAATTTCTTCGCATTTTATATAAAAATTCAAAAGGTTTTTTTTTATAAAGTTTATTTACATTTGACTAGTCTGTAGGAGCCATTTTGTTGGATAACTTTTTTCCATCTTGTAGGTAGGGACGTGATCCCATTGCTATAAAATTTTGGGGCTTCTGATCAAAAAACTGCGACAAGTGGTTTTGGCAGTCCTCTCGTGATGTTAACCTGACACTGCCTAAGGAATTCTGCAGAGACCGAAACAGGTGAAAATCTGAAGGTGCAAGGTCAGGACTATACGGCGGATGCATTAACACCTCCCAGCCAAACTCTCGTAATTTTTGCTAAGTGGCTAAACATGTGTGAGGTCTAGCGTTATCATGGTGAAAAACCACACCCCTTCTGTTGATTAATTCCGGCCGCTTTCTCTCAACTTTTTGCTTTAATCTCATCAGTTGTTCGCAGTACAGTTCAGAATCGATGGTCCTGCCTGGCGGTAACAGCTCATAATGAATAATGCCCTTCCAATCCCACCATACACACAGCATCACCTTGTTGCGATCTAACCCGGGTTTCGCCACAGTCTGTGGTCAAAGCCTGACCGGCCTTTGACCACGATCTTTTTCGCACGTTCTTGTCGTGCGTGATCCACTTTTCATCACCGGTTATCAGCTTCTTCAAAAATGGTTCGGTTTCATTACGTCGTAATAAAGAATTACAAATGAGTACACGGTTCATTAGGTTTC
Source organism: Dendrolimus houi (assembly GCA_039645545.1). Classification (NCBI taxonomy): domain Eukaryota; kingdom Metazoa; phylum Arthropoda; class Insecta; order Lepidoptera; family Lasiocampidae; genus Dendrolimus; species Dendrolimus houi. The sequence continues at coordinate 23,776,675 of CM077125.1, forward strand.
TTTCAGTGAGCTCATGAGGCACCCAAATATCGAGCTTTTTTGTGTACCCAGCTTTTTACAAATGCACCAAAACCATTCTGTGGTCAATTTTCAGTTCTCCAGCTACATCGTAACTAGTAATATGCCCATCTTGCTCCACTTTTTCAAAAATGGCATCAATTTTGTCCGTAACAGGGCGACCAGAGCGACGTGCATATTTGATATCAAAATTTCCGGATTGAAAACGCTCAAAACAAATTTGCGCTACTCTCACAGATACTGCATTAGGTCCATAAACATCTCAAATATTTTCGCGGCTTGTGTTGCATTTTTACCTTTTTTGTAGTAAAATTTTAAAATATATCGAATTTCTTCATTAGATTCACCCATTTTAACAATAAGAAAAACAAATGAAAATCACACATTTTCCTAATTTGAATTTGGAATTGTCTTCTTTAAAATTAAAACTTTTTAATGATACCAAAACCAGCCAGATACAAATGGTATAGCCAAAGAGATCTTATTACAAGTTCGTACATATGCGAAAAGACTTTTTCCCCAACCTATTAATAGCGTTGTTTGTGTTAGCTGCGTTCGATTTTCATAATACCTATATATTTATTTGATCCGTGCAGGAACGGAGAAAGGATATTGTTACGAGCTACAGGACTCGAATTAAAAATGCCGTTGGAAGTACTATAGAATTTATTAGAACTGTATAAACACGTATAAAACAAATACAAATAAAACTGCATACAACCAGTTCACACTGCACGATTCAATACAATACGAACGCGCAAAGTCCGTCGTCTATATCGCTAATCGAGACTACTAGAGAACGTCTTACTCGTTTCGTAGTTGTCGCTAGACTGCCCGCCCCTCCATTCGGGCATCGTCTTATACTAACTTCACAGTACAAAAAAGATTGATCGCGCACACTGAGTTTCTAAGAAATATTAATTTGCACGCCTGCGAACGTCCACAAAGTCGAAAACAATAACAATAGGGATTAGTTCGACGCTAATGATGGTTATAAAACAAGTAAAAAGACAATAGCGTGTTTTTATTATAATTGCAAATTCAAAAGACAAAGAATTCCCTAATCCGGGAGGACAATATAATCTGCGCTTACAATAGGCAGCTGTGCGCTTATCTTTGACGGCATGTAACAATATTATAGTTCCTGCGGCCGGACGGCCTGTCGTAAGAGGCGACAGAACAACCCACAGTCAAATGGTAGGGCATTCGTTTGGATGGCTACCAGCCCTGGTCTACACTATGACGCCAGCAACATGTTGGCGAAGCCCCCTTCTGTTGCACACATCTGTAGGCTACCGTAATTCATGCCATACAAAACAATTATGTCACCAGATAATTGTCATTGACTGAATACTTTACGTAAGTGTATGTCATTCCCGTACGTGTAATATTCTCTTCGTTTAACGCTGATGCCACTTGTCTAGGGAGGCAGAACCGTTAGTTTATAATAAATCTAATGAGATTGTATTCTTCCGATTGATCGTGAACGGGCAGTAAAGAAGACGGATACGCTTTCGTACATTCTTGGGCCCAGATTGTAAAAAGATTTCTTTATGCCGATATATTTTTATCATTGTAATGGCTTTAGCTTATTTTGAATGAATTAATCGTGTGGTGTAAGTGTTATCGTAGTATTAATTGTTGAAAATCATTCACATAAGTCGATTTCTCATTTTATGTCGTGAGCTCATTTTTAAGATTTCTCTTCTTCCAGATGTAATAGGGCCATATACATGAACACGGAAGACAAGGATGTCAAGAGTCAATAAGTAATGTAGTAATTATTTATCATACTTATTGATTTAAATTACACCGGCCTACAAAAAATAATAAATTGGTCTGTACGTTTGGCCGGACGCATTTTTATTCCTATGTACAGACCACTTTTTTGGGTCAGTGTTTTTATAGACTTTGTTTATAGTGCCGCGAACACAGCTACTTGTGGCAACTGGCCGCGCATAAATCCGGTAAAACGTTTCAATTGTAAGGTGGGGAAGTCCGTCAGTGAACTCCATACACCCCTCTTTATTTTCGTGTTTGAATAACAGCGACGATAACAATCAATCAATCATTTATTTACTCAAAAATATGGTATATACATAGATGATATTGTTACACTTAGGTTCCGACAAAAAAAAACAAAATCCACCTGCATATCTGTAAAAACACATTTTATTACCTGTCGGCATTTGAACTAATTGTAATTCTTCTATGATAGTCTTGTTTTGTTTACTTATTTATTGGCATACGTTTCTAGAGAACAGCCCATTGTTTTATTGTACTCGTTTATGGTCACTTGCAGCCGAATCACTAGCCAGGTGTTGCGGATTACGTCGACTATGATACGGGCATATTTGTATTTGTGAGATATGAAACGACGGCCTGATGGGGAGAAGGGCAGTCGAGCGAGAACCACGATCAAGACGAGACGTGTGTACATTCGGGATTCTATTAGTGGCGGACTTTGCGTGTTTTATTGAATTACGACCTTCTGCATTACATTTGGATTTGTTGTGTTCGGTTATATTTGTACCTGTGTTATACGTGATTGTATAGTTCTAATAAACTATATAATAATTCCAACGGCATTTTAAATCGAGTCCTACAACTCGTAACAATATGTTGCTTATAAGGTTTCTTCACATGTTTTGCCGATCAGGCATGCAAATTGTCTACTTCAATAATTATACAAGTCAATTAAAAGAAATTATAATCAACACAATACTAATTTTTGCCTATAGAATAGATTCATTTCCATAATAATAATTTATTTATATATTTTTTATGGCTTTATATATTATATAGGTATAATAATTACAATTTATCATGAATGCATTCGTCTTGTGAGTAATACGCTTTTTGGATCAAAAGTCCTCTCAGTTTATTTTTAAATGTATTATTATATTTTTTTTTAAATCATTTGATGATTTATTAAAAATTAATATACTCGTGGAAAAAAATACTTTTCAATCGATAAAATCAATAAGTAAAGCTAAGATACCATTTAATTCTTACTTCAAATTGTTGTTTACGTTAGACTCCGTTTGAAAAAGGTGAAAAACGAGACATATACGCATTTACCCCACTGACGGACTTTCTCACCTTATTTAATAAATCAATCATAATGTTACAACCTAGGGTCTGACAAAGACAAATTCCACGTACAGATCTGTAAAAGGACATTTTATTACCTGTCGTCATATGAACTAATTGTAATCCTTTTATGATCGTCTTCTTTTTTCACTCATTTATTGGCATACGTTTCTAGTTATTGTGGAGAACAACCTATTGTCCTGTTGTACTCGTTTACGGCCGCTCAGGAGCATCATTAGCCACGTGTTGCGGATTATAAGTACAAGTTAATTCTAGGAAATTATGTCGACGTTGCCGGGCGGGCACATTTGCATTTGTACAGTATAAAACGATGGCCTGATTGAGAGAGGTGGTCAGTTGAGCAAATAATAATAATCGGCAGACAAACACACATATTGTATATCCCCAAATTAAGCAAGTTGCGCTTGTGTTATAGGTAATGTACAACGTACTACTCTGGGGCCGATCCCAGACACCCAGACTATAGTAAATAACGGAGAAAATACCTTTCCGAAATTTACTATACCAGGAATGGAACCCGAAGCCTCTGCGTTGCAGTGAGGTAGGCCGGCAACGGCTTAGCCCGCTCAATCACAGAGGCTGTCAAAGCTATAACTACGATCTAGGCGTGACGTGTGTACATTATGGAATCTAATATTGACGGACTTTGCGCGTTTTATTGAATTACAACCTTCTGCATTGCGTTTGGATTTGTTGTGTTCGGTTATATTTGTACCTGTGTTATACGTGTTTGTATGGTTCTAATAAACTCTATAATAATTCCAACGGCATTTTAATTCGAGTCCTGCAACTCGTAATGATGTAATATTGACATGTAATGACGCTTCGGTTGAAATATATAAGCGGTTAACCGTAACATAATTATGCCGTGAATTGTTTCACGTACGTACTTGATTACCTTGGGAATAAACAATGTGTGTGTTTGTCTGTCGATTATTATTATTAAATATAATAATTGTTATTATATTATTATTATCCATACAAAATAGGTTGATTAATGTGTGAATTTTCTTTGGACTTCTTAATTTTGAATGTGTGAATATATGATTATAACATCGATCGTTATCTTCACTTTGCCAATTAAATCTATGTTTTGTTATTTTAATTTCAAAGCTTTGGATTAACTTTTTATAGCAAAAATATTTTGTGTAATGAATTAAACGAGTTGCTTGTTTTCGTTTAGTTGTATTTTTTCTTATCAATATATTTTTTGTAACATAAGACTTCCTGTTTTTAGATACATGTTAGCAATGTAAGTACGTCGCTATTTCTTCAGTCTTACTTTAAAGCCGCTCTTCATCCCCGGCAAAACTACACGAGACTAACCGAATACGGGAGTGTAGAGGCCCTATTCGGCGAGTCTCGCCTACATTCGTGTAGTCTCGGTTTCATGTCGGTACTATCAAAGAGTTTTGTGTTTGCGCGAGGCAATTCCACCGGCAATAAATAAGTCCATCCTTGTACGAGTTCTGAACGGGCAATGCGTGAGTGGGAATGTGGAGGGCCGCTCTCGATCTCGTCATGTCTTGGCAAAACATTTGGCCAAGACGTCTCGGCAGGAGTGTAGAGCGCGTGTTAGGGTCCGAATTGACTTGAAAAAATTCTTAATTCACTACCATTTTCGCTAGAGACCTCAAATACCGACTTAAGTATTTTGTAGCATTGAAGTCGAAAGGTGTGCGAAACGAACAATTATCACTTTGATTTTTGTAGTTCCTTACTTCTTTCTTCTTCTTTCCTTTGTTTGTTTTCCTGCGCCCGCGGTTTCACCCGCGTGGTGATGGAAAATCCTTATATTTTGGATAATTCACACTACATCTTTATAAATTATAACCTATGTGTTATTCTAATGTGTAAGCTATATTACTGTAAAGTTTCATCAAAATCCATTCAGTGGTTTTTGCGTGAAAGAGTAACAAACATACATCCATACATCCATTCTTACAAACTTTCGCGTTTATATTATTATATTTATAGAGATTCTACTACTGTTTATAAAATCTAATTGCAAAGTTTTGGTTCATGTTTATTATACACTACCTGTGCCCGCGACTTCGTTTGAAGTAGCCTAACTTACCTTATAACATCAGCTATCTGCCACTGAAAGTCCCATCAAAATCGGTTGAGCCGTGTCAGAATATCCAGACAGGTAGACATAAATTTTGCAAATTGATTTTTTATTACAAGTATCGTATATACTTCATATGCATTTGGTAAAACGTGTTATTTTGACATTACAAACAGACCTTTTAATATTATATATCGGTATAGATTATAGATGGTTGTTCCGGATTCAACCCATGAATATATTTTTTTCAATCCAATGGATTTCCATTACACATAATACGGATATAACAATGCTATGTTTCACACGAGAAGTCATTATTATAGAACATCACCAAGGACATCAAGTGGAATTTAAAGTTCTTTTATTTTATTTGCCAAAGGACAGTCGACATGGCGGGGTAGTAAGGGTTCGTTTAACTTCCACCCCCGGCAATGGAAGAGGCCACGTGAGGGGGGCCCCCGCCTGCCAGGACTGCGGAGAGGCTGGGTCATATGCCCTGGCATAAGGCGAAGGACGGAACACCCAGGGGTTATAGTGGGTATCCCTAACCGGGGAGTGGCAATAGCGTGGCGCCAGTTCTGACTGAGCATCCTAGTGCCACCCCCGTGCTGGCGAATCGCACACTAGGTCGCGAACTATCCCCCAAGGTTCTGCCCTTGTCGCGGCTTAGTCCTCAACCGGATGTCCCCTGACTAAAGAAAGAAGGCGGCATGCCGCGCTCTAGTCGATCTCGAATGTTAAGCGACGCTGGCCGCAGTCGGTACGTGGATGGGGGAAGCCCATATTGCGCCGGATTAGAAGCCTGGGCCCGGCCAACTGTGCCAGGAGCCGAAGCCTCACTGCACGGATGCCAAACGTGCTGGATAATAATAATAATTGTTCTGTTCATTATCGCAAGGTGTCGCTCTTGCATACAAAATTATAATCTGCCCTGTTCTGCCCTTAAAAATAAAAATCTAGAGCCCGATTGCAGCGCCATCGACCGGTACTAATTGTTAATCTAAACCATTCTCGAATAACTGATCAAACATCAACCGCCGAGAGTAGAAAATTATTACAGTACTAATATCGCTATTATAAAATTGGGGTTGGTGGTAAGGGTGAAAATTTAAGGTTATATGTATGTTTAATGCCGAATCATAAAAAAAATAAAATCAAAAATTATGTACAAAAAATAAATATCTCGGGGGTTTTTTATTTTTTTAATGCACGAGTTCGTTCAGCAGACAGGCAGACGGCCCACTTGATGGAAACCGGTTACCATCGCCTATGGACATTTGCAACACCAAAAGTGCTACAAGTGCGCTGCTGCTCTCTTAAGGGAGACTGGAACCTGGCCACTGATGCCGGAACACAACTCAAGGTTGTTATGGCAGCATACTCCAGACCAGGGGTGGATCACCCTTATCATTTAGGGGTATAAAAATAGATGTTGGCCAATTCTCAGACCCACCTGATATGCACACAAAATTTCATTCAAATCGGTTCAGCCGTTTCGGAGGTGTTTGGTAACAACACCGTGACAGGAGAATTTTATATATTAGATTATTAAAATAAACTTCATAGGTTATGTTGATAAAATGCACGCATGTCGTAAATGAAGCAACCTGATCCTTGCACGATGTTTGACGTGACCTCCTCTGGGATAACGTTATAGATATAGGCCGTTTCACACAGATGTGGCGGTGGGTGTAAAGCGTTATTTGTGAACTAATTGGGCCACGAGCAATATCTTTGACATTATCGCAGGTGTGTCCACCAGCATAAAAATTGGAGTTGCTAGATTTTAGACAAATTTAGGAAAGTGGCGCCAAAATTATTTGCCACAGTATACATTCAGGAACTTATATAAAATGTATTTTGAACCAATCTATACAGATAAATTAAATTGAAGTGTCTGTTTTTAATGTCAAAAGAACAGGTTTTTACTAAATGTACATGAAAGTGTTTCCGGTACTTATATCATAAAATAAACTCTTTAAATCTTTGTCTGTCTGGATGTTCCGGCTAATCTCGAAAACGGCTGAAATGATTTTGATGGGACTTACACTGGCAGATAGCTGATATTATAAGAAGTAACTTAGGCTACTTCTTTTTAAGGTTCCGCAAAAAAAATCTACGCGGACGAAGTCACGAGCACGGCTAGTAACAAAGTAATTTGTATAAATGATTACTGAAAAATTATAGCGAACACATTATTTCTATTCATTCATCCGTGCAGGAACGGAGAAAGAATACAATTTCCTGCGGGGGCGGCCTGTCGTAAGAGGCGAGTAAACAACCTACAGCCAGGTGGTAGGGCATTTGCCCGACTGGATGGGTACCACCCCTGGTCTAGAGTATGCCACCATTAACAACCTTGAGTTGTGTTCCGGCATTAGTGGCCAAGTTCCAGTCTCCCTTAAGAGAGCAGCAGCGCATTTGTAGCACCTTTGGTGTTGTAAATGTCCATAGGCGATGGTAAACCGCTTTCCATCAAGTGGGCCGTCTGCCTGTCTGCTGAACTCATGCAATAAAATAAAAAAAATAAAAATAAAATTCATTGCGCCTAGAAAATGTTTCGTCGTGTAATAAGCCTTCTCCTATAAGCTTTTTGAATATAAAGTTCCGTTGCCACTAGTAGACCACTTTTAACTTTTTTTTGAAGCGGGGTAAATGCATTTCGCACACTACCGGGTACTTTACAAGGGATTAAACCAAAGCAACGAGAGGTGTCACCACAATTGCGCAACAGAGACAAATCAACCGGCTTGTGTGGAGACTCGACTACTCAATACTCCACTAAAACCACCCTCCTCCCATGTGCCCCGCGCTGTGGTAGGAAGAGCGTGAGACTAAGAAGAAGAAGAAGAAGGGATGAAGACTCTTTTGCTCCTTAGATGCTAGAGGACCCCTGCAGCGGTATTACGGGCGGAGATCTTGCGCATATCCGCTCCTCCGGGACCCTAACTGACGTCGGTACCCGCGAGATACATGCGCACCTCTCTCCCTTTCTCGTTCCGCGGCCTACTTTTGAGACATGACAATCTCGCAGAAATTGGCCAAACCCACCCAATGATCGTCGCTATACAGCATGGCTTGCACCAAACTGCCGGTCTCGAGTTCAAATCTCGCAGTATGAAACACAGTGTCTAATGCGCCACATTGGCGAAACTGAGGATATAATTCAGATACTTATCGAAGCACCCGTGTCCGGTAGGTATCTGCGTCATCCTGAAGGTCAGGGTCCCGCGTTTTACCTTTACGCCAACTGTCCCTCAATATTATTCAAATTTATTTACTTGCATAAAACGTGGTTTAAAAGGTGTTACAGTAGTTATATTTAAGTACACGTGTTTTTGCTAGACTGGCGTGCAGATTTAGCTCGTACAACTAAGTTTCATATTACATTATTTGTACAGAGTTGATTGTCCAGATCTTCTAAGTAAGGTCCCCTTTAATATTCCAGCGAAGTCTATACGATTTAATCAACCCATTAATGTACATTTAAGTTTTACTTATTACAGACAAAACTCATTTCTAGTGCGAGCAAGTAATTATTTAAACAATGTAAGTAAATACGATGATATCGACCCATTTGCAATCAGTATTTCAAGAGCCAAGCGGTGTCTAAGCCTTAGATTTTTCAACAGTGACTTAAGTATCCCGGTGTCTTTGTTACGTCTGCATGTTACTTTTAACCAATAGCTTATTCGTGAAAATCTGTCATTGGCTTTCTTTTGTTAATTATAGTTATCTAATCAAATGTATTTAGCTGTAGGTTTTCCATAAATTAATAAATAATTAAAATATTATAATATGTCAAAATCTAAATTAAAAACAAAACAACTAGCGTGCACAGTCCTATAGTCAGATAATTATAACAGTCAATATAAATAGATTTGTAATAATTAATTAATAATTATTATTTGTTAGTTTGAATTACAATTTATCATTTATGTATTCATTTATAACATTTATTAGCAAGCAACGTTTAAAAGAATTTGTATTTAATGATTTTACATTTTCAGGAATCTTATTGTAAATTTATGGTGGCATGCATACAATGCTTTTTGCAATAGAGCTGTTCTACAAGGATGCGAGCAAAATCTATCTTTATCCCGTCTGTCACGTGGTGCGCCATCTGACATACATGGGGATAAATCCTTATTATATCTAACAAACATGGCTACTTCGAGAATGTATAGTGACGGTGATAGTTTTGCATGAGGAATATCACACTCACGTCAATTGATATTGATATAAAAATAGTACTTACCAAATAATTGATTAAATATATAAAAAAACAGCTGTTTCTACACTTATATCGAATAGTAATGACCCATTTAAATTCGAGTAATATATATTTGATATTATACTTTTAATGAAATGTTATATTATACAAGTCAATATAATTTTAAATTTGGTATATTCAATTAAAACAAATACTTTTGTTATATATATTTATACGTGTAAATTATTTTATAATTTATAAACTAAACCACTTCACACCGTGAGCAATAGAACTTAACAGGTGCTATTTTGAAAGGAACTCTGACACAATATAGACCTCGTTGAATATTATCGCGGTATAAATATAAACCGCGTCACTGCATTTGGGCGAATATAGCAAAAAGATCAAGACTTTATTTCAAGAAATAGCGACGCACTTACACTGCTTGCATATTTTGTGACGTTTTATTTTATTGCATGTAGAGAGAATGAATGAAAACAGAATCACAAAACAAGTATACGACAGCAATGTGACTGGTAGGCCGAGACGTACTCACCATGATCAAATTGAAGATATTTTGAAGGAAGGTCAGATAAGAAGCAGTTGAAATAAGCGTGTATGTATGAATAGATTATTGAAAGTTGATGAAGCGAAAAGTGTTTGTCAGGATCGTAGCAGGTGGAGATCCTCTCTGCCTACCCCAATGGGAAACAGGCGTGACAATATGCATGTATGTTATTTTATTGCTAAGTTCAGCAGACAGGCTGCCGGCCTCCTAATGGAAAATGCTTACCATCGCCTATATACATTTGCAAAGGTGCTACCAATTTGCTGCCGCTCCCTAAAGGGAAACTGGAAGATAGCCACTGGTGTCAGAACACAGATCAACGTTGTTATGACGACGAAGTTGGAAGTTTTGAAAAATTATATTGTTACGAGTTAGCGGGACTCGAATTAAAATGCCGTTAGAATGATTATAGAGTTTATTAGAACTATACAAACTATACACAGGTACAATTATAAACGAACACAACAAATCCAAACATAATGCAGAAGGTCATAATTCAATAAAGCGCGCGAATTCCGTCACTATTAGATTCCCGAATGTACACACGTCACGCCCGTATCGTAGTTGTAGCTCAACTGACCTTCTCTCTCCATCAGGCCATCGTTTTATACTGCACAAATGCATTGTGCCCATCCGTATCGTCGACATAATTTCCTAGAATCAGTTTGTACTTAATCCGTAACACCTGGCTAATGATGCAACCTGCAGCGGCCGTAAACGAGTACAATAGAACAATTGGCTGTTCTCCACAGTACTGGAAACGTATGCTAATAAATAAGTGAACAAAAGAATAGACGATCATAAAAAGATTACAATTAGTTCAAATGCCGACAGGTAATAAAATGTGCTTTTACAGACTGTACGTGGAATTTGTCTTTGTCGAACCCTAAGTTGTAACAATATGCTGCAATTGCACTTGTACACACCAATTTTTGTTCTCAGTTTATTCCTCTGCTGGAAATATACCCGACACAACGCTAATTTTTGTATTGCACTAGTATAAAATCGGTCAAGCGAATACTGGCTCAAGATTTTTTTGGAAAGATAGAAACTTGTAACTATATTATCATTAGGAATCGTGTATGTATGTATGTATGTATGTGTTGTTACCAATAGGTGGAGGCTTGTTATCAGGATTTTTTTATATACTAATTTTATTTTTACTTTAACTGATATGTATTAATTTATAAGCCTTCCTGAAAGTAAATAAATAGCAAAACAACACATTTTTTTAATGAATGAATCTTTCTTTGTATAAATACAGGTAGTAGTTGTACATGATATAGTAAGAAAGTTAAGTGGTTTCACTGTATTTACTTACATATTAATATGATTGTACAAATGTTAGGGGGGGTACACGTGAAATTAAAAAAAAACATTCTAAAATTATGAACACAATTTGAGAAATTATACATTGTAATAATAACCCGCAGGGGGGGCTTTGTGACGAAGCCTTAGGTGAGTAGCGACACCTCGTACCTGACTCCGGGGGCCAAGGCAACCCCCTCCCCCCTCATATTCCAAGGGTGGAAGTGATAAATGGCCTAACTCATAGATAAAACTTACTGTTAGGAAACCGAAACGAAACACAAACGATTTGACCTCTATAACGATGACACCTGGCATGGAGAGACCGAGAAGGTCGCCATCTGGTCCACATTTGTTGTACCTGGGTTTTAAGAACCTGGTTTTAATTTTTGGTGAACAAAAAGTATTTTCATTGATTCATTTATCTAGGAATGTGCGTTCCCTCTACAGACCTGAGGCCCAATTCTGTTATTTCAATGGCTTTGCGATGATATTCAAAGTACTGTTACAATTTGGGCCACCTGCATATTTGTTAACAAACACATTTATTACCCGCCGGCGTTTGAGCTAATAATTATGACTGTCTTCTTTTGTTTACTTTGTGTTTTTAAATTTGTGATCGAAAAACAGCCCATTGTGTATTGTAATCTTTATGGTAGGCATTACCCAGGTGTGATTCTTGGAAAATTCAGTCCACGCGGTCGAGCAGACATATTGTATTTAGACAGTATAAAGAAATGCCCCAACGGAGGGGTGAAGCAGTCAAGCGATAACCACAACATTCGATAACCTATACGGTGACGGACTTTGAGCGTGTTATTGAATCGTGCATTACGTTTGGACTGGTGGTGTTCAGTTATATTTGTACCTGTGTTATACGTGTTTGTATAGTTCTAATAAATTCTATAGTAATTCCAATGGCATTTTAATTCGAGTCCTGCAACTTGTAACAGTACGATTCCCTTGCGAGTCTCAAATATTCGTATTCTGCTAAATTCACAACATCTTTTGGATATCATCGCTGCAAAATAATATCTAGTAGAAAAAATGGTGTTGGCCTGAAATAAATTGAAAACCAACCAAAAATTTCAAACATTTATTTTGCGAGTTTATTGTTACCGAAATCAGGCAAACTTACGAGATTGAGATGATAGTATCCGGCGATTTGGTGACATAATAATGACGTTTTTATGATCCAAGGTAATAGCAGAATTTGGCCCTGGTACACTTTACCAAGTAAATTGGTACTCATGCCATCACCCTTAATACTACGTAATACTAGTACGAGGAATAAAGATATTATTATATACACCATTACGCCAAATTTCATATATAAAGAAGCAGTATTTTTTGAAAAAATCTAATGATATACAAACTTTAGCTTTTGGGTAAATTTGTCTCGAAGTATAGTATCCGGAAAATAATTAAAACAGAAGAGGTAATTATAAAAAAGGAATATATTTGTCTTAATTATTTATCACGTAGGCTGCGCTGTTCTGATGGTAAGAATAACGCGGCTACTGCTCCACCTGGCGACAATTATTTAAATGTACGAAGTGTGTCAAAAAAATTCATAATTTTTACTATAACAAAGTTTCAATATATGCTACAAATAGTAGATAGATAGATAGAAAACACTTTATTGTACACCATCACAGAAAACTTACGAACTAGTATTATTCTAATTGTGTACAAAGGGCGGTCTTATCGCTAAGAAGCGATCTCTTCCAGACAACCCGTGGCAGGAATATTGCTGGTTAGGAGTGGTGATGGTGGTATACATAATTATTGTACAATTACTTACATTTTAATAATAAATATATAAATAACTATACTATATATACAAATATACACATAAGTTATATACATAAAGATATAGTGATAAAATGCAACTATTTAAACATAATAAATATATAGTTATATGCAATATAATACTAATTATATAAAATTATATATCATTCATTATATTGCAGGTAGAATTTTCTGAACATGTTCTTAAAAGTTATGAGAGATTTTGCTTGTCTGACAGCAACAGGCAATGTATTTCAAACTTGGACAGCCTTGACCGTAAAAGAATTATTGAAAAACGTTGTATTATGAATAGGAGTAATAAGTCTATGTTGGAAGGGCGTAAATTGTGAGAGTAAGAAATAAATTCGAAGCGTTCTTTAAGGTACTGTGGAGTAGTAGGGATGAATAAAATACTATAAAGCAATGAAAGATTGTGAGTACTCTGGCGAAAACGAATTGGCAAACACATGAGATTTTTACCAAATTCAGAAACGTGGTCATACTTGCGTAACCCAAATATGAACCTTATAGAAAAGTTTTGGAGGCGCTCAAGTTTATTAAGTTGTTCTTGAGTTAAATCTAGATAGCTGGCGTCGGCATAATCAAGTATGGGTAAAAGTAGCGACTCTGCGAGCTTAATTTTGGTGGCGATAGGCAGGAAGTTTTTCAGCCTCCAGAGTGATTTGGAGGAGAGAAACAACTGCCGACTCAACTCTGTTATATGGGGTCTCCAGGACAGTTCACTATCAAATATAACTCCAAGGTTTTTGACCTTATCACTGATCGGGATAAGCTTCCCATCAAAAAGAAAACTTGGTATACAAGTCCAGTCAACTTTACACAGCATCCGCGAGCTATCGATGATAATTACTTGAGTTTTCTCAGGATTCAAAAGTAGTCCATTCGACTTACTCCATTGTAGTATGCGGTCAAAGTCAGAGTTTATTGCTGCGACTGTTTGATTTAGTGTCGTGATCGTCTGTATAGAGGTGATAGAATGAAATGAGTTCATTGGAAATTGAGTTTATAAACAGCCAATAAAGAAAGGAGATAGTACACCGCCCTGTGTTTTATTAATTTAAATTATATTGTTTAAAACAGGGGCTTTAATATCATTTCATATGGTATCATCGCTATTCAAATATAGTTATTTATATCTACATTATGGGCAATTTGATAAATCCGGTCACTATGAATAATGACCGGTCTGTATACATAATGCCCATATCAAGTGGGCAATATAAATAAAACTGCATGATTAATCACTTTTCCCGGTCAGTATGAATAATGACAACCTCATCTTGGGCAATAAACTAAAACACATAAACTGCAGTTTTTTCACCCTTAAATTAATTAAACTTGCATGATTCTTAAAGATAACCGAATTTATGACATTATCCGGCTAGAACTAGGGAAGTATTCATACTGCCCAGTCCAAGTGATAAATTCAAAATATCTTAAACCATTATTTTTTAAATGGACCACGGGCCGTTGTGTGTTGTTAATATAGACCGGCCAAAGTAATAAATTCATCAAATAAATCGACGCTCGTGGTCATTATTCATAATGATCGGTCCATATTAATACTGCCCGATTAATCAAATTGCTCGTAACATATACATTATATACATATAAGAAGTAGTAGCTTAGTGGTTAGCGCACTAGCGTCCTACACTCAAAGGGCGTGTGTTCGAATCCTGTCCGGAAAGCATGCACCACCTGGGCAGTTTCTGACCTAAATTGCATATTATTACCACCTGGGCAGTTTCAGATCTAAATTGCACATTGTTACCACCTGGGCAGTTTCTGACCTAAATTGCATATTGTTACAAATAACTAACGGTGAAGGAAAACATCGTGAGAAAGGTGACAAGTATACTGTCCGTTCCCTAAAACTGGGTTGTCTGGAGGGAGCCCAGCGAATGAAAGTTTTGGGTTGGTATTATAATAACATATTATCTAACTGATTAACTATATAGGGCAAGAATCCCATAAGACTATAAGTAGAATACTGAAACTAGGTCTCAGTTTTCTTTGAGCGAGGTAGTCCTTGACCATTGCTTAGAGACTTTGCAGCTCTCTGTGTATTCTACCACCTGTATCAGGGAAGTGTTTCGAGGAACTTTTTGATTTGGTGCCAACGCCAATTTTTACAACCGCGCCGCTTACCATCGACGGGCTGTTCACCTTCATTTTTGAAGATACCTTCTTATGGAAAGGTAAATCCCTTCGTTACGTAACGCGTTACGGCGCCACTCGGTCTGGGTTCCCTTTCTCTCACGCATATGGCAGCGGTTGGCAGGCTCCTCCTCTCTCACTCTAACCTACGCGCTATATACATAAAATTTAAGTAATAAACTAAGCTTTTCTCAAGTTAAACAATTTCAATATTAAATAGTTCAACTTGGATTAGTTTAAGTTATCTCTTCTGTCAGGCGTCCCGAGACGCATGCGTTTTTTTTTTGAGATCCTCGGTCAATTCCGCAACGGTTCTCTAGAATATTTATTCCGCATACAACAATGATCTGATAGGGACTCCCCGCCGCGGTTTCTTATCTGCGCTATGTCATGGGATTCTTTAAGAAGCGCGTTATAATTTTTTTTTAGTTTGGTAACGCATTAGCGACATCCCTGGTATTGCAAACGTCTACAGGAGACGGCAACCGCGTTCCATCAGGTGGGCTGTCCACCTATTTGACTGCTTCAGGCGACTAAAACTTTCTTGAGACTTGAGTTTGGCACCAACCCTTTGACCATATGAAGTCGATTATTCGTTCCGAGAGCTTTTCATAGAGGCTCGTGGCCTCAGAACTCCACGGTTCAAGAGTCCCAACAGCAAAAGAGTCATGACTCGTCATAAAGCTAACTTGAAGACTGCCCATAAAGATTATTATATTTTATTGAATGAGTTCAGCAGACAGGCAGCCGGCCCATCTGATTGAAAGCGGTTACCATCGCCTATGGACATTGAACACCAAAGGTGCTAGAAATGCGCTGTTGCTCTCTTAAGGAGACTGGAACCTCGCCACTAATGCCGTAACACGTAATTCAGGGTTGTTATGGCGGCATAGTTTAGACCAGGGTGGTAGCCATCCAGACGGACAAATACCCTACCCCTCTTACCACAGGCCGTCAAGCCGCAGGTATTTTATCTCCGTTCTTGCACAGATAAAAATTACTCCTTAGCTTTCCTTTCTAGGTCACTGTTTAGTACGTTCATCCTAAAGTCATTATTTGTAAGGCAAACGCCCACAATTCCGTTCGTTTGCAAAGTTAAAACTAATTTTGAGTGTATATTTATTGATGGTTTAAAATACAATTTTAAAGAATTGTCATAATGAAATCATTAATTCAGATAATGATAAAATTATACATTTCTTACAAAAACGATTTATCCCAATAACCTATTGTAGCGCAGCAAAAGCATATGCGCGGTACCTCTCGTTTCCATTGTCGCATCAGCCCGTGCGGGAAGCACAAGCCGTAAGAGTGTCAGGGTTCCCACTGCGGCTTCCCTACATCCCCGGCGTTTGGCTCGTATATCGCGGCCTCTCGCCTTTCTAATAGACTATGAGAGGTCACAAGGAATGCTCTTATAAAGGGCACACGCATTAACATCGATATCCGTTTTGTTGTTTAAGAGTATATCTATTAATAAATATAATGTCAAATTATCAATCATTAAACTAATTAATTTAGTACCGAACAAGTCTTTAATTTATCAGTGCCCGCTATAGTATTGAATAAGTTTAACTAATGAAACTTTTGGGAACAAGGCCGTTGCCCTCAGCCAACGATCAGGCAAAGGCTGTTGAGCAAGTTTAAGTTTAAATCTTCAAAAGGTCCGATAAATAACTGATCCTAATCAACGTAATTTGCTTGCCCTTTTTATTGTATATAGTCAAAGTGGCGAACTCCGTCGGTGGGGGAACTCCAAACACCTCTCATTATTTCCGTGTTTGAATAGTTATGAAGCATCATTAAATTCTGTCTTCGAATTCTAGTTGGCGTTAAATTCTATTTAAAAAGGCATGGTGTATAAACTTACTGCATTGACGGACTTCGCCACCTTGACTATAATTAAACATATTTTTATTAATTTCATGTATTTTCATTTATAAATGATACGAATGATTAAACTATACTACAAATTAAACTATATTATAAATTAGCAGTCTCGGCACACGTTGTCCTGCCTTGAAAAAATAAAAATCTAGGACCCCAGCGCCACCTACCGGTTCCAATTGTGAATCTAAAACATCCGGGAACCCTCTATTAATTTCTTAAATATATATGTGGGATTCGAAGACGACCCGGTAGCCAGGCCACACATTATCTTTTTCAAATTTATAATCTGATATTGTAAATGTCACTGTCAAAATATAGTGAGAAGAGGTAGTCCATGAATAAACGACGTAAGACTGGTCTAATGAAGTTTGTTTTGTTTTTCTTCAAATAAAACCCACATATATATATATATATCTATTACTGTCATAAAGTTATTCAGCCAATGTATTAGTAGAAATTTTAAATTTAATTTGTGACTGGCTAAGTTTATGTTGTTATGTAAGTAAATTTGTTATTATTTGTTCCTTGTTCCTACTTTTCAGCTCTGTATATAAATTAATTTTAATTATTTACTTTATTTGACGGCCTCTGTGGTTGAGCGGGCTAAGCCGTTGCCGGCCTACCTCACTGTAACGCAGAGGTTCCGGGTTCGATTCCTGGTATAGTAAATTTCGGAAACGTATTTTCTTCGTTATTTACTATGGTGTGGGTGTCTGGGATCGGCCCCAGAGTAGTACGTTGTATATTACCCATAACACAAGCGTAACTTGCTTAATTTGGGGATATACAATATGTGTGTTTGTCTGCCGATTATTATTATATATAAAATAATTATACTGTTACAAAAAATAAGACTTTCCTCTAAATACCGGTCTGAAAAGGCAAGCGAAGGCTCCAACAGGCCACAGTACTTATATATAACAGGTAAACAAAAATATATTATAATTATATTAATTCTAAATGTATTATGTATTCCGGAATGTTGACGTTATCGGCTTGTAAATGAAACAAAAAACCAAATTGATACCGCTTCAAATACAAATGGAAATTAAGTTGCCCAGGTATCGAAAAGTACTACATACTCTGGAAAACGATGTCCTGATTTACGTGTTCACAGATGTCGACAGCCACTCTCCATCATCAATCATTTCCTCGCATAACCAATTTCTGGCCATAAGCATACTTACTAAGCACGAGTCCCGCAGCTCCGTATAACGTCGCAGAGCAGTGCTGTGTCATTGCGCTACCAACCACATTGGTGCCAGCAAACGCGCTTAGTCGAGCCACCATCATGCCAAGACATGCGACCATTCCTCTGAAACAACAATCACACTACTACTTATATATATATATATATATATATATATATATATATATATATATATCCGTGCAGGAACGGAGAAAGAATACAATTTCCTGCGGCCAGGCGGCCTGTCATAAGAGGCGACTAAACAACCCACAGCCAGGTGGTAGGGTATTTGCTCGACTGGATGGCGACCACCCCTGGTCTAGAGTATGTCGCCATAACAACCTCGTGTTGTGTTCCGGCATCAGTGACCAGATTCCAGTCTCCTTTAAGAGAGCAGCAGTGCATTTGTAGCACCTTCGGTGTTGCAAATGTCCATAGGCGAAGGTAACCGCTTTCCATCAAGTGGGCCGCTGCCTGTCTGCTGAACTTCTGCAATAAAAAAATATATATATATATATATATATATATATATATATATATATATATATATATATATACTAGTATATTACGCAAATATAGGTGTACCCTAGTACAGAAACATATCTTACTACAAAAATTAAACTTGTATTCTCCATCTTTTTATGGAAACGAGACCTGGACTTAAGCTAGAGAAAATGTTGTGCCTACCAGCTATTATTTGTTTGTTTGCAAAGTTTATTAATACATATTTATGGTTACCGTTGTGCTACTTTACATACGTAGCATTGTGTTATTATTATTATTATTATTTTTTTAATAATAGTCTGCAGGCAAGGAATATTGTATAACCCCAAATTAAGCAAGATACGCTTGTGTTATGGGTAATATACAACGTACCACTCTGGGGCCGACCCCAGACACCCAGACCATAGTAAATAACGGAGAAAATACGTTTCCGAAATTTACTATACCAGGAATCGAACCCGGAGCCTCTGCGTTGCAGTGCGGTAAGCCGGCAACGGCTTAGCCCGCTCAACCACAGAGGCCGTCATATAACTAGTCTGGCCATAAATATTGTTACATAAAAACTTTGCATTTTTCCAACTTTTTCATTATTTTGAATTTGGAACACGTATATTATTTTAAAAACTTCTTTCGATTTTGCGCCATTTCACATATTTTTTTGTGTTCATTATGAAATTACAATATGGAATGCGATGTTAAAGAAAATAGGATTGCAGTGGTCGCCTTGCACGAAGTGGGTATAGAGCCGTCGGTCATATTCCAGACACTTCAAAAGCTTGGTATCAGCCGTATGTTCGTATGTCGGACTATCAACAGATACAACAACACTTCGTATCTCGAAGACCAGAAAAAATCGGGGCGGTCGCGTGCTGTTAGAACTACAAAGGCTGTTAAGGCTGTTAAAGCCAGAATTCGTCGAAACCCCATCACGAAGCAAAAAATCTTATCGCGAGAAAAGAAATGAAGATTCCCGGTAGGACTCTGCCGCGTATTATAAAACAAGACCTGAAGCTCGATGCTTATCGTCTATATATATAGGACATGCCCTAAATCAATCTTTACAATTAAAGACAGTGGTACGATCAAAACGCCTTCTGTCGCGATACGCAGGTGAAAGGCACAGAAATATCCTCTTTACCGATGAAAAAATTTTCACGATTGAAGAACACTACAATAAGCAAAATGATAAAGTGTACGCTCACAGTTCTAAAGATGCTCCTCAAGTGGTCAGAAAGGTACAACATGGTCATCATCCTGCGTCAGTGATGGTTTGGTGAGGCGTGTGTTATCAAGGACTCACAAAACTATGTTTTTGTGAAAAAGGAGTGAAAACTTCAGCAAAAGTGTATCAAGATACAGTCTTGGATCATGTTGTGAAACCTCTCAGCAATTTTTAAAAATATACCGTGGACTTTCCAGCAGGTCTCTGCACCTGATCACAAGGCACGAACTACCCAAGCCTGGCTTGAAACCAACGTTCCGGACTTTATAAGAGCTGAAGACTGGCCCTCATCTAGCCCAGACCTCAACCCTTTAGACTTCAAATTATGGTCCGTTTTAGAGGACATGGCCTGCTCTAAAGAACACGGCAACATTGAGTCTCTTAAAAAATCTTTGGAGCAAGCAGTGGCGCAATTTTCCTTGGAAACAGTGTGTAAAGCCATAGATTCGTAGCCAAACAGATTAAAAGCCTTTATAAAAGCCAAAGGTGGTCATTTCGAATAGAATATTTTTTTATTTTTTGCTGAGACTTTAATAAATATGTAGGTATAAATTTTAATAATATTACATTACTTCATTAAAAAGAAATGATTTTCATTTGTAACAGAACTTATGGCTGGACTAGGTAGTCTAACAATTGTTTTAGTAAACTAGCTTCTAAGACGAAAAGTTCAAGCTCTTTATTATTTAGGTGAGTGCATTCAATCAAACCAACATACAATTTACTTATCACTATTGATAGATATTGTTACGAATTTGTGGGATGTAAATTTAAAATGCCGTTGGCATTATCACAAAGTTTATTAGAATTACCCACACGTAATTCACAGTTTTTACAAGTACAACCGAATACAACAAGTCCAAACCGCAAAACAGAAAATCGCGCAAAGTCCGTCGTTATAAAATATTCACTCCAAAAGTGCACTAGGTAACGCATAGATCGCTGTTGAAACTCAACTAGCTCAGTTCCCGACTGACTGACCGTATTCGTTGAAATAGGCATTGCCACCTAGCAGCACGCCCACTAGTCCTTGGAATTCTCAATTAAGAAGCTTTATGGATTCTATAAATTTGCAAACAATAGAAAAGGAGGAATTATGACGTCTTACCGGGAGGTGTACAAAGGGGATTAACGCGGACAATAGATCACACAAATTCGAAGGTGTAATAAAACACATGTGAAGAATTAGAAGTGTGGGTTCGATATGTACTGCCTTCAAAAATTCACTTACCTGTAAGAAGTAGGGTAAAGGTCTACGAAATAAGAAGATATGACTCCAAAGACCATTGCAGTTGTAAGGAATATGTAGAACAGCACCAGACCGGAGATAGGTTCTCCTGTGTTGTCAATGCCCGTTGCTGCAGCCGCAGCTATCACGAAGATTATTATTGTTAGGATCTTAAAAAAGATAATAGTTTTATATTAGTACTCTTCAGGACAGTTATCTGTTTGCTGTATTTGAGCCAAGACTGCTCATCTATTTCTAAATTATTCGATTCTTGATGATGAAATTATAGATCTGTTGCAGTTTTTCTAGCTTTATCAAGCTATACATAATTTTCGATATTCTATATGTTTCGAAAAATCAAATTCTTTGCACAAGAGACGGAGCCAAATACCGTACAAGCAAAATCACGTCCCAATCGCCAGTGAAGAAGAATACAGCTAATTTTTCTGTAAAAGAGGGTCTGGAAATTATCCATCCCTTTTAAAATTTTGCCAAAAGGAGTAAATGCATCATTTACTGGAATTTCACACATTCAATGGAAATATCTCGTAGTATATTCGTAGCCTTTAAGATCTTTGGGGCACTATACCTTCCTCTTTCCAGCGCATTGAGAGATCAGAGCATTGAGTATGAAGAAGGAGAGCCCATGCGCGCAGCCAGCCCATATCGTGTTGTCCACAATCGTTTCTTTGCAGACCGATACTTCCTGGAAACAACAACTTTCGTTGTACAAAACATAAATTAAATTTATGAATGTTCAACTTACTAGACATCCAAAACTAGAGACAATAAAAAGTACTGAAATTTAAGGTCCTAAATATACTTTGTGGTGATGGTAAAACATCTTGATCAGTAAGAGCATATCCTCTTTAGCAAGAAGGTGCTTTCTCTCGGAGCTGGAAATTTCCCTATTCTATTAGGACTTCTTTTGTACTTTTCAGTGGGGGAATGGTAACTCTCTTTGCCCTTCTTGGTTATGTTAGGCATGTGTCAGATGAATTATTCAAGTTGGGAAATTATTACAAGTGCACTTCAAAGAGTGGGTGTTTCAGCATCAACCACATAATCAATTAACGTAACGCGGACTTAATAATTTGCAGTTAATGACCTTGAGGCATTACGGGCAACATGACAAGAAGGTCAACATTACTCACAGTATCAACTTCTGCAGTGGTATTGCTAGTTGTAAGCCGGAACAAATCGCAGAAGGAAGCGTCTGCGGCACTCGTCGCATATGATGTAAAGAACAAGTTGAATATCGTAGGTAGGATTATTGCGAAGCTATTATTCCTGAAAATATAGGCTTATTGGAGATGCTTTTTACCTGCCCTTACTTTAATATCTCTCCTATTTGATCATTGTGTGTACGATGCGGTCTACCAGCATCAACTCTACCATTCACATTGCTGTCATACGCTTTTGTGATTTTACATATTTCATCAATTCTCTTTACATGCCCAAACCAACTGTTATCTATAAACATACCTTCTATAAAACAGTCATGGACATAGAATACGTCTACCATGGAAAATAGTGCAGTTCTTATGAGAAACGAACTCGAAATTTACAAATTACAGCACAGGTGCCCGTAAAGCCCTTCTTTCAAATATAATATGTCAACTTACGCGATATAAGCAACAAAGGTCAAATAAAAGAGAAGCAAGGTCCTTCCTAGTAACGGGGGTCTGAACAGGGGCGCGATCTGAGTCCAAAGGGACTTCAAAGAAAACACTTCAACCTCTTCCTTATTAGCATCCTCCAGGTATATCTTTTTGACCTGAAACATTGAGACGTGTTTGTTAATTATGTAGCTGCGAGTAAGAATAGCGTTTACAGCTCATAATGACAAATTAAATTTATATTCACACGGAACTGAATGCACAGGACGATATTCAATGATGACTGAATGATTCAACTTTTTAGTTGACTCATCAAAATTGAAATACAGAAATGAGCGGTCTAATATGTTTTCTTTATTGTATTAGTTTTTATTATCTTTGTTTGGGATCAAAATAGTTTGATGTAAGTATAAAATTTGACCCTGGGATGTAAAAAATCGAGCAAAGCACAATTTGCCTTGTCATGTTGCTTAAGGCATAATAAGTTCATAAAATTAGAGATATTTCCAAAACTCGATGTGCAGACCCTGGGTCCAGTGTTATATGACGGAAAAAATTAATGTTTGTGATTCGTCTATTCTTGTGCTCCTAACTTATCTCTGAACCGGAGAGCGTAGCTGTGTTCACTCCGGTGTTGCAAGTCTATGAATAATCATCAAAGACATTTGAATATATCACATTAATCTAAGATAATCATATATTATAATGCTCGGGCTCCACTTGTAATTATTGACTGTGGCCAAATGCGTCTTATTTATAGCGGTAAAAATAATGCTGTTAACGAATAACAACTATATTTTAATTCGTATAAAATTACAACATGGCGGTTGTAGTTTAATTTTTTGCCATTTCACATACAAGTTTGGCGGACTATATCTAATTTCATATTGAGTTAGAAAGGCTAGTAAATAAATAACCATGCTTACAGGAAACTCTTTGCCAGTGGGTTCATTCGCTCTATATATCCTGGCAAGCACTTTCACAGCTTCTTCGTCTTTCCCAACGTTGGCTAAAAATTTTGGACTTTCGCTGAAGAAGTGCAGCATGATGGCACTGATGCCCAACGGTAGAGCCATGATGAGAGTCAGGAGTCGCCAAGGACGGTATGATATGCCCATGAAATAGACGGTGAAGTCCAGCTTTGTTATGAAGTAACCCAGGACTGAAAAATTCAAACATGAATGAATATTTATATTGAAAGAAAGAAAGACTTAATTTGAAGAAATAGCGACATAATTACATTCCTTCTACATTATTATACAAAGAGCATATCTTGAAAATTTGTACGCCACATATTGTTAAATAATAAATGATAACAATAATTAATAAAACATTCTATTTATGTCATATTTAATTAGTATATCAAATAAATAAATTGAAATAAAACCAACAATAAAATACTTTGTCACTTTAAAATTAAAATAAAAACCCGGTAACAACTTGGCAAAAACGTAACCCTTATTAAATCAATATATGCCTTCGTTATATGCCTTCGTGCTTCTGTCTGTTTCTCTTGGTAGGTGGTGACGCCCTTTAGCAATGTAGGCTAGTTTACAGATAACTTCACTTCATACGTCACTGCGGCTGCCCACTCGCCAGTAGATGGTGCCTGGACTCTTTTTGAATATTCGTACTCGTTGTTGAGGTACTTGTTGAGCAGGCGCACGTCAATAAATAATAATATTTAAAACTGATCGAATAACTACAACCTGGTGATTACAAAATCGGCCCTTAATCAAATACATAAATACTGATAAGTGTTGCATTAAGTAGAAGGACTGGGAATAGGTTAGAAGCCGGCCGACTTCGCCTTGTGTCTGGTGTCGTGGCGAACTTCTGGTGATCACTGATCTGACAAACATACTGTGATAATGTGTGGGCATATTTTCTTATCTTAGCATAGAATAAGAAACTTAAAGAAAGACAATATTTAGCTGCGCGTGTTGCTGGGGAGTTTCTTGCCGCTTCTTCTCTTTAACAGCAATAACACGTTGCGAAGCGGTATACATAGAATAGGAAGAAAATTAAATTTCAAAGTTCTCCAGTGGAACTTATTTTGAATAAAAAACTTTGAATTTGAATTGAATGTTCACTCCAGTGGTTGTTGTGTGAGTTTGTCTTGATTGCCCGGCATCGCAAACTTTTGGTTTTTTATTAACTACTCTACGTACTCGAGTTTCGTACCCCTTTTTACAACTTAATTTCTATGAAAGTTTTTAGAGTTCCTACACGCTTATTGTTTATTTTTGTTACTGTGTGTGACATTAATTTAGTGATTCTTATGTTGTAGTGTACCTTAAGAATAACTTATAATATTGTTTTTATCTAATTTTAATACTAAACTTATGCTAATGTAGAGTGTATCTGAAACATGCTGGTGTTGTGAGCAAGTGCATGTGCAGTGTGTGCCTTATGTCTATCTATACCTATATATATCTTAACCAGTGCCATGTGTGCACATGTGTATCATCACCATAGTTAATTTAGGGCTCGAACTCTGGTTCATCATAGCCCCTATACTACATGCTATGGATATTTACACGCCTTAACAGTAGGTCAAAATCCTTTTTCTCAGAAATTGGGTTTATATAGATGAAATTGGAGAGGAATTATTTATTATTAAATACATAAAAAACACTTACAATGATAATTGTTTTAAATAATATCACTTGTAGTTGATTTCATGTGGAGCATTTTCGATTGAATGCTTTTTACGCGAATGTCAAGGAAGGGTTATGTTTTTCACGCGTATCTTGTATGTTTGTAAATTTCATTATTACCTCATATCTTCCAATCGGCTTGATAGAATTCGACAGTTATAAGGTATCGTAATATTCGTTTAAAAACCCAAGTGTCCTTAGATAGGTTTATAAAAAATGCCCGATTTTGGAACAAACTAATAATACGTTAATTTATACACATATATATATATATATATATATATATATATATATATATATGTGGCGTCCCGCCTTTATTAGCATTTTTACCTGCCTTGCTAGATACCTGTCTGCGACAGGTCTCATAGAGATAGTTTTAAGACTGGCAACATTGCCATGGTTTTTAATATTCTGTTCTCTCGCACTCGACACAGGGACACACTACGTGGTCGCATATTATTATTGTAATTCGCACAAAAATTATAAATGTACCATTTGTACCAGGGTGACTGGAAGAACAGTAAAAACCTGACCAGGAAAACTCAGTGTTCTTTATTTATCGCCCTTACTCTCCGAAGCTACACGAAACCGCGGGCGACAAATCGCCAAATATATATATATATTATTCTCGTAGCTAAATAACAATAACAGGGAAATTAGCTATTTTTTTTATTGCAGTCGATATCGCTTCTTCTTGAACTCAATTTTATTTTTAAACACCATCTTATTAAACGCCTTGATATGCAAATTGTGAGCAACAACAATATTTCAAGTTAAAATGTAAAAGTAAATTATCATAATTTAATTCCACTATCATCCAAACCTTAACTTCAAACTACATCGTCTCAATCATTAATTTGTTTTTCATTTCACGTAACATCTTCAGACCAAAAATGAATCGTGTATTGGCCGGTTCCTATATCTTCTAAACCGTTGATTTACTTTACTATAAGTCAAAATTTGACATAATGCTTTTAAAGACAAATAATGTCAAATCTACCAATGGTAGGTGAAAGAGATGTACAACCTGCTGTTAATCATTATTACGTATATTGTAAGAAAATTAGATACATTACTGTAGTACAGAGTGGGTGTGAGCATCAAAGCACTGGTGATGAGCAGCATGTACCGTGCCCTTACTCTTGAGTTGCAACATTCCGCCAACAAGGCGTATGTGGCAGATTCGGCTGCACTGGACCTGGAACATACAATTAAGAGTGAAAGCATGTATTACAATTATCTTGATATAAAAGAATATATAGTTAGAAAGAAGAAAGAAAATTATAATTTAATAATTCAATTTTTTAAATTAAGCAATACAAATTTAAAAAAAACTTATGCTAATAAGTCCATCAGTTCCATACGTCAAGGCTGCAATTAATAAAATTAAAATTATAAATTTTTTAGAAATGTTTTTAATATCATTGACATTTAAGTAGACGCAATTTAGTGTAGAAAACGAAACTAACAAAACATTATAAAGAACCGCTGCAAAGATGAGGACAGAGTTCAAGGAAATGAGAGTGAAACTTGTGATGATGACCATTATGGCGTTGGTCAAATAATTGATTTCAATGATACCTACTGAGTAGAAGGTAAAATTCAAAGTGAGAGGTTTAACCAAGGAGTGGTTAACACAGTTACTGCATATGGTATAGCCGATAATGCGTAATGTGTATTTATTATACTACAGCAATAGATAAATATTAGAAGTGTGTTTTCATTAATCAGTGAAGTGTTCCGAAAAATGAAGTCAACGACCAGACAAATAGCACTAGAGATAAGGATAGATCTTAACTTAAGATAAAACAGACGCCACTCAAATGTCGCATATCAAAATCTTAGTAGGCTTAGATAATCTCGATATACAATAGTATAAAGACTGTTTACTATTTACTTGTATTAAGTCAGAAATAATATGTAAACATTGGGATCATTTTTTATTTTATCGGGATTTGAGATGACGCAATCAAAAGGTAACAAATCTACAGGTTTAATTCCTTTCGCATTTATAATGTTAGATCGTGGTAGTGATCCAGCCAATAACAACAAACTAAATAGACCACAAAAAGACAAAATCAAATCTATCTATATATATATATATATAAAACTCTATTACTCTAAATGAAGTAAAAAGTATCTTGCTAAAAAAGGGATACTAGACTATTGAAGAATACTTAAATGACAAAACTACATTTACATAGCAACTCGCTCCAACCTCTTATACTATATTTTGTATAACATTTTTAGCTTTGCATGTAATTATTTTATGGAGATATGTTGCAGTATAAAATTTTAGTACGTCGTGTTATTATTATAACTATAATAATATTTTTCTTTCCTTTTATTGAGTCTTTGTCTTATTGAGTATGCACTGTTTGCTACAACTCCATTAATTCTTCGAAAAGTGATTGTATGCCATATTTCTGTATAAAATTTATTTAAGAAAAGCAAAGTTTGAGTTAATCAATTTTTAGCTAGACGTGTTGCTGGGAAGTTTCTTGCCGCTTTTTCTCCTTAATAGCAACAACACGTTTCGAAGCGATGTACAATGTACATAGGCTAGGAAGTAAAATTAAATTTTAACTTGACCTTCAAAAAGTATTCTCCAGTGGAACTTATTTTAAATGAAGACTTTTGAATTTGAAGTTATGTTTTAATATTACGAATAAATAATATTGGAGCCGATTCTAATGAATCACATGTAAATCCAACAAGGGCGAAATGATCTTATTTGAACGTTGCTGTGACAGAATAGAATATCTGTATTTCAGAGAAAGAAACTAATGTAGGATAAAATCATAGAAAAACTCACATTGCTGATCCAATAAATCTTAGTGCAGCCAAGACCTGCCAATTTGGTGCTAAGCTGCTGAGGACTGAGCTAACGAAGCTGACTCCCATAGCCCACATGAGTACTAGTTTACGGCCTTTAGTGTCTGATAGATAGCCCCAAGGATATGACATCACTATAATTCCTGTAATAAAACAATAAGCAGAGTAGAAATTTCATTTTCATTGTCATAACTTGGTTGGTTTTCGAGCAAAATAATTACATAAATATTATACATATCACGCTGATTTCCCATTGGGATAGACAGAGACAGAGATGATTGATCACCACATGCGATGACGCTGACAAACAACTTCCGCTTCAACTACTTTAATTAATTCCTTCATACATAGTTCATACAACGTGTAAGTTTATTTAAGATGCTTTATACCTGACCTTTCTTTAACACTTCTGCTATTGGAACAATTACAAAGTCTACACATAGAATTATATGACAATTTAGTATGACGTAACAAAACTAATCAATCAGATACAACTGATATAGCATAATTGACCAGAGGTGTTGTAGATGCAGCTACAGAAATGGTTAAGTGTTTCCCTGTGAACATAGCGTTTCGTATGCAAATATTTCATTCGCTTATTATCAATTACTTTCACCTTTTCAAAAGATTAAAGCTCCCCAATTCTATAGGGTTAATGTAATCCGGTCTGACTAGCCACATAAGAGCACACAGTGGACGTAATATCGACATTTAAAACCGTCACCGAACTCAGCACGCAGATGTATACATACAATTGAATATAATATTACCTGCAAATGGCATAGACGAAAGGACTCCAATCTGATTCAAGGTCATGCCAAGATCGCAAGTGGCCGCGGTTACGATGATGCCCAGCCCGAAGATATCGATGCCCATTGCGATGATAATCACGAAACAGGCAAAAAGGAGGCCGTAGTTGTAACTGCCATGGCCTGGAAATTACGCATTAACATTTATGCCTTTATAATTAAGTTGATGTCCAAATAATGCAAAAAAGCCAGTTTTGACTTTGATGCTAGTCGTAAAATTTAAAAATATCCGCATTGTTTCTCATTCAAAATGTCATTTTCTGCGAACAGGAATATACCTAAATTATTGTTTACTATTATACATTTTTTTGTTGATCAAATTTAATATTTCCATACAATAATGTAACTATACTATAAATAAAGATATATAGGTACTTACAAAATAACATAAATCTATAAGTAAAAGCAGCCGCCAGCGCGGCCTGGGGTCCAAACTACCGGTGCTTAGGGCTCCAGAGACAGGAACCTCCTCACAATTCGTGCCGCGTCAAAGAGAGCTGTCTTCTGTATCTGACCCTTCACCCAGCTTCCTAGCAAAACCCTCTCTAGATGACGGTCGAGGCTTTGCGTACAATGCTCGTTGACTCCAGACGCCACATAGCGGTAACCTCGTGAGCAAGATCTAAGTATTTACTCAGTTTTTCGTTTTCTTTCTTCAAGAAGTTATCATCATGCGGGAAACTGATGTCAACAATTATTGCTCGTCCCGCAGATCGATCTATTATCACGATATCAGGCTTATTGACTACAATAGTCCTGTCCGTGATAACTGATCGATCCCAGTAGAACGTGGCACGACTGTTTTCGAGTACTGGTAATAAGGCACCTCCGTTTCCACAAGACCGTATCGAAGGGCAAGTTGCTGGTGGATAACCCTAGTAGATTATGTATGTGCAAGTATTCGCCGTTAGAAAGATGTGAGCAGCCGGAAACAATATGCCTGAGGGATTCACCCGGGCGATGACATGCCCGACAGGTCTAAGGTGCCATTCGTCTTAATAACTTCGTCCATAATTGCATAGACAAAACCTTCGGTGTCTCCAGAGAGGTTACCGAGCTGTAGCCAGTTTACTGACGCTGACATTCTTTACTATTTTATTTTTGTAACTACCAAAAAAAGTAATTTGGATATATATATTACATATATTAATGTACATTATGTTTCTGGGTTTCTTTATTCTACTATTACTCCTGAAATATTTATCCGAACCGCGCAATTGATTCAACACATTCGAATGATATAGGCTCATTAAGTGATATTGTATCATAAACAGGGTGCAAATAACATAACATTTAAAAACTATGCGAGTACATAATCCACCTTGGATCAGCATGGCGGTAATAAATTTTATTCCAGACTTCCATGGGATAATAATTTACGCGGGCAGGTGCATTTTAACATAGCAAACAACATTCATTAGTACTCTAATAGGTAATGCGTAAACCGCTGACACGGCTGTTGCCAGTTCGTACAAATATTTTAAAAAAATTAAGAGAAGAATTTTTAACCGACATTCCCTTAAGGCAGCTTTGACAGGGTTGACAGCCCTATGTTCATAACTAATACGTAGTAACATTATACGTTATGTAGTTCCTAAAACATTTTTAACATAAGTAAAATAACCTCCATTTAAACAAATGCTTGACTAATTAAAGATAATAGACATCACGTTTGAAACTAATTTACTTAGTTCCATTGTCATTATGAGGAAAACGGCGAATGTTGATAAGGACAAAAAATAACGTTGAATGAGAAAATTTTGTAAATATGCCGCAACAGAGCAAAGCGATGCCGTATCAAAATATTTATAATGCCGTGTACTTCTACTGTTTTTGATATTAAGCCACAGTTATCTTCATTTTTTTAATGATAATTTCAAAATTCAATTTGCGCTACAAGTCTACAACATGGGGTCATTGAAGAAGGGCGTCTTGAAATTTCCTCGAAGCTAACAACGACCCTAATATTGGTGATCTTTTTCCATCAGGTGCGCCCTTTGCTTGTTAACATGCCATTGGCAATAAAAAATTACATTTTGTAACTGAAATTACACGATGAGATTTATTACCGATGTAAAAAAAAATAAACACTACACTATAAATAATGTATTAGTATACAATATTATATTCTAGTGGATATTCCCGCGACTTCGTCTACGCTTGACTTGAAATTCCCGCGGGATTCCCGGAATAAAAAGCAACGCAGATTTTAAGTATATGAATTAACTGTCGATCAGCGAAAAGCGCATCGAAATCGCCCCAGTAGTTTTTACGTGAATCCCGATCAAACAGACAAACCAACAAACAGACAAGAAATCTAAAAATATTGCATCGTGTTCTTTATCATTTATATAGTCTGTTCCAGTTGTTTTTTTTTTAATAGCTTTAATGTACAGACACGGCATATTTAAAATTTTAAAATATTGTAGATATAAATATAAAGTTGAAAGTGTGAATAATTTATAGCTTCTAATAGAAGCGATCGCTTAGCATCGCATTGCATGAGCTACATATATGGGAGAACCCAAACAAATCAAAAGAATATTTAAGACTGTATTAACATAGGAAACTGGTTATTGAATTCAAAAACATATGTATATTTTTTAGAAACTACGTCTAGTATGTTTATATGCATACAACAAAAATAAATTATTATTCATTTTCGCATATAAAAATGCAAATACAGCTGACCTAGTGGAGGTGACCATCGTGTAACGTGAGTGTTCACTAAAGGCACAACTCTGAGACCACTGTTGTTTGTAGCATATAGTACATTTTCAAACTAATTACTTACATAAAATCAGCATTATAGCTGCTATGTGACGTACTTGAAAATGTATCTTTTAAATTATCGGAACGAAAAATTTACGAACCATCGTTTTTCTTTTACCATCAGGTATTGAATCAAGAAATACAACTCAACACTATTCTCTCTCTCTCTCTCTCTTTCCAAAATACAGAATATGTGGAAGCAGAAATGAGAAAAAAGATTAATAAAATTACCATAAATGCATATTATTTATATTTCGTTTTAATAATACCATAACTGTGGATTTCCGGGTTTCACACAAGTACAAACCGAATGAAAGTTGCATTCAAATCTTTATCATTTTAATGAAGCGCGGTTGCCTTAACTACTAAACTGCCACGAGTTCATTTGAGTTAAGTTCGTAAAAATAATATAAGAAACACGAAAGGAAAGCGCTTATTTTTAATTAATTGATTTCTATGTTTATATTTACATAAATTAGTGAAATTGGCGTCTTGACACAATCTTTAGAAAATATATTTTATGCACTGCTTAAAGCTGGAAGATGGATCACAGACAATAAGAATGGTGCGATGCTGCGGGCTGCATGGTTAAAGGGTCAGTTTGGTGAGCGACAGCCACACTTTATAGACGTGAGAAGTACTCCATACGCAGTCTAACTTGTACTTTATAAAACGCAATTCGCTCAAGATGAATTAGTAGTCCTTGGACAGATTTAGCACATCAAACTTTGTTGAGGCAAGTTTGGCCTTGCTTTTAATACTCTAAAACTGTTGGAGAATGTAAAGAGTATTCCTTGAAATTATGACTGAGATACAACTGAGATTTTTTTACTAGGAATGGTAGGTTAGATTAGATCTGATAATTTAGTATAATATTTACCAGTGAGCTCCAAAGCCTCTTCGTAGCTATACAAGGTCGTATTTATAGTACTAATGATGTTCTTTCTTCTATCACCCATCTCTATAGATGTATTTGCTTCCAAATTTGGTTTCGACTCCATTTTAATCAGTTTCAAAATCTCAAAAATGTTTTTTACTTTATACGATATCCACTTGTTCAAATATCACACTTGATCGTTCCATAATAACGTAACCGCGAACTGTGTTCATTTTGTTTTATTTGATTTGCTCAAAACTTGTTAAATTGAAACAGTTGCTTATTTTTCAAAACATTATTGTTAATTACTTGCTAAAATTATAATATTCACGACTTTGTCACATTCCGGTTTAGATTTTTAAGTCAATTTTATATTTATTTTTACATTTCTTTATACACGTAAACCGGTGTTAACAATCCAAGAACTGTCCTCGCACTGATCGCTCGAAATAAAAAAAGAACAATACTACGGTCACGCTTATCCAAAGCATGATACAAATTGATGATTTTGGAGAATCTTGTAGTACCAAAGTAATAGCAGCTTAGTAACATCCGCGTGGGACTTCAATGTCATGGGCTCGAATCCTGGCTGAGAAGCATGCACCGCTTAGGCAATTTTAATGACGTAATGTGCATATTACTACAATTGGTAGAGCTACTAGAATAATTATCTTAATTTCAGCTCTTAGGGGGTAGCAGACCACGCTCTAACAAAATATCGGCATGAAACCGTTAACCTTGGCCTAATCGTGATTCGTATGATGAGTCCATCCACCATCTCTATCCCACCCCCGTATTTCATACCCTTATTCCACCATTCCTCCTCTCTGATCACTTTCTCACATTGATCTTCTATCCTATCCTCTTTTTCACATCCCTCCTATCCTATCTCCTCTATAAGCTAAAGGCAGGCACTGCGTTGACTTCGCTCCTGGCGTTGTAAACATCTATAGGTGACGGTAACCACACCATCTCCATTACTTAGGCCGTCATTGATATTATAAACTTATTAATTTCAATCACCTTTACTCTATACATTAAAATTAAATAATTGAAATAAACAAGTCGGGGATAAGTTATATATTAACTTTAACCTGTTCGTCTGCAAAAACCAATATAGCATTGTCATTGGCTAAGGTTTCGCAAGCGGCATTCAGTGCAGCTGCTTGAGCCAATGCCTGTTGAATTATTTGTTCCGCATGAGCAAATTCTTCTGCATTAATATTATCTTTTAGAGGTCGTAGTTCACTTTGGCGTCTTAAAAAGCAAGACTCTGCAGTCTCATTATCAAGTAAAAGGCTACGTTCAACTCGAATTGAGATATAGAACACAAGTAAACTATAGTAATATGCTTTTTTATCAGTATTTATAGCATAATATCTATTTTTTATAACTGCGTACTTGTTTCTTATGCGCATTCGAATATTATCTCTTAATTTAATATATCGTACGAGCTCGTTATCCATTTCTCTTAACTCTTGATCACTATCTTCTTTATCCCATACCAAATTTGATACCGCTTCAAACCGCACTGCAAATTCTGCCAAGCTTATGTTCTCTAACTCATCGGTTCTCTGTATGTACCGGTTTCCTTGAATTCGCAAAAGTCTAAATTTTTGATTTGGTCTGTAACTATTTACAAATACTGTCTTACGAGAACTCATCTTAAGAGGCAAATGACATAACCTATAGGCACATTCAGGGGCACTTACTAAGCGTTCTGACAATATGGCCATAGCGACTGAGAATAGCTTATGCCATACTGTACCTCCTGGCCTCTTAGCGCTAGCAATTGCTTCGCCTATTACATCGCCACTATCCTGCGGTTCACATTTGCTAACGTATTTAGCGACGTAATACGATACTGCTATAATATTTCCACCAGGTTGCACATCAATGTTGCCTTTCCATAATTCTAGTAAATCTGCATTATAATTATATATTATGCTTTCTTAAAGAGTTCGTCTAAGGTTACAAAGACGTCCATTGTTAGTTAACGCTTCTTCAGTCCCTAAGCAAGCAGTGCTAGGCATCCCGGGAAAAACAAATCGACAAGATTGGTTTTGACGATTCTTGTAGCATTTGCTGGTATGTTTATCTCATCTCTTTCAAGATTTAGTGAACAAGAAATCACTCTGTCAATAATTGCTGTACCTTCTGGCGTAGCAAATTTAGGAAAGCCTTCACACATACGTACACCTTAGTCGCGAAAACTTAGAAAATACTATGCACCATTTTCCCTGCAAGGTTGATAGCTTCGCTGTATGTGGTTTTTTTTTCATTTTCGGCATGGTCCTCATATTTTCAGGTTTACCTTTGGCAGATTCCTCTTCGGTGACGATGTACGCAGGATTCAGGGACAATTTGAAATTGATTTCGAAGAATTGTATTACTGTTCAGCCAGTTAAATATTTTACACTTATTTCTCGCAGATAGTTGCAAACAGAAAACCTCGAACGTTCTTTTCAAAACGGCGTTTGTAGAATTATTGAGCTTAACTTTAAAAAATTGTCTCACGACAGTTACGTTAGCGTTCATTTCTAATAATTTTCAATCAATTCGTAATTATCTCACCCATCTATCACAAAAACATCTAATAGATTACCAAAGATAATCTATTGAATTAATATTACTTTATAGGAATTTCTATGGTGGTTATTATAACGTCCTTGAAGACCACGTGCCATAAAAATGACCCATACTTTTGGAGGTCTTGCGGGGGGTCATGGGACGGCCAACACATAGAGGCCCCTTGACAAATTTAATGTAAATGTGTCGTGACATTAAACGGCGATTGTCTCTGTCTACACCTTATAAAAATGCACCCAAGGACAAGCCCCGGTCAGTGTACGACTATTGTGGGAAATGAGAATAAAAAGTACCGGGTTGTTGGGGTGAACTTCTAGTGGTACTAGGGATCTGGGCTATGCCGAGTATGGCGTCGCAATGCTTGGGGAACATGGAAAAATGGGCAGACGGTGACTCGCCACTCCCTGTATGGGCCCCTAAAAATGTGGTACAAGGTTGTTATGATAATTATTGATAGAGATAATGAAACAGAAGGAACCACTATTAATGCTGAGCAAACTAACCCATAACGTGTAGGCACTGAAATTGATGTTTCAAAAGCGTGGCATCGCTTGGCTGTTGCCGAAAACGCATGTCAAATCGCTGTTCTTCAGAACGTTCTAAACTTTTGTGATAAGAACTAAACGATATTACGTAAACTACTAATTTATGCTAAATTATAGAAAATACAAGTTTTTATTCATACTGTTACGAGCTACAGGACTCGAATTAAAAATGCCGTTGGAACTACTATAGAATTTATTAGAACGATACAAACACGTATGGTAATTAATTATAGTATTTTTATTTTTTAATTCCTTCCATTCCATTAAACCTCCCCGCCCGTCCCTATTCTCGCCGCGTCAAAGTGAATATTCCACCATTTTGAAAACTTAATAAAAACGCTACAAGTGCGGCAAGCCCCGTTCCGTCTCAGTACCGTCGTTCGCACCACACGCTTAAATTTAATCGCTCCGCCGTTATAAAAAAAGCGCCCCTAAAATCAAGACTGTGCGCACGTCTCGCGAAGTGACAATACATAAATAAGTTAAAAACTCTTCGGACCTGTTGCTGACCTGAGGCAGAAGAAGAGAACCAAGAGCAGCAGCATCCGATGAGTTCCTTCCACTCCCAATATTGAATCAACCTATACAGTCCACAACAACCCCTAATCAAATGGTGAACTTATTTTCCCACCAACGTATAAAACATATACAAATAAGACTGGATGCAACCAGTTCACACTGCACGATTCAATTCAATTCGACACGCGTAAAGTCCGTCGTCTATATCGCTAATCGAGAGTACTACAAACGTCTTATTCGTCTTGTAGTCATCGCTTGACTGCCCGCCCCTCCATTCGGGCATTGTCTTATACTCCCTACACAGTACAAAGAAATTGGCCGAGCACACTGAGTTTCCGAGAAATAGTAATTTGCACACCTGCGAACGGCCACAAAGTAGAAAACAATAACAATAAGGATTAGTTCGACGTTAATGATGGTGGCTAAAACAAGTAGAAAAACAATAGCATGTTTTTCTTAATTACAAATTCAAAACACAAAAGAATTCCTTAATCCGGGAGGAAGACAATAAACTGCGCTTACAACAGGCAGCTGTGCGCTTATTTTTGACGGCATGTAACACTAATGAAACATTTATTTGAATATCAACGGTTAAGTCCAAGACAATAAAACTAAAAAGCTATAGCTTACCAATTAATACATAGAAACAGATCTTTACTTTTGAGTAAATAACTTTGAAATTTTTCATTTCTACATTTTAAACTATAGATAATACGCAACTAGAGTCATAAACAAACATCGACTGCTTCCACCAAAGTATTAGTTTAGAATACTGACACGAGTTATTTTTCTAATTTTATCAGTAGAAGACAGTCCCCTTGTCTATGCTACCCAGCATCATAGAGTGTTTCTTTTGTATTACACTATAGGTTCACGATTCACCATTAACTGGACGATTTCGAGTAGAGGTATGTATGGTCTAAGATGGAGAATGTTTACCTATAAGGTACCTATTCACACAGAACTTGAAGACATCCAGGTTGTAAATATCGGGAGAGACAGACACTGGCAGTAAGTTCCACTCGCTTGCGGTGCGCGTGATGAAGGTGGACGCAAAGCGCTTCATTCTTATAGGTGGAATGTCCACCATATATCGGTGCCGGTGCGTCTGGTTGTCCGATGATCGGAGGGATATGGCGGGTTCAGATCGAAGAGCTCAGCTCTCTCCAAAGTGTGTCCTTTTCTTTCCTTCGAGACTTTGAGTTTTATCATCGAATAGAAAGAAAGAAGAAAGAAAAGAACATTTATTTAGAACTACAACACAAATGAGAATACATTACACTAGCATAAATAAATAAATAAATGTACCATGTAACATGCAGTAAAAAAAAAATGAAGTAAGTGTAGCTCTAATTTGGTCCTAGCTCAGCATGTTGCTGGTTGGGTTAACCAGCGCTGATCTTCCAAATGGAGAGCTGCTCATTGCCTCTCAACTTCCTGACTCTCCGTTCAATTGACTGTAGTTGATTGTCGATTATCATAGACGAGTATCACTGAGCGATATCCTTGGTTTGTCAGGCGGTAAGGTAAGGGTGATGAGAGCTGCACCTAGAAATGCATATATCAATATATCCATTACGTCGGGCTGTTGTCAGCGCCGGCGTGCCAGCCGTTCTCGAACCGAACGGCCTGGTCCGCGACGGTCTTGACGATGGCAAGAGGCCCGACGGTATGACTTTAATTCCATGGAGCTTGGGAAGGCCGCTCGTGTGGGACGTTACCTGCGTCGACACACTGGCGCCTTCTCATCTCCAGGAGTCCAAAGTTGGGGCCGGTCGCACAGCCACTTCTGCCGAAAACCTCAAACGGCTCAAATATACAACCGTTGGAACAGGTTACATATTTGAGCCGTTCGGGGTGGAGACTCTGGGTCCATGGGGGCCAAGTGCCCACAAATTATTTCAAAAAATTAAAAAACGTCTGGTCGATATAACAGGAGACCGGAAGGCTGGAGCTTACCTCGCTCAAAGGATTAGCCTCTGTATCCAGCGAGGTAATGCTGCCAGCCTTCTAGGTTCAATGCCCAGCGACAGTGGTCTGGTGGGTGGACGAGTTTTAACATAGGTTTTTATTTTTATAAATAATTATGTTATACATAGTCATATATATACAATAATACATAAGTTATTATAATAAATGTATTACTTTAATGTAATTATTCAATGTATAGGCATATTCTTGCACAATAAATGCTTTATTTATTATTTAAAACATATCTATCCATAACTCGATAAATCTGTAGATGAGTCTAGTTTCTACAATGAATTTAGAAATAAGACAAAAAACAGACGTGCTAATTCAGACCAGTAGATTTCGAAAATACATTTTTTTTTATATTTTATCTGTTTGTCTATTAGAACACCACGTGAAAACTACTGAACAGATTTAAATAAAACTCGACATAGTGATAGCTTATATCACGGTCAACACTTAGATTCATTTTATCTTGATAAATAACGTCGTTTCCGTGAGATAGACTAGCTTCAGGGATTACCAGTTATCTATGGGCTATTTTCTTTTTTGCTCTCTTAAACAAGCAATTTAAGTTGCTATGCATAGAGAAGAACCTGATAAAACTGCCAAACAGATACATTTATAAAAGCAATTCACTTTTTATAATTTCATCTGAGCAAACTGGCAGGCAATTTCCGGATAGTAAGTTGTGACCGCCGCTTATAAACATCTGTAGCACGAAAGTAAAAGATGCACTGCCCACCTCCTTGGGACTTTGAGAATCTGCTTACACTCTATTTGATGAGTCCTTTATTATAATCAGTTAAGAACGTACCAAAATTCAAGACGCTGCAAGTGTAAAATGTGGCTGAACATTTAGATAAGATGTAAGCGCCTAGAAGGTTAACACCACCCAAAGCGCTGGCTCTTGCAACCATCACGCCAATGCACGCTGCCATACCACTGTAGATAGAAAAAATATAAATAAAGACACATAATTTAAAGTTATTTGTTGTTTAACATTCATTTAGAAATTAAAATCGTTGACACGAACTATAGATAGTTGTTGTGTGGTTTTAGTTATAGTCAGGTCAGCTATGCAATTTAACTTTATAACCCAGCAACAAAAAATATCATGAACTTAAAAAACATGCACTTTCAAAACAATTCATTAAGCTTTCTGGGAGCAACAATTATTTTGATACAGTTTTCTTATGTTTTGGCAAACACAATACATCGGGAAATGCCTTACTACCAAGAGAATGAATGCACAAATATTTAATTCCAAAAATAATGTCAGTTACTTAGTTTTGCAATTGCATAACTGAGATGAAGATCCTTCCTGCTAGGAAGCATGCATCACTTAGGTACAAAATCCACGAAAAGTAACCCATAAATGACGATATACATATTGTTACAAGTTGGGCCAAACACAAGGGATGCACATCTGCCTGCCATAAAACCTGGTTTATCGCCCTTCTTCTATTCGGAGTTCTTTTGTTCAGACAATAGCCTATTGTTATTGTACTTGTTTATGGCCGTTCGCAGACATAATCCTGCAGGTGTGCAGAATTATGTTTTCTGGGAATAGCGTCGATGGTGGCGCAGGTGTAATTCGTGGAAATCATTGTTTACACGGTCCTAAGCTGAGTATAAAGGGGTGTCCGAACGGAGAGATGGGCAGTCAAGCGACGACTACGATACGAGTAAGACGTTTGTAGTACTCTCGATTAGCGATATAGACGGCGGACTTTGCGCGTGTCAAATTGCATTGAATCGTGCAGTGTGAACTAGTTGCATCCAGTTTTATTTGTATTTGTTTTATACGTGTTGTACAGTTCTAATAAACTCTATAGTAATTCCAACGGCATTTATTTTAATTCGAGTCCTGTAGCTCGTAACAATATATTGCTTATGTGATGTAGCTGGTGAATATCAAATGTCGGTGAATCCACTGTCGTACATTATATAATAATATTTAAAAAAAAACAGTTTTCAGAGAAATTCTTCAAATATTTAACGTTACACAACCGATACAAAAATTTGGATTTGGATTTCACCATAGCACGACAGTTGAGACCAAAACATTCACCAGATGATACAACGCGCCACACTATCAAAACGTCGACGAAATACGAACCTCAAGCACTTATCCAATACATTAAATCATACATACATCCAATATAACACATCATGTTCATAATCCTTATTCTTGCTATTGTGGCGACCGAGGTTAGAACTTTCTGGCAGCGTAAGCCGGTCTCAAGAATTTTAGAAAAAGGTAGAAGACTGGAAGGAAAAGACAAGGACAGATACATTTTAGAAAGGGATAGATAGTGAATAAAAGAATAACGAAAAGAACATCGAAATTATGGGTTCTAGAAGATTCTTCCGGGTATATAAGCAGCGTAAGGCGCGCCTACCGGGCAATTACAGTTCAGTTCAAGACAGCGAAGCGACAAGTGCGATACGAAAGAGTTGGAAAAGAAGTTTAATAGCAGACAGTGACGAGTTTAGTGGTAAATTTATTGAAAAGTTTAGTGGGCAGTTCAGTGAAGGAGGAGTTTGGCGTAGTTTAACAGGAGGTCCAAAAGCGAGCTACACGCGGTAAATTCAGAGGGAACAGCGCAGCAGCAGGAGGTGGTCTACGCAATATCGGCGACGGTATTGTGAGTGAGACATCTTATCGTCCGGACAGTGCGTCGTTAGTTGTGCGTGTAGGGGCAAACCCTGCAGAGAAGAATCACGGTTGTGTAAGTCAATAAAAACGTTTAGTTAAAAACTGGTGTTTCCTTCCAATTCTACGTGCGTACCCCCGCTCGCACGTAACACTATTATGAATGTGAAAGTTATTTTCATTGTTAGCTCCTGTTTCACTTTTAATTTTTAACCTGAGAAATGACGTAGTTTCCACGAGATAAGAATTCAAAGTTTTCGCGAGCGAAGCCGTGCTTTAAGATATTACTCACCGATATGACGTTGGATAGAAATCAACGAAATACGAGAATATGAAGGCAATGCAAAGTTCATTGATGAGCAGGCCGAAGAACATGATGAAGCTGGTCATCATATTATTGACGAGCACAGCTACGGTTGCACAAACGCTAGAGCTCAAGAGGATGACGAACATTAGAGTCCGCTTGCGATGGGCGAGTTTGGTGATGCCCAACAACACTACCACAAAGGAAATCCCTTGCGCGAGAGAAGTCCATACTAAGCTGATCTCCATATGCGAAGAGCAGGTCACCTAAAAACATTTCATAACCAATGGTGACTTTACTTTTTTTAAATACATTTTGATCATAACCTTCTATCTGTACTTTTGATCAAGGCAAAATTCTATATAATGTAACGTCATAAATGACTGTTCTTAGAGTCCTTGTCTCTCAATCTTTGAAAGTTTGTCTCAAGTAGCTTTCGAAACAGCTCAACGAGTTTCAATGAAATTTCAGGGATTAAGACACAAATTTTACCTGACATTTTCGTGTGATTCATATCAATTATCTTACAGGGATCAGAAGATACTAATATAAAGCTAGAAGCCCAAGCAAGCAAAGTCGAATCGAATGAGAGACAGAAAAATATAAAAAATTACATAAACAAAGCAATGTCATGCTTTAGTTAGGAATAAATGGATTTTAATATGCAACCCAAATATTAATATTGTGTCTATACTATTTCACATTCAAAGAAGATTATGAGTATAAATTAGATCATAGCAAAACAGAGAAAAGTGTGAACCCCTGTACTTACGTCACCTGTAACATTGGCGCCAGAGCTGATCACGTTGCAGAGGCTGTCCGTTGCTTCATCACCAGACACAGAGCTCAAACTGCTCACAAACTTACCAGCTAAATAAGGAAACCACATGAAATAACTGTTGTTTCTGAAATAATACAAAAGGAGAATAATTTACTGAAAATATTTGTTTGCTTTCTCATAAAGCACAAATAGATTATTTTTTAAATATCGTCTGAATTGATAATAGTACACCAAGAAACCACTGCAACTATCAGAAATTCGCATGAATTTAGAAATAGATCAATAGAAGACATAATTAATGGATTTATCCTTTCGTTCTACTGTTGCATTGTAATTTCTTTGTGCTGTGAACATTGAACATGAACATTCAGTTCATCTTCTATGTATAACCTATAACAAGATTTGGTGTAATTTCTAAGCCCATGATGGGAATAAAGTTTATTGTACCGAACAACATAACCAGCCTTCGTTGACAGAAATTTGCTGCAGTAGCGTCTGGTTGAAGTGCTTTTACATGTCGAACCAAATTTGATAATATATTAAGAAACTAGCACAGTAATTATTCTCCATGAGTAAACAAAACTTACGTGCTAAAAATGATGGCTGTTATGAAATACAGCTGTAGACTCCGTTTAAGTAGCGGAGGCCTGAACAGCGGAAATATCTGTTCCCAAAGTGATTGCAAAAGAGGCAGCTCTTTACACCTAGTGTTGCCTTCTTCGTCGAGGAATACTCTGTTTACCTGCAAGTACAATCATAAGACGTTTTTAGAAGTACTTAATGTCATTTGCTACCACAGGAAAAAGAAATCATCGGGAGACGAAAAAATAAATTAGTTAAAATTCTCTGATATAAAAGTTGTCAAACAAACTACTTTTAGCTTCTCCTATCTCACAAATTAGTTATGAATTAAAACTGTTTTAGCAAATAACACCTTACATTTAAATAGGTATGTAATTTATTTGGAGCCGATTCCTCAATCACCAGCTAAAAAAAATTATAATTACTGCCTTTATCATATTTCTTTCCTTTAAAAGTGTTGTATGAATATACTTAATAAAAGTGCAGGTAATCCGGTAGGTAAGCCGAATAGATAAATAATTCAAATATTCAACTTACTGGATACTTCCCTTTAGCACCACCATTTCTTCTCCAAATAGCCCTCAAGCTATCGATAGCTTCAGCATGACGACCAATGTTGAGCATGAACTTGGGGCTCTCGTAGAAGAAATGCATTCCGAAGGCGGCAAGCCCTAATGGAAGGGCTAAGACTATCGTCAACAACCTCCATGGTGCGAACGTGATGATGTCCAGGTCTATCGTGAAATCCATGTTAAGAATGAAGTATGATATAACTGTAATGTGAGATTAATGATTTTGTTAACATTAAATCTTTTTAAACCGTATGAAATTTTTAAATGTCAGAACCTAAATAAATTCTAACGGTCTTATTCATAGAGACATAATGTAAGTTTGAACGCTTCTTTATGGTTCGTAAATATCTATTTTGGTGGTGCCTGCGACTTTTACTAACCAACTTCAGAATAGCATAATTCAATTAATTTAATTCGTCGTGTATATACCTATATGATAAAATGTATACGTTTCTATTGCTCAAGCTGACAGCTCATCTGATTTAAAGTTCTAGTGGTGGTAGGAGTCATGTCAGGAAGTCCGGCATCGTGCAGTACGAGCAGGGCGTGGGTCGAGACGAAAAACACGCTGTCGTGAGATTCGTGACCCCAAGACGAGTGAGGTGTGAGAGCAGACAACGTGATGGTTGTCCAATTTTCAGAATGCTAAGATCTTTGGTGTCACAAATGAGGTAACGGTACCAACTCTCCATCAGGTTGACGGTCAGCCTGCTGGTTGTATTGCAGCAATAAAAAAAACTTACCAATGTAAATGGCCAAGCTGAAGTCTAGGACACTGGACATGACTAGCATGTATGGGTCTCTCACTTTCTC
Source organism: Dendrolimus houi (assembly GCA_039645545.1). Classification (NCBI taxonomy): domain Eukaryota; kingdom Metazoa; phylum Arthropoda; class Insecta; order Lepidoptera; family Lasiocampidae; genus Dendrolimus; species Dendrolimus houi. The sequence goes on from CM077125.1 coordinate 23,820,873, forward strand.
CGTAATGCATTCCCCGAGCATCGTGTAGGCGGCCGATTGCGCGCAACTGCAGCTGTTCAACAAAACTAAATATATCATTTAGAACTCTTGAGGCTACATCACAGCAAGAGAAAGATATTTCACCACAGCAAGTGAAGTCACCTGCCTACAGCAGTTTAATTTCTAAATATGTACATGTGTCCTATGAATGAGATGTGGAATGAAACCCCTTTTGCTGTGATCCTAGAGCACTACAATATGGGGCTCTTCAAAAGGGATGTAAAGGGATATATCAAGTCTCAACGAGGTAAGCAATGCATCTTCTCCTTTAGTGTTGCAGATATCCATAGGCGACGGTAACCACTAACCAAGTGGACTGTATAACAATTTGCCTATAAGCAAACATGAAAACAAAAAAGGATGTGTCGTCAACACTGTAAGGCAATACCGTGACTTTACTTTCTGGTCCCAGGAGGAAGGACAGCGCTGGTCCGCGTTGCTGAAATTTGGTCCAATTTAGTTTACTTTGTTTCTATTGGCACGTCTGTACTATACTGACGTTTAGTCGCGACCAATTCGCTTTAGTATGTGATTGCCGCTTGCGAGCGCAGCCGCACGTACACAGCTGACAAATTGTGTCCACACACATCATTACGAAATTAATAGTATACGAAGGCAGATTTTAAACTATGTGTCAAAAAGAACACTAAAACTGATCGATCGATGAATGTAGTGTAAAAAGTAAGACCAAACAATTTGTGGTGTGATAGAGAACGTATGTAAGAATACTGGAGTACGAAAGGATAGGAAGACATATTGCACAGACCCCAAAAGATTGGGAGAAGGAGAAGAAAAGAAAGAAGCTAAACCTTAACAACTGAATTACTTACAAACTCGTACTTATGAATTTGACAATAGCCATCAAGACCCAGTGGGGGGAGAACGCGCTGATGGTGGTCGCAATAAAACTGACCCACAACCCGATCAGGAGACTCGTTTTTCGACCACGGGTGTCGGAGATGTAACCCCATGGGTACGCCATTACTATTGGGCCTGGAACATTAAGGCTTACACTAAATATGGCTTTTTAAATCATGGTTGTCCGATACCCGCTTTCCTAAATTTTGGGCTCCACTTTGCGCAATCTTCAGCATCACTCGTTGTGAGACCATAGGCCAGTGCTAGATTTTAGATTGGGTAGAATAGATAAATATATACACGTATTTAATATTTAACATGACGGGTCGTTACAGAAACCATAAGACCTATGCATTTATAAAATACTAGCTTCTGCCCGCGACTTCGTCCGCGTGGAAAAGTAAAAAAAGTAACTAAAAAAAACCCCCTGATTATGACACATTCTTCATTGGTGCTCCGCTCCTATTGGTCTTAGCGTGATGATATATAGCCTACAGCCTTCCTCGATAAATGGGCTATTTAACACTGAAAGAATTTTCCAAATCAGACCAGTAGTTCCTGAGATTAGCGCGTTCAAGCAAACAAACAAACTCTTCAGCTTTATATATGAGTATAAGATAAAACTATTTCTACTTATGTAATATTTAATCAGTAAATCAAAAAATAAATTTTAACAAAACCAACAATAAAATACTTAAAGTCTATACACGCATTTTATCCTTCATGTCGACAAGCCAACATTTATTGAGTCTACCTCATCTACCGGGACCTTGCGGACGTGGCGTAGCCAAACATTTGCTCCCAACGTAACTAGCTGGGTTCCATGAAATGCGGCTTTACTACCTAAGTCACTCTGTTTGTCTACTATGTCATGAAGAACTATGGAAATGAAGACGGGAGTTCATAACGCGATCCTCTCACGTAACACCACATATCCAACGCCGTCACCATGACACAGAGCTTTTGCTTGGGTCGGTCAACTACTCAATGTCCTTTTTTTATTGCATGAATTTAGTAGACAGGCACAGGGCCCACGTGATGGAAAGCGGTTACCATAGCCTATGGACGTTTGTAACACCAAAGGTGCTACCAATGTACTGTCGCTCTCTAAAGGGATAAACTTGGCCACTAATTCCGGAACACAAGTCGAGGTTGTTATGGCGGCATACTATAGACCAGGGGTGGTATCCATCCAAACAGGCAAATATCCTACCACCTGGTCGCATGAATTTGTATTCTTTCTCCGTTCCTGTACATATATGAAACATCCATACTAATAATAAAAATATAAAAGTGACTATATCTGTTTATTACGCTTTCATGGAAAAAAACGACCATAAGTACCGATTTTGCTGAAATTTGGTATATGTTGTCACTTGTAGTCTCAATGTTGAGAATGGATTGGACATAAGATACTTTATAATTTTAAATCCTGGAAAAAATGGGATAGATTAAGCTGGACTCGTCGGAATTATTCGGTGGCAAATAGCGCCGAGATTAAAATTTACTGCAATGTAACCTGTGTGAATTCTTGCTCATAAAATAAGCTAGTGTTATAAGATGTCCACCACAGTAGTCATGAGAATCATACCGTATATTAATATGACATAGACAATCGTCATAGATAATATTTTTAGTCGATTTATCAGACAATTCGATTTATAATTAAATTGCCATTTTCTACCGGTTAGTTAGTTAATTTTATAATCCCACTAAATTATCGTCTAGATAATTTAGTGCATCAGTAACTAATTATTATAATTGTTTTTATGATCCTGGCAACACTATGATGTAATTGCTATTTTTAGCAATGATGCAATGTTATTGTTTTGTAGGGTAGCATTTTCGTATAAAAGGCGTGGTGGCGTGTAGACGGTGTTCATTGCTTACTGTGCTGTGTGAATATTCACATCAAAGGCTGAACAATAAAGGGGAAACCTGCCCAAATAGTTAATATTTGTTATATTTGGTACTTTCTTACTCAAATCTCTCCTTGCATTTTACACTAGGGTTGCAATTAAGATTCAACAAGGCTTAGAATAAATGCATATAAAGTCCAAAACCTACGCAAACGTAATGGGTAATTAGTTAGTTCATTATTTTAATACTATAAAAAACCTACCAACAAAAGGCATTGAGAGAAGTATGCTTGTCTGTATCATATCCAGCTTGAAGTCACAGGTGGCGCCAGTGAGGATCACGGAGAAGCCGAACATGTCGATAGCCATGGCCAGCATCGCCGTGCTGAGGATACCCAGGAGACCGAGGCTGTACCAACCATTCCCTGGGAACATCATCCATATCATAGGAGTTTGTAAAATTATAAGACAATTTTATTTATAGATAATTCTTTATTGTACACCAAAGCATAAACAAACAAACAGAAGTAGAAAAAGATAAAAGGTACATCGGGCGGCCTTATCGCTAAGAAGCGATCTGTTCCAGGCATCCCTTGGCAGGGACTGATAGATTTTTAATACTGACGGTGGTGCAGTTAATAAATAATGATAAATAATAAATAAACATAGCACATATATGTACAAAAATAAAAGAAATAAATATATATACATATGTACACATACATATACACCCACGTATATATATACAAACATACATACACTTATGTAATAGCACTAGGAATTTGGCTCGTCTTATAGCAATAGGTAACTAGCTCATTCCGGAGACGCACAGCCTGGACTGTGAAAGAGTTATTATGAAAACAGGACGTGTGTGCTGGCTTTTAGGAGCCGAGCGAGGAGAGGAGCGCAAATTATGGGAGCTAGATATATAAAGAAATTCGAAACGTTCCTTGATGTAACGAGGAGTAGTGTGTAGAAACAATATACTATAAAGAAGAGCGTATCTTCGTTACATAGTATAACACAAAGCGGCATTCCGCGTTTTTCTGTTTGTTGGTTTGTATATCCGCTAACTTCTAAACCACGCAACGTTTATTTAGCGGTTTCACCATCACTTAAGGCTTATAAATGTCGTCATGGCAACGCGAACGCAATTTCACTGGCGCAGATAGTACCTACTAATTATAATCTATCTATCTATCATTTAAGAGCTATGCTCTTGTCAGTGGAGCCTCCTCCAATCTTCTCTATTATGGGCCAGTTGTTTTACTTCTATGTATGACACGACACCCACTTTTTCTTTTATTTGATCCATGAATGCTCGCCTTGGTCTTCCCTTCCCTCTCCTTGCTTCCACTTTGCCTTCGATTAATGTACATAAGGTGTCGTGTCGTAGCAGATGGCCAAACATCTTCCCCCTTCTTTCCTCCAGAGTTTTTAAAATTGTGCGTTTGTCCTTTACCATAACCAGTAAGTACTTCTTCGTTGGTCTTTTTTTCTTTCCATGCGTCTCCAACACCACATTTCAAATGCTTCTAATCTATCGCGATCTCTTTGTGTCATTGTCCATACTTCACACCCGTATAAAGCCATGCTCCAGATATAAATTTTAATTAAACTTTTTTCACGGATTGTGCTATTTTCGACCTAGTTAATTTTACTAATTATAATACGTGTATTATAAAATTGTAAAGGTGTAGTCTTTTGTTTCATACACGTAAAAACTACAGGGCCGATTTCGATGCAGTTTTGGCTGATCGATAGTAAATAGCCGGACTTAAAACCTGCGGTACTTTACATCCCGAGAGTTCAACAGGAATTTTGTGGGAGAGGTTTTTTTTTTTTTTTTTATTAACTACTCTACGGACTCTAGTTCCGTACCCTTTTTTCGCGTCCGATTATAAGCCTCGACGAAAGGCTCTCGTGCGACGACCGCGTAAAATCCTCACGGACCAGGTCGACGGTATCACAAAACGGCTGGCCCGGATCAGCCCGCCCGCGGTTAGGACGGCAGGCTGGCAGGCACCGACAGACAGACACAGACGGCGGCGTCGACGCCGCCAATCACGATTTCTCCACGTCCCCGCGAGGGACGCCAGGAGACACAGCCCCCCCATAGGATAGACTAGGCGTGTTGCTGGGAAGTTTCTTTCGCCGTTTCTTCTCTCCCAACCATAACACGTTGCGAAACGGCAGTAAGATAGTATAGGCCACCGCGAACCGCCGATCCCGGTCCGCCGGGATCCTTCCTCTCGGGCTTTATATTACCCGTCGCCCGCTCTCAATTAGTGCATTGTGTCGCCCTATGGTGGGCATCATTAGATTCATCCCCCTCTCATGGCAACAGTCCAGCCGAGATGAAACTCCCTAGGGAGCCCCCTCAAGCAAGTTGCCCCCCGGGCTCGAGCGCCTTCGCTTCGCAAAGGCACTCGCCCCGAAAACCCCGGTAAAGTTGTGAGGTCTTCGGACCAACAACATAAAGTCAAGTCCAATAAAAAAAAAAAAAAATACCCTTTTTTACAAGTTAAATTCTATGAAAGTTTTTAGGTTTATACACGCTTATTGTTTATTTTGTTATTGTGTGTGACATTAATTTAGTGATTTTTATGTTGTAGTGTACCTTAAGAATAACTTTTTTATTTTTTTCTATTTTTAATACTGAACTTATACTAATGTAGAGTGTATCTGTTACATACTGGTGTTGTGAGAAAGTGCATGTGCAGTGTGTGCCTTAGGTCTATATCTATATATCTTAACTAGTACCATGTGTGTTGCTTTTCCTTTCTGTGCCTAGGTTATTAATTTTTAGGCTCTTTGTGTGTCTTGGTTTGTTTGTGAAGTGTGCGTGTAATGTAATGCGGTGGTAGTGCGCGTTGGTGTGAGTATGTGTGATGTATTGTAGTTGTGTATCCCTAAGTAACATTATATATCCCGAGTTATATGTAGTTTTCCGAGTTTCATACTAAAAATCCATCACCCTGCTGAAAACACACTTTGATTTTATATTTAGCAAAAATGGCTGTAATCTTTGTTACAAGTTCAACGTAGGCAAAATCACGGGCAAATGCTAGTTGTATACAACCCGAACATACCCGTCAAGTTAATAGCTTCCCCGTACGAATACGCTTTTTCCTCCTGTGTTGAGCTGACTGTCCACACCGAGCCCCGCTGACTTTTTCCATCCTCCTCTGTGTTGCAGTAAGCAGCATTTGAGGTCATTTTGAGTCTGCAAATGTGATGATTAAGTCAATTTATTAAAAGCTTTACTTTAGCGGTACGTAAGTACTTTATTCATTGCATAATCACTTTAAAACTTATATAAGTATATGTAGATTATTTACAACAACTTTATTACAACATATCTAGGTATTGAAACCTCCAAATCGTAAAACAACTTAACCGATTATCGGGAGAAATAGATTTAAAATTATACAACTTTGTAATCGTTTGATTTAACGTAACTGTTTTGGGTCTTCGTCGTAGATTAATATGACATAACAGAATTAATAAGAAATTCATGTTATTTCGTTATTTGGAGGAACAGTATAAGCGACATGAAATGACTTATCAATGTAGTCAAATACGTTACCATAATGCTTTAAATTACCGAAGTCATATGTGTAATCTACACCGATTGAATTGATTGTTTGATTTATTATGCAAATATTATTTTAACTTCGGCCGGGGCAAGTGGCCTATTCAGACAGACTACACGCGCAGTGCATGAACGACGTGAAAGAACATTTGGTAACACATTGTTACAGTTCTGTCCTTTAGAGTGGTCTGTAACACAAAAAATGTGTCAAGTCAACTGAAATAAGTTAGTTGTTAGTGTAGTATTTGAAAAAAAAAGAACAGAGAAAAAATATTTATTTAGAACTACATACCAACCAAAACAAATTTATAAATAAGAAAATACAACTAAGCAATGAAGTTCTAAGTTGGTCCTAGCTCAGCATGATGCTGGTTGACTAACCGAGCGCTGGTCTTCCACTAGGGCCGTTACAGTGACTTACGGATAGACAAAACAAAACAAACAAATAAAATATGACGAGTACTATTGGAAAACAAATACTAATGTAAAATTTAATACTACGAAGCAAACTTATAAACAAGAACATAATGGAATAAATTTATTTATTTGATTCGTTTGCAGTGACTACACCATAACATTGTAGGAGACAATTTTTAAGTACAATACTAAGATTAGTGTGCAACGGCTATCGGAATGGGAGACAAGTGAAACCAACCAATGCTGGAATAATACTCGTTTATTTCAAGACAATGTTCAACATTTATAACACCTAGGTATAACATAGATAGTGGAGACATAATTGCACATATTAATATAATTTAGGTTGTTAGATATGTATTACAGTTCTTCTATATAATTGTTACATCCTTCCACCTCCCACGAAGGGGAAAAAAAATACATTTTATTTTTATTTTAGTAGTAAGTATAGCTTTAATAAGTTTCGACAATTTACAGTTTTTTATTGTTATATTACGATTAATATATCTCAATAACATAACATACCCTTGAAGTTACAAAGGTCCACACATAAAACTTTGACACAAAACACTGTAAGTAATTATTTCATATTTATTAAAACCTATAGAAAATTACATACAATTCATTTAATTTTCTATGCATTTCTTTCGGTACAATCGTGTTCTGTTCTTGTGAACGAAATCAATTTTTCCATCTTTCATTATTTCGGTGACAAATCCTTCAAAACTTTATACGGTCCTAAATATAGGGGCGAAAGTTTGTTATCGGTTTCATTCATCATATTAATTAGGATCAAGTAATTTTGTTTATATGTAATTGGATTAATTGATCTATCGTATTTTTCTTTTCGTATTAATTTGCTGTTAATTAAATTGTTACGTGCGTCACTGCGATTTTTGAAGCTTAAATTTTAATTCTAACGGATAATAGTCATAATTATATAATGGATCAATTTCTCTTACTAAGTTGCTGGGCAAATTACATTTCTTACCATAGACGAATTCAAAAGGCGTATAATTAGTCCTACTATGAACCGATGTATTAACAGCGTTACAACAGACAAAAAGCGTTTTTTGATCGATTTCTCAGCCCTTGTTACAGTAATTATACATACTTTGCTGTGGTGAAAAAAATATATGTCAATCTTGATCATATTTTTGAGGTAAACTATGTACTCAAAACGCATTTTCGATAAATTTACTAGATAGAAAATAATTGCAAAGTAACCTCTAAACGTGTTCTTCAATCTTGTGTCATGTTATTAATGTTAATCGTATATCGCGAAAATAAATAACAGTAACATATTATATAAGAAATATACTTATTATAGTTTGTTTATTCGGTTACTTAGAGAATTTGCAAGTAATTAATTATTTTATTATAAATGACTTCAAAAATCACGCGTGCCGGTCCCAATGTATGGAATTTATCAATACGCCGGACGGCTCGGTGCTGTGTACACGCGTCGCTCTGCTCGAGCGTGCTATTCGAAATTAAATTTTAAATAAATGAAGGAGTAATAATAACCACAATTTCGAGTCGATCGAGCTATACTTATTTGGCGTATACGGTAGAGGACTGGTCTAAATCATAGACTGTGTGGGTTCGAATCCTACTAGCTTCACTTGGTATAGTAGTAGATTTTTTTATTTTTATATCATAGTTGACAAAATGGTCTTTTTCTCTTCTTAAATAACTTTATAAAATGCAATAAAAATACTTTTCTATTAGGTTGGGGAAAAAGTTTCTTCGCATTTTATATAAAAATTCAAACGATTTTTTTTTTATAAAGTTTATTTATATTTGACTAAAGTATGTAGGTGCCATTTTGTAGGATAACTTTTTGCCATCTTATGGGTACGGACGTGATCCCATTGCAATAAAAATTTTTGGGCTTCTGATCAAAAAACTGCGACAAGTGGTTTTGGCAGTCCTCTCGTGATGTTAAAGTGACACTGCCTGATGAATTCCGCAGAGACCGAAACAGGTGAAAATCTGAAGGTGCAAGTTCAGGACTATACGGCGGATGCATTAACACCTCCCAGCCAAACTCTCGTAATTTTTGCTGAGTGGCTAAAGATGTGTGAGGTCTAGCGTTATTATGGTGAAAAACCACACCCCTTCTGTTGATTAGTTCCAGCCACTTTGTCTCAACTTTTTGCTTTAATCTCATCAGTTGTTCGCAGTACAGTTCAGAATCGATGGTTCTACCTGGCGGTAACAGGTCATAATGAATAATGCCCTTCCAATCCCACCATACACACAGCATCATCTTGTCGCGAGTTAACCCGGGTTTCGCCACATTTTGGGAAGCCTGACCGGCCTTTGACTATGATCTTTTTCGCACGTTCTTGTCGTACGTGATCCACTTTTCATCACCAGTTATCAACTTCTTCAAAAATAGTTCGGTTTCATTACGTCGTAATAAAGAATCACAGATGAGTACACGGTTCATTAGGTTTTTTTCAGTGAGCTCATAAGGCACCCAAATATCGAGCTTTTATGTGTACCCATCTTTTTTCAAATGCGCCAAAACCGTTTTGTGGTCAATTCCCAGTTCTCCAGCTACATCGTAACTACTAATATGCCGATCATGCTCCACTTTTTTTATCCTTTTATGGAAAGACTATTGAACCGATTTGGATGAAACTGGGTACATATGTAATTTTAATACCGAGGGTGGCCAAGAGATATTTATCATCCCGAAAAATGAGATAGTTTCCGGGATGAAAATATATGTGGCCGAACGGGCCTAAATGATAAAATGAAATGACCGAAATGACTGAAAAAAAACCTGTTCTACTTTCTAAGATAATCTTTACATACATCTATCCCATTACCCGGGATGAAAAGTATCTCTTATTCACCGTCATTATTAAATTAAATATATACCGAATTTTAGCCAAATCGTAATTTTTTTTCCGTAAAAGCAGAAGAAACAAAAAGACAAATATATCCCGGAAACTATCACATTTTCCGGGATAAAATGCGTAGTATATTCATTCTCGGCATCGAAAATATATATATATATATGTATATACTGAGTTTCAGCCAAATCGGTCCAGTTGTTTTTCCATGAAAAGGGAACAGACAGACAGACACAGTTACTTTCGCATTTATATTAATATATATATATACATATATATACCTATATATGGATTCATTGTTGTTCCATAATACAATTACACCATTTTAATAAAGTTTACTCGTTTAAAAAATATTAAAAAATAAAAAGAAAAACATAGCCCGAGGATTCGAACCCTTTACCTCTTAGTTACTATTGCGCTGGGTGAACCGTTGAGCTAAAGACGCTTAGGAAGTTATAACAAAATTTCAATACCTATTAAGCTTATAAACGATCTGTCTCACTTTAGGATATTTTGTCTCGCTCTCGTGCTCGGCAGCCTTAGAATGAAATAAATTGAATCAAGTTGGTATGGACACGGTGCGCCTGCGCGTGCGCGTAGGTATGTTCAGTTGCAATATATCGCCACGCTCGAACTTTCATTACGCGCTGTTTCAACGAAGTAAATATCGGCCGTGCGGGGTTGATTTTCTGAAACACCGATTTGAATCAGGTCTACAAAGCCTCTTAAACGAGAATGTCCAGTACGGTAACCAAGTGCCCCAAGTATCTGGATGATTATCGCACTGTGTGCATAAAAACACGCACCTAAGTGTTTATGCGCATCTTCTAAGCCACCAATAGTTTCGTGATGATACGCGGTACTATTTAATTTATTAATATCTAATAAAGTACAAGCCTCTTTGAACGTTGCAGAGATGAACTCCGTTCCCCGGTCGGTTGTTACAGCTTCTGGGATTACATGGCGTAATATAAAATTATCGACGAAGGTTTTAGCAACTTCTGAGCTAGATTTACTGAATAGTAATACGCTTCGATATACTTGGAAAGTTCACATTGAACCGTTAAAATGTAAGAATAGTTGTTCACATCAATGTCTAAAGGTCCTACTATATCTAAATACAGTTTTTGAAATGCTGAACTGGCAGTTGAAGTTATAGACATAGGTTCTTTGATATGAACGTAATGTTTTTGTTTTTGGCATTGATCACAATGTTTTATAAACTCAGTTACATCATGTTCAAGTCCTGGCCAAAAATAATATTTGTTTTATATTATTCAACATTCGTCTGATGCCCGCGTGGCCACTCGTAGGCAAAAGATGGAAATCATTCAGTATAACACGCCTGTCATCTTTGTTATTTATTCTTTCAATGCCATTTAACACACAAATTCTTGGCCTAGAGCATCCATTTATCTCTTTAATTGCTTTACTTACTTGTTGTATAAATTGCATATTAGTTTTATCTTTTATAAAATAAATTTCATTAACCTTTATTTTCTTACAAAATATTTCCAGTTCTCTCATAAAGACATCTCTTCACTTGTTTCATTATTATTGCGTAATTTATTTATAAAAATCTCACTAGTATATCTCAACTCTATAGACTCCTTCGACTTATTCCAAGTTTCAACAACTTTCGGTAAGACAGACAAAGTGTGGTTAGGACTGCTCACGGGTACAGTCTCTTGATATAGTTTTCTTATATTGTGCTCATGTCATTATATTTAATATTTTTTCGGTCATGTCTTTTAATTCCTCAGATGTTATTATTTTTCTCGATAAAGCATCTGCTGCCGTGTTGTCAGAACTTTTTATATATTCCACGCTAAAATTATATTCTTCTAATGCTATAGGCTAGATTGGTTTTTTATGTTAAATAAATAAACGAGAGGTTTATGATCCGTTTTTATAGTAAATTTTCTATTTATTATTTTATAGGTATGGCCGAAAGTTTTCTGGCCCACACAACAGCAAAAAGTTCTTTTTCAACTGTCGGATAATTTAACTCGCATTTATTAAGACATCTGCTAACATATGCAACTGGTCTGCCATCTTGGTTAGCTAAAACTGCTCCAATAGCATACCCTGATATATCGGTTTGCAGTATAAATCAATTATTAGTTGAAAAATTTGGATATTGTAAAACAGGTGGACATATTAGACTTTCATTTAGTATATCGAATGAATTTTGACAGACTGAATCCCAATGAATGTTGTGTTGTTTTGTTTTTACACGAGTTACTCAAGGGTCTAGCAATCGCAGCAAAACCTTTTATAAATTTCCGATAATAGTTGGCAAATGCCACGAATCTCTTTACTTATTCCGCATTTTTGAGGATTATTTTATTACTTGCGTCTTTTTAGGGTCGGGCAAAACTCCTTTATTAGTAACTATATAAACCAAATATAAAATTTCCTTCTTTAAAAATCTCACTTTTCGGGTTTGAGTTTTAAATTAACTTTTCTTAATCGCTTGAATACATCTTGTAAGTTTTTATTATGGTCAGCAAATGTCCTTCCGAAAATAATTAGGTCATCTAAGTAAACAAAACATTTTTCATAAGTTAGCCGTGCCATAGTTATCATCATCATTCTAGAAAAGGAGTTGGGACTAGTTTTTAGTCCCATGGGCATTCTAGTCATTTGATAGTAGTCCTGAGTGAAATTTTGTATATTTCCTACTATTCGGTTCTAATTCCACATTAAAATAACTTTGATGCAGGTCGAGGTGTGAAAAATAAATACATTCTGAAAGAGAGTCTAATATCTCTGTAATATCAGGGAGGGGAAACTTATCATTCTGTATACTATTATTAATCTTTCTGTAATCAATGACAAACCTGTATTTTTTAAAACCCTCAGCGTCTGGTTTCTTCGGTTCTAAAAGTACAGGGCTAGACCACTCACTGGCTGTAGGTTCAATTATGCCTTGTTCTAACATTTCTGATATTTATTTTGAAATTGCGGGTTTCAGAAACCATTGTAAAAATAGGTTGTGCTTCTGATTTTAAATTTATTCTATGTTTGTAAATATTCGTCGTAGTTAATTTATCACCAGGGAGACAAAATACATCGGAAAGTTTAGGAATATTTAGGTTCTTGATTGATTTTTGTTCTTCTGAATTTGAATGTGATAATGATAATTTGGAAAATAATGTCTTTACTCTATTTGCGTTTGATGATATCTTATCAAAACTACAGATATTAAAATCATTAGCCCTATGTATAATTGGATTGATATTATTCAAAATTACTTTATACTCAGTATTTAATACTCGAATTGGAATGCGACCATTTATGGGCTTTACTAAAGCACTAGCCATGAAAATTCCCTTGCTTAATTGTGCAGCATACACCATGCAGTCTTCCTCATTGGTCGCATTTATTTAATTTGTAATTTCTGATCTAGCTGGAGTGATAAATGAACAACTATTCTTACTCTTCAGTAAGTCCAACATGACCTCAGAATTAATAATTTAATAGCAACTTTTTCGTTGATATTTTTTAGAGATTTAAAATTATTACCTGTATTGCCGTCTGTCTAAGCAATCGTAAGATCAAGAAATAATTCCGAAATCTCTTACCAAAATCAGTTATAGTTTTAACATTTTGTCTTAATGTTAGTAATTTAGTTTGTAACGCCACAGCAGACTTTTTTGTCAATAAGTTTAATTTCATATCATGTACCATCCTTAATGCTGTTATAACTAGTCGATAATCGTAGTTTAGCACTCTGAGACAGTCGGCTTTTCAAAACAAAAGATATTAGCTTTGGCTTCGAAATGTCTTCTAAAATTGATTCGTAGTATTCTATTCCGTCCATTAACTGATTAGTGATAATTTCATCATCGGTCATAACCGGTAACAAATTTAACGCCACTTTAATGTCCAATTTATCCATGTTTGAAAAATCTGATAGTTCTTCTACACATTTACACCATTTTAAAATGTCAGAATAAACACCTTTTATATCCTCACAATATGTTTCTATCAAAACGTCTTCCGATTTATCAAACCTTTTTATTCTACATATGTTGTTTAAATAATTATTATACTGAACAAATATTAACTTAGCCTCCTCAATTTACCTTCCCTTCGTGTTTGACCAATTTTAATTAAATATATCCTTATGTCATTTAATTCATTATACAAGTTTTTTTAAATATTACGCCATAAATTTTAGTCATTAATTATAGTTGCACATTACTCATGACCAAAAGGTACTTATAAATAATACATAAAATAATAAACTTAGACAATACACTTATGTATACATAAATATTCTGTTGAACGTCATTGTCTATGTTCAAGGTCACTGACGCCAGTTTTCTTGATATCGCAATCCGTGTCATGTAGTTCACAGTTGTATGTGTATGACCCGTTTAGCACTTTACGAATACAAAGATAAAATATATTTGAATCAACACTCGCGCACTACTTTTACACGCCGGAATCCTGAACCGTGGCGTCAGGGTTTGGTACTCGACGACGGCCAAAAAACGATCTTCTATTGGCCCTTTCCTAGATTCGACAAACAAAATACAAAAATCCAAGGCCCATGAATAGTACTACTGTAGATATCAGTATTGTTACGAGCTACAGGAATCGAATTAAAAATGCCGTTGGAACCACTATAGAATTTATTAGAACTGTACAAACACGTATAAAACAAATACAAATAAGACTGGATACAACATAGTTCACACTGCACGTTTCAATGCAATTCGACACGCTTAAAGTCCGTCGTATAGACGACGGACCTTAAGCGTATATATAGCGATGTAGTCGTCGCTTGACTGCCCGCCCCTCCATTCGGGTATTGTCTTATACCCACTACACAGTACAAAGAAATTGGCCGCGCGCACTGAGTTTCCCAGAAATAGTAATTTAGACACCTGCGAACGGCCACAAAGTCGAAATTGCAAAAGCATATTTTGCAATATTCGGCGATTAGCAAATTGGCAAATACATCTAAAGTGGAGCTATATTTGTTGCATAGTTTAATAATTCATGGAATGGGTGAAGTGCTGCCTAAGACTGTCTTGCGCAAAGGTGGACTCAAGATAGTGATGGGTGAGCAGGGATAGGTAGCAGGCACTCTGAAGTTGACTCTAGTTAGTAGTTGAGGGCAACCTATTTTATAATGTATTAATTTATATAAATCAAATTCAAAGTTTTTGAATTAAAAATAAGTTCCACTGCAGAACACTTTTTGAAATTTAAAATTTAATTTTATTTCTGATTCAATGTATTGTCACGTTTTATCTTAGGATAAATAAAACGCGATTAAAATGAGATTAAGAAAATTGATTTAATTTATTTTTCTTAAGAAAATAAGTGGGTAAGTAGTGGGTTCTTGCTAAACAAAAATCAGTTTCCTTGGCTAGTTTTAGAATAGGTACCGCACTCCCCTGAGAATCCCTGCAGTATGGTGAATAGCTCGGCAGTCCTTATTCGCAACTCCTAATGCACGAGGTTCCGGCACATCAACGGAGTAGGTTTTTGAGAGAGTGGGAGGAGTTTACTCCCAACCAAATTCCTGAAACCGCAATCAAGTCGAGCTCAGTGAATGTTTTACTATGCTCTTATTAGCCACTTGGATGGTCAGCAACAAAGGCAAGCCAGGTCATCTACAGGAACAGATTGGAACCTACTCACTAAGTGGCATTTCTAGGCGTTGAGACAATCCAAGCGTACAATATAAGGAAAGCAAATAGTACAGGAATATCATGTAATGGTTGAAATTGCATGCTTAAGTTTATAACGGTTATCTGCATTATATAAAATAAGACTGAAGAATTTTATGAAACAAACAAATATTTAAGGGTTACATATAAAACTACATAAGCTAGTTAAACTACTAAATATTTTAATACAATTTCAAATCACCTCTAAAAACCGTTCTTTAAACCCCTACAAAGAGAAAAATATACATAATTACACAACTTACCCAGTATGGGAATAACAAGCATTTATCTTAAACACGAATTTAAATAATATTGATAAGTTTAGTTTATATTTAGTAAAAAAATATTAGAATAATAGTTTTCAAATATGTAAAAGTTAAATACGCAGCTCATTCGTCAACCAGCCGAGATAATCTTTTCTACCGTCATTCCGTTGGTTATTTTCTACACCTTGAGACGTTCCTTTACGTGTATCAAATTATTGTATGATTTTAAGTATTTTTTAATTATATATAATTAGTAAACAACGATTGTGAATAGTTGTTACAGTATACCGCTTCGCAGCGTGTTATTGCTGTTAAAGAGAAGAAGCGGCAAGAAAGTCTCCCAGCAACACGTCTAGCTAAATATTGTTTTTCTTTAAGTTACTTATTATATTTATATCTCAAGTTATCTTTTTATAATAAGTTTTATACAGAAGTATGTTACAGAATTACTTTTAAGGCAATACGACATAAGACAAGATACAACAAAAGGGAAGAAAAATATTATTATAGTTATAATAATGACATGACGTACTAAAATGTTATGCTGCAATATATCTCCATAAATCCCTTACAAGGTTGGCAAGATAACGTTATACAAAATATAGTATAAGATATTAGAACGAGCTGCTATGTAAATTAATTTTTGTCATTTAAGTATTCTTCAGTAGGGTAGTATCCCTTTTTTTAGCAAGATCCCTTTTAATTTGGTTTTGAATTTAGTGAAAGGCAGATCTAACATTTCACTCTGAATCTGATTGAAGAAGAGTATATACCAACCCCCAAGAACGAGGACAGTACTTTTTGTAATCTAAAAGACGGCAATATCAGTCTATTACAATGCCTGGTGTTGAAATTGTGAACATCCTTATACTGCTTGTAGACACTCAAATTATTACGAATATAAATTATATTATTAAGGATATATAAAACATCAGATCCAAAATGTCGCGCCTCTTCTCCAGGGAATCAACTCCAAATTGCCTCAAACGCTCCCCGTAAGATACGTTAATAAATATTAAAGAACGTAAAGCATAACAACTATAACAATGTAATTTTTTATATTCTATCTATCAGTCTGTTGGCTTGTAGTTTGTGTGCTCCAAATAGGATCCAAACTGAGAGTGGTCATGGATAAAGAGGTCAGAGGAAGTAACCTTGCACATGATAACATTATTATATTGCACTAGTATCATGTACAAAATCCGCCTGACTCACTTGATGATCATATATAAACTTCTTTAATTTTTCTAAACCCGTGTATATTTTGCAAGCTTTTAATAGGAGTGAAATATTGTTCCAAAATTTTATCGCAGCATAGCGAAAACTACCCTAAAAGCAACCGTCTTATGCCATAACATCCTAAGCTGCATAGCACAAGTATTTATTTGGTTTTATAAAACGTTGCAACTTCATAGATTTTCTACGAACGTATAAACTTATGACGTTATAAGTATTTAGAAGTAGAACGAATCAGATAGCGCAATAATTATTGTTTAAACAGAAATCAAAATTATCTCTAAAGAATATATTGAAACGTGTCTCCGCATATTCATTAGAGAAAATGATAATCAAACCCCCGAGAATATTAAGCGTATACAGGTGAAATAAAAACCGGTGGAGGGTGATGTAAGGAGTACCCTCTTATATGGAGGGGAACTTGAAAAAGTGTCCAGCAGTACGCTGAAAATAGAGGCTCAAATACCTACCACAATAGCTACGATTTGAATTACAAATTGTTGAAGTGCCATAAAATGAATAAAATGCCAGTATAGAAGCACCTACATACGTAGTTTAAAATAAGTTAGTAAACAATTGTTTAAATAATGTAAGTAAATACAATGATATAGATCCGTTTGTAATCAGTATTTGAAGGAGCCAGGCGGTGTCTAAGCCTTAGATTTTTCAACAGTAACTAAGCATCTCGGTGCCTTTGTTACGTCTGCATGTTACTTTTAACTAATAGCATATTCGTGAAAAGAAATTGGATTTCTTTTGTTAATTATAGTTATCTAATCAAATGTATTTATTTGTAGGTTTTCCGTGCATAAATATAATTGTGAATTATAAAATACAAAGCGGAGAATCTTTCGGTCCTTGTTTTATTTTTCTATCTCCCTCTATTTACTTTCGGCGCTTCCTTTAAAATCTATCACGGACGGACAGACACTTTTTCACACATACTCCTTACCTCCACCGTCCATATTAAACAGTGTAGGTTTTTACTATAGTATATGTAGATTTATCTAAAATACCACTAAGTGCGATAAACATTTATAATTGAATATGTACTGTAACATTCGACAAACGTGTCCAATCGAAATAAACTAGAATTTTATGATAAAGAAAATACTAACAGGTATGTATATTACTTCTTTGTCTTTTTTTTTTTTTCATTGCACGAGTTCAGCAGACAGGCAGACGGCCCACCTGATGGGAAGCAGCTACCATCGCCTATGGACACTTGCAACACCAAAAGTGCTACAAATTCGCTGCCGCTCTCTTAAGGAAGACTGAAACCTGGTCTGTGAATGTGTGAATGCCGGAACACAACTCAAGGTTGTTACGGTGGCATACTCTAGACCAGGGGTGGCAGCCTTCCAGTCGGGCAAACACCCTACCACCTGGCTGTGGGTTGATTTGTCGCCTCTTACGACAGGCCGCCCTAACGCAGGAAATTGTATTCTTTCTCCGTTCCTGCACGGATAGAAATCTACGGTCTACGGTCTGAAATCATTATCTCGATATAACGACATTTTTGCATATTTGCTCAATGTAAACTACGTAATCTGTCGTGGAAGATGAATATTAAATATGGTACCAGAGTCATCCATTTAAAGGTGTAACTTTCAAAAAATGTTATGATATTGCAAAGGACCTAATCAGAAATTTCAATTTGTGATAAGTTTTAGAAATATGTTTCAAATCAGGTACGGCCAACCTTTGACACGTTGAAGGCCAAACTTTAGTGTGCATATACGTTCGCGGGCCGCGTTTAAAAGTACTTAGTGCATTTTAAAGTAGTGATAATATTTTTAAATAAACTAGTTTAAAATAATTGAGAAGCAATAAATCTTTTGATGTGTCGTCCGTGAGGCGGCAAACCTCAAAGAATTCGATCGAGCAAGCCGAGTGGCGGCGATTATCAAAGAGTGAGGCGGCAGACATCAAAGGATTTGATATTTGCCGCCTCACTGTCCCTCCCGTGAGTATAAGTACCGAATGTAATATTTTTTAATTGGGTTTTCTCAAAATGTCTCGCGGGCCGGTCATATCTTATATATCTTACAGCGGACCGGTTGTTGCCCATATATGTTTTAAATAATAAAATGTCGATATAAAGTTTTAATTGATATTTTCTATAAAAGGGTAAATCTCCTTATTGGCGGACGATTTTATTTAGACAAAGTTTTATTTAAAACTAGTACTAACTAGATCATTAATGTTTGACTGACTTTAACATTATTATTATCAACAAAACAATTGAAACGGAAAGATTCTTAAAAAGCAATAAATATTTTTTTTTAAAACCTGGTTCCGGAGAATGTCCCAGAAACAAGAATGAACTAATGAACTTTACAAAGACAGTTTTTTATTGCAGGAGATCAGCAGACAGGCAGATGGCCCACCTGATCATGCTGGAAAGCGGTTATCATCGCCTATAGACATTTGTTACACCAATGGTGCTACCAAAGTGCTGCCGCTCTCTAAAGGGAGACTGGAACCTGGCCTCTAATGCCGGAACACAACTCAAGGTTACTGCATACTCTAACCATTCAGACGGGCAAATACCCCCAACGTAGGAAATTGTATTAAAGGTTTAAATTTACCACCAGTATTAAAAGTTTAAATTAACCTCTTATTATTTCAATGATATATTTTAAAACAGACTAAAATTGATAGTCCTAATTAGCTCATTATTATGGAATTTCATGACAAAAATAAAACTAATTGATCACAGACCGCAGTCTTAAAAATTGTAGTATAAAAGAAGTAAAATGTTTCTGAAACCTTTATTACGAATGAAAATTATGCACGGTGAATATAAGAAAAAATATAAGCAGATTGTTATGCTCTTTTCATTCCCACTATTCCATTTAATTATATCGTTAATATAAACAATCACTTCAAATTAATACAAATAACAGAAAAT
Organism: Dendrolimus houi; assembly: GCA_039645545.1. Lineage (NCBI taxonomy): Eukaryota > Metazoa > Arthropoda > Insecta > Lepidoptera > Lasiocampidae > Dendrolimus > Dendrolimus houi. The sequence goes on from CM077125.1 coordinate 23,840,614, forward strand.
ACAACCACTTTAATTTTTTATACCTAATTTAATATAAATTAATTACCTTTGAAATGAAATCGGTTATTCTGCACATAATATGACTATTAATATACACAAACCGCACAGCAAGCCATCGCACTTCGTAATTATCTGTTATATGTACGACGTGGTTCTTCCAATAGTATAGTTAGCAAACTAAATCGATATTACAGCACTAATATTTACATATCTGCAACTACTATAATAACGGTCTTATCCATTGAGTTAGAGTAAGTTTGTTGGCTTCCTTGAGAACTTTATGAATTGATATCCGTGCAGGGACGGAGAAAGAATACGATTTCCTGCGGCCGGGCGGTCTGTAGTAAGAGACGACAAAATAACCTACAGCCAGGTACCAGTCTAGAGCATGCCGCCATAACAAACAACCTTGAATTGTGTTGCGGCATTAGGGGCCAGACTTGTCTCCATTTACAGAGTAGCTGCATTAGCACCTTTGGTGTTGCAAATGGCCATAAGCGATGGTAGCTGCTTTCCGTTAGGTGGGCCGTCTGCCTGTCTGCTAAACTCGAGCAATAAAAATAAGATATCATGGGGCTATTTGGGACTAGCAAATACCAAAAATGTATTCTTTAGAATCGTTGTCTATCAGAACATCACGTGAAAACTTCTGAACGGATTTAAATGAAACTCGACACAGCATATATCTCGTTCCCGAGTCAATACTTACGGTATTTATCATCCCAATAAATGACGTCGATTCCGTGGGATAGATAAATACAACCAAAACTCCCTAGTACAAGGTCTAGCAGAAAACTCTTTTACGTATTTGCCTGTCTCAGAATCTTTTAGAAGAATTTACGAAGTTGAGAGAACAGTGCATAACAAGAGAAAAAAGATGTTGGCATCCTAATAATGTTGCTATTTAAATATTATTTATTATCTGGTCGTTGCGAAGATATTCAAAGCACGACTCCATTGCGATATCTCAAAAATTCGTATTTTACTCAATCCAAAATATCTTCTCGATATAGTCGCGACGCAATAATATTAGAAAAAAAATGGCTGTTAAGCTGGTATACAACCTTTATCTCGCTATTGTTGGCGAGATAAAGACATAATAAAAAATACAATGTAAACTCCATGTAACGTCACGCGATTTTTTTTATCACGTATAGCTTCGCGTTTAACCATTATCTCGCTCAATTTGAGCGGAGATATGGTCTAAGATCGAGCACGCTTACCTGGAACTGCCCAGAAGATACCTATTCACACGAGACTCTACATTTAACGACAAACACCCTTAAGCGTCGAAATTACTTAGCTTTGGTTGGTTTAGCTTGTCCTCCCGGGCGTCAGCGTCGTATGTTACGCAGACGACACGCTGATCGCCGTGCGCGAGAGGACCCATCAGCGGCTGGGGTGTCGTTTATCGTAGGCAGGATCCGGCGTCTTGGACAGAAGGTGGTGTTGCAGAAGACCGAGGCTGTAATGTTTCACGGTCCTCCTAATCGTCTACCTCCAGATACTAGCATAATAGTAGGAGGCATCCGTATCAGCATCGAGGAAACCATGTCCCTAGGATTGGTCCTCGATGGCTGATGGGATTTTTCGGCACACTGTCGGCAGCTGCTCCCCAGACTCAAGGGGGCGGCGTGCGCGCTATCACTTTTGCTCCCCAACGTCGGGGGGCCGAACGCCACGTGCCGGAAACTCTTCGAAGGCATCGTACGGTCGATGGCCCTGTATGGAGCCCCAGTGTGGGCGGACCGCCTGACAGCCCAAAACGCTGCGCTGCTTCGCCAGGCGCAGCGTGTATTGGCCGTCAGAGTAATAAGAGGATACCGTACGGTGTCCTTTGAAGTGGTCTCGCTACTAGCCGGATCGCCCACATGGGACCTGGAAGCCAGGGTACTAGTATCGCTGTATACGTGGCGCAAAAAGGTCCTGGCCAGGAGCACCAGACCCGCGCCTCGCGAGATCGAGGCGTGCCGGTCAAAGCTCCGGCAGGTCGCCGTGGGGGTCTGGGAAGAACGCCTTCGACGCTCCAGTGTGGGCCCCGCCACCATCGAGGCGGCAAGGCCCATCCTGCACGACTGGCTTAATAGACGTCAGGGCACCCTGACGTTCAGGCTGACGCAGGTACTCTCGGGACACGGCTGCTTTGGGAAATACCAGTGTCGTCTCGGCCGCGAGCCAACGTCAGGGTGCCATCGCTGTGACACAGGCGACGAGGATATGGCGCTGCCACAATCCAGGAGTGTCCAGCCTGGACAGAGCAGCGCCGAGATCTCGTCACCTTTATCGGATTGGACACCTCGCTCCCGGCCGTAGTTCGCACCATGGTTGGGAGCAAACTCGGATGGGACGCCATCTCCTCCTTCTGTGAGCGCGTCATGCTTGCGAAGGAAGAGGCGGAGCGAAAACGTGAGCGGACGTCATTGCTCCGCTGCCACCAAAGGAAGACGCGCCGACGCCGGAGGGCGGACTTCGACCTTCGGCCACCGTAAGCTTGCCCTTTGGGGCATAGGGGTTCTTACTCACCGGCACAGGCCGTCAAGATGACAACGTGAGTGTTCCGCGTGCGCTCATTCTCTTCCAGTGGGGCGCGTTACAGACTGCCCCACGCCCGGACAAGACCTGGACGAAGCCGGGGATTCAATCCCTCGGCAATGGAAGAGGCCTTGTGAGGGAGGCGCACGCCTGCCAGGGCACGCGGAGCCGGGAATCCCAATTACCCGTAGTCCTGGCATAAACCGCAAGACGGAACACCCAGGGGTTTTAGTGGGTATCCCTAACTGGGGAGTGGTAATAGCGTGGCACCAGTTTTGACTGGGCGCGCTAGTGCCACTGGCGGCCCCACACACGGGTCGCGAATTATCCCCCCAAGCTTATGTGCCTGTCGCGGTTTAGTCCTTAAACGGATTTCCCCTGGCCAAAAAAATGGTTGGTTTAGCTTGTCTTCCATAGAATTACATATTCTATATAGCATTACACCCACTCCCAATAACGACAACAATGACGTAATAAAAAGTACCCTTACAGTTGCCAAAATTAGTAAAAAATTAGTCGGCATCACGTATACTAAAATTTCTACGTACTTCCTTTATCTCCAAGTTGCCTCAATATCGTAAGATATGAATAACTTAACTAAAAAAATACAACAAAATTACTGGTGCAGCAAAAGACGTCAGACATGAATAACAGACTTCTCTCCATTTAACGACTACTCTCTATAACGCCATGAAATACACAGTCCCTTCAGTGTTGTTATATAGAGTATACACGGGATATTTAAAATTTTGATGTTTATATTTTGAACGTTATGAAAAATGTGCTCTATAATACGTTTCTAAAAATATGTAGGTACTATAAATTTACCTAAAATATACGATAAAATTGAAAAATCCAGAGTTTCCTTCAAGTATTTGAAAGACCACGGCACCCGGTACCTGCCAGTTTATCTCCATTACCATTAGTAGAAGTGACGTTAGCCGAAATAAATATTGAAAAACGACTAAAAAAAATTACATTTATTCCGCGAGTTTTCGCTTATGAATATTTATAAAGAGATAAAGAGTAGCGTGCCACGGACACGCGTGGCACGCCATTGGAAATAACAGAATACCAAAATCAAGCAAAACTAATTGAGACGATAGTGTTCGGCGATTACGACGCGATTGTAATAGCAGCAGCAGTATCCGTTTTTAAGCATTGCGAGTGGTTTCCAAGGTCTACAACACCAAGAACAAGACTGGGAACAGTGTCGCAGCAGCAATAATATTACACTGCCCAAATGTATATGTGAACCGGAGTGATGCAATTCTCCCCCAAATCTGGTTAACACCGATTTGCTGAATTTGTATTAAGCACATCATAATTAATTCACAACACATAAAGCATAGACCGTATTCAGCATCTTTTTACAGTCGAGTTCATTAATATTGTTACGAGCTACAGGACTCGAATTAAAAATGCCGTTGGAACTACTATAGAATTTATTAGAACTGTACAAATACAAATAAAACTGGATGCAACCAGTTCACACTGCACGATTCAATGCAATTCGATACGCGCAAATTCTGTCGTCTATATCGCTAATCGAGAGTACTACAAACGTCTTACTCGTCTCGTAGTCGTCGCTTGACTGCCCACCCTCCATTCGGGCATTGTCTTTTACTAACTACACAGTACAACAAAATTGACCGCACGCACTGAGTTTCCGAGAAATAGTAGTTTGCACACCTGGTTATCTATTCCTGCGAACGGCCAACAAAGACGAAAACAATAACAATAGGCTATTGTCTAATCACAAATTTAAATACGAAGTAGTAAAAGAACTCCGAATGTGGGAGGGACTATAAACAAGACGCGCAGCATTTCTTTGTCGGTATGTGACAATAGGTATGCAGGTGGCCCAACTTGTAACAAGATATAAGCATTGCAAAGGGTTCAAAATATTGTAAGCATTGGAATATTACAAAATCTCCTTACAATCTGTAGTGCAGATCATGTATCATCATGTAATCGATTCAATAATATACGCCTGGACACTTTACAATAATTTGTTATACGGATATATTACTATTACCCATACAGACGATAACCGCGTGTACACTTGTCTATAATAATATAAAATTCTAAACATGCCGTATCTGTACATTGAAGCTATTTAAAAATAAATAACTGGAATAGACTATACTTATACAAACGATGGAGAACAAGACGCAATTTTTTTTCGATTTCTTGTCTGTTTGTTCGGTATTCAAGTAAAAACTACAGGGCCGATTTTGATGAGGTTTTCACTGATCGATAGCGCATTCGGCAGCAATCTTAGATAATAAAATTACGTTTTAACAGTTGTAAAAGCGCGGTAATTTATTTGATTTTTATTATTCCGACGTTTCGGCCACTTTTCAGTAGCCGTGATCACGGAAGACAAAGATGTCAAGTGTCAATGAGTATTGTTAGTTTTGTTTAGCCTACCGCCAACTTGTTCATTTTAATTATTTAGTTTTAATTTTGTTTATGGTTATTATTTACTCTATGGGAGCCTAATCTAATTTACCAACGCTTCGCAACATGTTGTGGCTTGAAGAGAAGCAGCGGCGCAAGAAACTCTTCAGCAAACATGCCTAGCTCTAATAATTTTATATAATATTATTAAAATGGGTGAGAGGTAAAACAAAAAATTATCAGTCAAGTAGGTTTGTGTTCCGGTGCACGCAAAAAGAGCTCACAGTATCCTGAGGTCTGGCAGTTGGTTTTTGCTGGGTTTGGGTCTTAATAGTTTTGATGATTGGATCCCAAACAGGTGGCACTTGCCAACCATCTTCTCTATTGAAATTTGGGTGTTTTTGATTTCAATAGCCTCACGCATCATTCTAGGTATGAAACGATTCTCTTTTGCAAGGATTTGTGGGTTATCGAATCTGATATAGTGGTTGGGTTTATCCAGCGTGTGTTCACTGATCGCAGACTTTTTAGACCTGTGTTTTTCATGTCAGCAATTCTTAGACTTAAAATCTGGGCTACATTTTATCCTAGGAATCACTCAGGAATTTTCCCGGGAGCGTTTTGTAGTTGTTCGTTCATTGTTTATTTTTCACTTGATTATTATTAAAGACGCTTTGTTTCACGTAGGTTTCATCTATACTATTATTTCGTCTGAAATTGCGATGTACTTATTACACTACATTTTATCTGACAAAATCATTGTTGTGTTAAATTGTTGGATACTTTAATCAACGTTAAACAGTGTAATTGATTGCAAACGTGTGTCTGTGTGTTGTACCAAAACCATCTTCTAAGAAAAACAATTATGGAAGTGCCAACCGTTTACGAGCGCAACTCGTACGTGGCCACTTGTTTATCTAGTAAATAGTTGAGGAATGTCAATAGTACACGAATTAATAATTAATTAATCAATATCCAAAGTAATCAATGTATTTCGTATAAACTGGTTTTACTAGAAATTAATTGTATTTGTTGTTACTTATTAATAGTTCTTCAATGCCGTCTGATAAATTAGGCAGTATTTTAATATAACAATTTAACAATACTAAAGACACGTGTTCATATTCTGTCCATTGAATGAATAGAAATACTGCATTGATTTTTCCAACACTTTTTATTAGTGTAATTAACATGCTGTATTAACAATCTTATAAATCAAACCATAGCACAGTACAATATTGGTCAACGCCATCTATGGACAAATGACGAAACTATATAAATTTAATTAATTTATTACAAATCCTAACACACTGGTAGACGTCGTCTTGCCCTAAAAACTAAAAATGTAGAATTCGATTGCAGTGCCACCTACCGGATCAGAATGTAAATCTAAACCAAGGAACTTAAAAACACAAATTTTTTGTCGAAACCGGCCCAGCAATTTAGGAGGGGTCAATAATATACCTACACACGTATACATAAGAATTTGAGTTTATTAACATCTATTTATGAATCTAATAATAAAATAACTGATGTAAAATTATCTAATAATAATAATTCATGATTCTTTCTTCGGTCTATCTGGCGGCAAGAAGCACGCGACTGCCGCAGCGCCTACAAACAACAAAAACACTGGTTAATAAACAAAACATGACTCATTTTTATAACAAATCAAAGTAGGCCTTTTTTTTCAGGCGGGGGAAATGCATTTCGCACAAACCGGGTCCTTTGCTAGGGATTAGACCGTTGTCGATCATGGAGGCATTCCAGTGAGGGCAATCCAAACACTAATCGACCGGCTTGTGTGGAGACTCGAACCCATGGATGCCCATGAGCTAATACCCCACTAAAACCACCCTCCTCCCATGTGCCCCGCGCTTATGAGTACGAAAGGCATGAGACTTAGAACGTAGTTACGCCCACGCCGATTCTAGCGCACAATTGCTTGAGAGTGCCCCGGGAGAGGCAAACTCACTTCGCCAACAAGGGGGAAGACTCCTCTGCTCCGTAGATGCTAGAGGGCCCCTGCAGCGGTATTTCAGGGGGGGAGATCATGCGCATATCTGCGCCTCCGGGCCCTCGACTGACGTCAAATCAAAGTAGGCCTGATTCATCTATCATCATCCCTTAGAAGATAATTTTATTTCCATACTACCCATGCGCAGAAGGTTTGCCGATTACCTCATGATGTCACGCGTCGATGGTCAGTAGAGTTAACAAAAAAAGGTTACATACATAGTTGTTGCAATAAATTTATTATTATATATACTGTTACGAGTTACAGGACTCGAATTAAAATGCCGTTGGAATTACTATATAAGTAGAATTTATTAGAACTGTATAAACACGTATAACACAGGTACAAATATAACTGAACACAATCAGTCCAAACGTAATGCGCGATTCAATAACACGCGCAAAGTCCGTCACTATATAGATTATCGAATGTACACACGTCTTGTCTCGCTAGTGGTTATCGCCTGACTGTTGATGTTTCCATTGGGCCATAGCTTTAAACTGCACCGAAGCAATATGGCTGCCCGCCCGCGTAGATCGAATTTCTTAGAATTTGTTCGACACACCTGTCTAACGACTGCCATAAAAGATTACAGTCATAAATAGTTTCAATGTTATTAGCTCAAACGCCGGTGGATAATAAATGTACTTTGTTTACAAATATGGCCCAAATTGTAACAATACTTTACATAAGTATACTACAGCAGTAAGTAATACAATACAATAATAGTAAGTAATCATCGGCAAACCTTCTGCGCACGGCCATTACACACAAGAATTTTCCAATCAATTAAAATATATTTTATTTCTGGTTCCTCTCTCTTACTATACATTCTCTTGCCTTACCATCTATTAAATTTTGATTTTGTAACGGTCCATTAATAACGTCTCCTAATTAACCTAAGGACCTACCTCAATGAAGTTCGCCATCTCGTTTACGCACAACATTATTGAAGACAAAAATTGATTTGACAAAATAAAAACAATTTTATTCATACACAAAAAAATCACAAATATTTTTTCCATAGAAATGTACATAAAATCCAAATCGAATTTATGCTTAAAAGTTATCAGGTTCTTTATATTTCTTTATGTTTGAGACAAGAAGAAGTGAAAGGGGCGTCTTAATATGCCTATGAATAAAGCTTATTGCGGAACAAATCTACAGTATACGTTTGATTTTAAAGTAATAAAACTAAAAAAAAAAGAAACCGACTTGAACATTAATTAAAAAGCGAAAAATGAATATTTTCTACAACATCCTAAAGTCGGTGCCAAGTAAAACGCAAAAATTACTATATTTTGCAACTTAGTTGTTTTTTGTTTTTATTTCTACTTTTTAGTCACACAAATACTTGAAAAGCTTTAGAAAATAAAAGCACATATAACACTTTGTATGTGCCTAGAATACTCGACGATTGCTCTCAATTTCCCTGGGATCTCACTTGGTGACAATGGTATCACCTCAGGAGTATATTCTTTCGAATAAAAAAACCTGAAAATCGGCCAAATTTGACGGAATAATCGCATAAGAAACTTTAAAAAAGATACCTTACCTACCCTTTTTAGTTGGTTATAAAGTGTTTGTTATTGTTTAGAAGCAATTTAAAGGTAGAGAACCCAAAACCACAGAAAACTCCCGAAATAATCATGCATTGAAATGTTACGCTACAATAGCACAATAACGCCTCTACGGATATTCGCATGACAAAGAGGGACAACATGACATGTACGACTGCTAGTAAAATGAGGTGACGAGGCCGATCACATCCGATTCTTAACGAACATTTCCGAACTAGCAGTTTTTGTACGGAACAAATGAGGGAATGACGCTCACCGCCTCACCGGCCTCAGCGCTTCAAATATACTGCCGCGGTACAAACCATACAAATCTCCTCGCCTCATTTGAAGTGGTATATTGTACTGGTTCAGTACAAAATGTCATGTTACTCTTACAAACTCATTTTAAAATCATGTCTACATTAAATAATAATAATCGACAGACAAACACACATATTGTATATCCCCAAATTAAGCAAGTTACGCTTGTGTTATGGGTAATATACAGCGGACCACTCTGGGGCCGATCCCAGACACCCAGACCATAGTAAATAACGGAGAAAATACGTTTCCGAAATTTACTATACCAGGAATCGAACCCGGAGCCTCTGCGTTGCATTGAGGTAGGCCGGCAAAGGCTTAGCCCGCTCAACCACAGAGGCCGCCTAAATAATTAAACAGAAAGTACTCACTAAATAGGTATATGCTAATAGCATAGAATGAGAATTCGCATTTGGTTGTGATGAACGCTCCCAGCAAGTTGATCCCTATCACCGAGCTGATGCGAGCCACCATGACGCCCAAGCAGGACGCCATTCCCCTAAAAACCATATCAAATTCATCACTTCTCTAAACGCCTTTCAGTAATTCATTATACAACCTCCTAGCGTTTTTTAATACTACGACTTTCAACTGAGGATTGTTTTTATTGCACGAGTTCAGCAGCCAAACAGACCGCCCACCCGATGGAAAGCGATTGCCATCGTCTATGGACAATTGCGACGCCAAAGGTGCTAACAATGTGCTGCCGCTCTCTAAAGGGAGAATAGAACCAGGCCACTAATGCTGGAACACAACTCAAGGTTATTATGGCAGCATATTAATACAAAATAATATACAAAAAGTACTGTCCTCTTTCTTGGGGGTTGGTATACGCTTCTTCAATAAGATTCCGAATGAAATTTTAGATCTGCCTTCCACTAAATTAAAACCAAAGTATCTTGCTAAAAAAGGGGTACTACACTATTGAAAAATACTTAAATGACAAAACTTCATTTACACAGCAATACGCTCCGACCTATTATACTATATTTTGTATAAAGTTTTCATCTTGCCAAGTTTGTAAGGAATTTATGGAGATATGTTGCAGTTTAAAATCTTAGTACGTCATGTCCTTATTATAACTATACCTAATAATAGTTTTCTTTCCTTTTTTGTGTCTTTCTCTTTTTCAGTATGCACTGTTTACTACAACTCCATTAATTCTTCAAAAGTAATTCTGTATAAAACTTATAAAAAAAGAACTTGATATAAATAGAATTAGAAATATAAAGAAAAACATTATTTAGCTAGACGTGTTGCTGGGGAGTTTCTTGCCGCTTCTTCTCCTTAACAACAATAACACGTTGCGAAGCGGTATACATAGAATAGGAAGAAAAATTTAATTTTAACTTATATGTATGACCTTCAAAAAGTGTTCTCCAGTCGAAATTATTTTGAATAAAAAAAAATTATTTTCAATTTCCTTTAGACCAGGGACACTGCTCTTGGGTATGCTGCTGCGATTACCTGGCTATGAGTTATTTTGTCGCCTCTCACGACAGTTCGCCCCAACGCCGGAAATTGTATGCTTCAAGGATTTCTCGTTTCATACTTATTTGTTATACCATAGAATCCAGAGCATATTGTCATTCATTTCAGGTTATGGCAGATGATCGTCCAGCCGCTAGCAGACAATTCAGTGCGAGAAGAAAGTCGACGACATGTGACGTTGGTGACGTGGTGGAGCCATGCTGGAATCGTGACCTTCATTAAAGCTCTTAGGGCTAGTTCGGTCGGTACTCTGAGTGAGAATTGCGGTAGCCCACTACCCCCATGCCATCCCTCCTATATCATCCACCAATCCCTTCCTCCCTAACCTACCCTAAAGGCTGGCATCAGATGGAGCGTCTGTCTATTTTCCTACTCCCAGACACAAAAACATTGTAATTTCTTTCGGCATGACCCTCAGATATATGAGTCATAATGTCAGTGTTACCCTAGTAGTTAAAACACTGTCCTCCAGCATCTGGAGAGCGGAGGATCAAACACCTGTCGACGAAGTTAGTTTGCCTCTCCCGGGGCATTCTCAAGCACTGATGCGCTAGGATCAGCGTGGGCGTAACTACGTTCTAAGTCCCACTCTTTTCTTACCATGAGCGCAGGGCAAATGGGAGGAAGGGAGTTTTACTGCAGTATTAACCCATGGGTTACCTCTTTAATGGGGGTACCTTGCTGAGTCTCCACAGAAGCCAGCAATTGACTCTGTTATCGGCACCATCTTCAGTGGATAACTTTCATTACTTTGGTCTAATCCCAGTAAAGGACACGGTAGTGTACGAAATGTATTCCTGCCTCAAAAAAAGTAGTTAAAACACTGAAGGAATTACCGATAAGAGGTGGGGTACAGATCCACGCAGTAGGAGAACACGAGTCCCGAACATACTACGTTTAGGAGGACTCCGAAGAAGAATATCAAAGCAGCTATATTGTTGGTGACGACTACAGTGGCGATTGCTGACGCAGCACAAGTCAGAAGTACTGCTAGCATGACAGCTTTCTTCCTCGTCGACAGTTGTGCTACCACCAGATTCATGCTCACGAAGACCACACCTTCCACCACGGCAGCTGTAAAGATTGTCAGTTCGATCTTCGCTGGACACTGCATCTGAAAACCAAACACGTAACAATATCAGCCCATAAATGTCCCACTGCTGGACTCGGGCCTCCCACTATAGAGGAACGGACAGTATACCCGCCACGCTTTTCCAAGGCGGCTTGGCAGGTTGTTAGCACGTAGTGATTGTAAGAACATGCACATTAGATCAGAACACTGACTAAGTGGTACATGCGTTCCGGCCAGGATCGAACCCGCGCCCTTCAAGTTTGGGACGCGTACGCTAGCCTATACTACCATGACCATCGTCTGCACTAACTAAAATCGATCCCTACCACCTAACAACTATGCTGATAACAGTCCGTTAATCAATAATGTGCATTTGTCTCTCTCTAAAATAAGAACTGCATTAAAAAGACTTGACACATCAAAAGGCCCGGGCCCAGATACTGTACATCCAATTTTCCTAAATAAGACAGCTGACTCCATCTGTATACCTCTACACAATATTTAATAAATGCCTTATCGAAGGTGTATTTCCATCTATTTGGAAAGAGGCTTATATTATACCCATTTTTAAATCTGGGTCTAAACAAGACATCTGTAACTACTGGCCCATTTCTATCTTGTTCGCCTTGTCAAAACTTTTTGAAAGACTTGTACATAATAGTATTTATCCTCTATTGCACGACTCCATCATAGGAGAACAACATGGCTTCGTAAAAAAACGTTCTACATGTACCAATCTCATGTTGTTTACAAACTACTTATTTGAGAGCATGGATGAAGGCCTGCAAGTGAACGCGATATACACAGATTTCAAAAAGGCTTTCGACAAGGTGGACCACCAGAAGTTGTTAGAAAAACTTGCCTACAATGGCATACGTGGCAATTTATTAAGATGGTTTGTTTCATACATCACAAATCGCACTCAAAAAGTCACCCTGCTTGGTCATTTTTCGGAAGTCACCTACACCACCTCAGGAGTTCCCCAAGGATCAATTTTAGGTCCTTTATTATTTATTATCTTTATTAATGACATTAGTTCCTGCTTCCATAATACTAAGTTCCTACTTTATGCCGATGACTTGAAGGTTTTCTGTCGAACATACACACATAATGATTGTGTTCATATACAAGAAGATTTAGATCTCCTGACTATATATTGTCTGAACAATTATATACACTTAAGTATAAATAAATGCAACTCGATAGTTTTCACAAAAAAAGTTAATAAAATCAATTACACTTACAAGCTTATGAACATGTCCCTTTCCCAAACTGAAGACGTTAGGGACCTTGGGGTGGTATTGGACAGTAAATTACATTTAGATCTTCACACACAACAGATTATTCGTAAGGCTAATAAAATGTTAGGCTTTGTTAGTAGAACAAGCAAATTCTTTAATAGGCCACGAACATATTTTTATCTCTATAACACGATTATCAGACCTCAAGTCGAATATGCCACCCAAGTATGGAATCCTTTTTATTACAAATATACAGATGCTATTGAACGAGTTCAAAAAAGATTTCTACGTATAATGTACTATAGGTGTAGTAGCGGCCATCTCCCATACTCTCAATTATTACTTAAATATAACCTACTGTCACTCTCTAATAGAAGTCTTTTACTAGGTGCTATGTTGCTTTATAAACTTTGTCACAATCATATAGACTGCTTGCCTCTTACTAACACTATATGTTACTGCGTCCCAAGGACAGAGCTTAGACGCGCGGTAAAAATTGGGCGGCTTTTTTCTACGACTTCCTGTCGTACTAACGCAGGACTTCGTGCCCCAATGTACCAACTCGTCAACAACTACAATATATATTTTGAAAACATCGACATCTTTACACTTTCCTTGGGTGCTTTTAAAAAAGATGTTGTTAACGTCATTAAGGATAAGACATTTTAATTATGACAGTTTCTTTTTTTTTTATCATTTTTATCTGTGTCTGTTATCTTTATCACCTCACATATATAATATGTATATAAGCGTGTTGATGTGAGGGTTTGGTTGCACGCGCACGTGCATGTGTATGTATGTGTGTGTGTGTGTGTGTGTGTGTGTGTGTGTGTGTGTGTGTGTGTGTGTGTGTGTGTGTGTGTGTGTGTGTGTGTGTGTGTGTGTGTGTGTGTGTGAAAAGCGCGTGGGTGCGCGTGAGTTTTTGTATATGTCCCGTTTTTTATATATATATATATATATATATATATATATATATATATATATATATATATATATATATATATATTTTAAGTGTTGTACACTACCATCTTTTAGTTCGTGGATTATGTAGTTGGATAAGCATTGATTTTTAATGTAACTTTAGTGTATATCTGTTTATTATCCTAAATAAATAAAATAAAAAATAAAATGACTTCAAAGGTAAACTTCAAACACGTAAAGTAGGTAAATATATTAAAGGTATACCTAATGATGCAAAAGATTTATGGGTGTATTACATAACACCCATACATACACTTACAAGCACAAACTCACCCATATATCACATATATATATTATTATATTTATTATATATTATTCACATACACACAATTATATAATATATGTAAGTCCATAAATATTAAATATAAGTACATATCGACACAACCCAACCTTACGATCAAACATCGTTGGTCGTAAGGCATCATCGGTCGTGTCGTATATAGAGGGGCACCTCTCCTCACGCATGCGCAGATCCACTGCGCAGGCGCACCATCGCCGTGAGTGGCTCAACCGCAAAACAAAATATAAGAACGAAGTTAGCAGTTTCTTGCGAGGTGACAGAGAGAAAAAAACGAAACACCGACCTTATACTTTACGTACTCTAATTGCTTATAAATATTATATTGTTATAAATCGTGTAATATTGTAATCAAGTAATATAAGAGTGGTTAGGAACTATCGTTCCTTTCGGCTGTGCATCAAAAGACGACGCATAAAATAAATGTGAGGTGGGTATCTAATACATCTATATCCCCCACAGATTCAATAAGAATTTTAATGACTAAATCACAATGAAACCTAACTAATATTATAAAAATAAATTTGTTTGTTATGGTTTCACGTTTTAACTACTTAACTGATCATTGTCAGGGGTGCAGACAAGTATACAAGGATACCAATCATCGAGAAAAAAGTACTATTCCCAAAAGATAAAACAAATAATTCAGACAGATGGTGCTGCAGTCGCGCTTTTCTGACGCCGCCGTTGCAATGACTAACAAACACATTGTCATTCAAATCAGTGTCGTATAATTTTAAAATAGCGCGAACGAAGTGTCAAGTAGAAAACTGTCATTCGTTAATATTTTTTTCCACTTATAATACTTATGAATCAAGCCATTTTTAAGAATTCAAATTAAATACTTCCAGTGCTTATCTCTTAAAAAATTTTTTGTATGTTCGTTACTCGAGTTCTCCGTCAATTGTCAACCGATTTTCATTTTTTTTAATTCGAAAGAGTATGCTTCTTAGGTGGTCACATCTTCACCAAGTCAGAATCTGATGAGTGGATCCCACGGAAATCGAGAGTATCGCTTATTGAAGAACGCTGTGCGCCTAAATTCTTGGAAAAATCACTTGTATACGCATGTCAGTATTACTCTTTCTACAGGCGCTCAATTTTTTTTATATGCATTTTACGTGATTTCTCCGTCAAATGTGGATCGATTTAAAAAAATATATTCATAAGTATATACTGTTGAGGTGGTCCCATGCTCACCAAGGTAGGGTCTGATTATTGGATCCCAGGGAAATCGAGAGCAATTCTTGTTGAAGAGCATATACTATACACCGAAGAGTGAGATGGCATTTTGCCAGTGCCAGTCGTACAATTTCTACAAGTGCTTAATATATTATTTCTAAAGCTATTGAAGTATTTGTGCAACCAGGAGTAAAAAAAAGATTTTTTAACAACACCAAGAAATAAATAATTAACCGACTTCTTCGTACAACATCGTCGGTGTCAAGTAAACCATAAACATTACTATATTTTGTAAATTTGTTGCTGTTCTTTTATGTTACACTTGGCACCGACTTCAAGATGTTGTAGAAAGAAGTTAGTTAAATATATATATATTTTTTTTTAAAGTGAAGTCGGTTTTGTTGGAAAATTAAACTTACATTCGATTGTGTCGCGTTCGTAGGTTTAGAGGAGGATATCATATTGCAGAGTCCAGTGCTTTCTCCGTCGATTGCAGACTCTAACCCACTCGCAAACGATTTCGCCAAGAATGGGAACCAGATGAAGAGACCACCAGTGCTGAAATTTAAAATATAGTTAAGTAGTATACATAACTATATCTATCTAAGGAGCCATTCACAAATGACGTCACACTAATTTCATGCTTTCTTGACCCGTCCCGGCCTTATCACAGCTGGTGACATTCGTGAAATTCCGCCCGCCCTAGTGTGACATCATATATTTTGCAATTTGCATCAAGACATTATTAATGTTACGAGCTAGAAGACTTGTATTAAAAATACCGTTGGAACTACTATAGAATTTATTAGAACTGTACAAACACGTATAAAACAAATACAAATAAAACTGGATGCAACCAGCACGATTTAATGCAATTCAACACGCGCAAAGTCCGTCGTCTAATCGAGAGTACTACAAACGACTTACTCGTTTCGTAGTCGCCGCTTGACTGCCCACCCTTCCATTCGGGCATTGTCTTATACTAACTACACAGTACAAAAAAAATTAGTCTCGCGCACTGAGTTTCCGAGAAATAGTAATTTGCACACCTGCGAACGGCTAACAAAGTTGAAAACAATAACAATAAGGATTAATTCGACGCTAATGATGGTTATAAAACAAGTAGAAAAACAATAGCATGTTTTTCTTAATTACAATTCAAAACACAAAAGAATTTCTAAGACGCAAGGAGATAATAAACTGCGCTCACAACAGGCAGTAGTGCCCTTATCTTTGACGGCATGTAACATTAAATTAAAACAGCAGTCTCGTAATTAGTTTTATTTCCGTTTAAATTATGTTTTAATAATTTAAATATTATGCTCAAACAGATACGAGTTGGAAATATTTTGAAGTTTTTCATTAGTATAGTTCAAATTTCGTGTTTTAAAGTCAAAATATTCAGATCATGACGTCACGAAATTTAGAAACTTTTACCCCTCTTGTCACACAATGTTACACTTCGTTGAAACCCCCCTTAACTTGTGACGTAATTTATTTATTTGAAACTTAGACATTGAGACATTGATCAGACAATTTTTTTTTGGACTCTACTAGCCCCTAAACTAGTTTTTGTACCGGCATTAGTGGCCAGGCTCCAGTCTCCCTTAAGAGACCAGCATCACATTTGTAGCACCTTTGGTGTTGCAAATGTCCATAGGCGATGGTAACCGCTTTCCATCAGATGGGCCGTTTGACTGTCTGCTGAACTCATGGACGTTTTTCCAACCAGGATTCAAAGCCACTCCGATACCCCGACTCATTATTATATGCAAGGAAAATACTCACATACTAAAAATAGCGGTTGTCAAGTAATACAGCTGCAGTGTCCTGAAGAGTAAAGGTGGTTTGAAGAGCGGTGCAGTTTGATACCATAGGGACTTCATCAGTGACATGCCTTTGCACCTGACTGTGCCTTCTTCGTTTAACGTTACTTGGTTCACCTACAACAGGGATTTTATGAAGCTCCATAAATAAAATTGAAATGTCTGTTTGTAATGTCAAAATAACAGGTTTTTACTAAATGCATATAATCAAATCAATTTTTAAAATTTTGTCTGTCTGTCTGTGTGGATGTTACGGCTAATCTCTGAAACAGCTGGACCGATTTTGACGGAACTTTCACTGGCTGATAGCTGATGGTAATAAAGAGTTACTTACGCTACTATTTGTTATTATTTACGCTTACTAAACACAGCTAATCTGAAATAAAAAACTATCAGAAATCTAATCAGACACATAAGTTTCGGTTAATTTGGACAATGTTAGACTCCTTTTCTTATTATTTATGAAATTAAAACTTTAATTGTGACACGTTATGTTATTTTATATACATTTGATGTCCTGATTTTTAGTAATAAAAACATATTAATTATAATAAATAATAGGTTGGGGAAAAACTCTTTTCATATATAGTATGTATGAACTTGTAATAATATCTCTTTGGCTACACGATTCGTATCTGGCTGGTTTTGGTATCATTAAAAAGTGACAATTTTAAACAAGACAATTCCAAATTCAAATTAGGAAAATGTGTCATTTTCATTTGTTTTTCTTATTGTTAAAATGAGTGAATCTAATGAAGAAATTCGATTCATTATAAAATTTTACTACAAAAAAGGTAAAAATGCAATACAAGCAGTGAAAAAATTTATGTGATGTTTATGAACCTAATGCAGTATCTGTGAGGGTAGCGCAAATTCGGTTTAAGCGTTTTCAATCCGGAAATTTTGATATCAAAGATGCACGTCGCTCTGGTCGCCCTGTTACGGACAAAACTGATACCATTTTTGAAAAAGTGGAGCAAGATCGGCATATTAGTAGTTAGGATGTAGTTGGAGAACTGCGAATTGACCACAAAACGGTTTTGGCGCATTTGAAAAAAGCTGGGTACACAAAAAAGCTCGATATTTGGGTGCTTCATGAGCTCACTGAAAGAAACCCAATGAACCGTGTACTCATTTGTGATTCTTTATTACGACGTAATGAAACCGAATCATTTTTGAAGAAGCTGATAACTGATGATGAAAAATGGATCACGTACGACAAGAATGTGCGAAAAAGATCGTGGTCAAAGGCCGGTCAGGCTTCACAGACTGTGGCGAAACCCGGGTTAACTCGCAACAAGGTGATGCTGTATGTATGGTGGGATTGCAAGGGCATTATTCATTATGAGCTGTTACCGCCAGGCTGGACCATCGATTCTGAACTATACTGCGAACAACTGATGAGATTAAAGCAAAAAGTTGACAGAAAGCGGCCGGAATTAATCAACAAGAGGGGTGTGGTTTTTCACCGTGATAACGCTAGACGTTACACATCTTTAGCCACTCAGCAAAAATTACGAGGGTTTGGCTGGGAGGTGTTAATGTATCCGCCGTATAGTCCTGACCTTGCACCTTCAGATTTTCACCTGTTTCGGTTTCTGCAGAATTCCTTAGGCAGTGTCAGGTTAACATCACGAGAGGACTGCCAAAACCACTTCTCGCAGTTTTTGGATCAGAAGCCCCGAAATTTTTATAGCAATGAGATCACATCCCTACCTACAATACGGCAAAAAGTTATCCAACAAAATGGCACTTACATACTTTAGTCAAATGTAAATAAACTTTATAAAAAAACCTTTTGAATTTTTATATAAAATACGAAGAAACTTTTTCCCCAACCTAATATATATAATTATAATACTAAAAATAACATACTATTCATTCTTCTTCTATGGGTCTCAATAGAATATATATAGAGTAAGAAAGAGGTAGGCACTGAAAATCAGTGCTGTGTCGGATTAACTTTTGGCACAGCAATATACTGAGTGCCAGCCTCATTAGTTCAATTGCGGCATGCAACTATAAAATTGTTTTGCTTCATTAAATTAATATGTATTTTGTGTGTTTCCTCATCCAGCGCCCAACGGCTACCTTGCACAGGTCGTCAGTCCATCGGGCTGGAGGGCGTCCGACACTACGTTTACCGAGACGCGGTCTCCACTCCAGGACTCGTCTGCTCCATCGGCCATCGGTCCTGCGACAGACGTGGTAGGCCCACTGCCACTTCAACTTGCTAATTTTGCGAGCTATGTCGGTTACCTTCGTTCTCTTACGGATATCTTCATTTCTAATTTTATCCATAAGAGAAACACCCAACATAGCTCGCTCCATAGCCTGTTGAGCGACTTGGAACTTGTGGACCAATCCTGCCGCCAGTGTCCATGTCTCGGCCCCGTAGGTCAGGACTGGGATGACGCACTGCTCAATGACTTTTGACTTCAAGCATTGCGGGATTGTCGATGAGAGGATTTGCCGAAGCTTACCGATTGCTGCCCAACCCAACTGAATCCTCCTACTGGCTTCCCCCTCGAAGTTGTGCCTGCCTACTTGTATTTTTTGTCCAAGGTAGACATGTTTCTGCTTCCTGCACAGCTTCTAGAGGGACGCCATCGACGTTTACCGGTCTCGGCATGACGTGTTCATCGAACATGACTTTGGTCTTGTCCAAATTCATGCCGAGACCGACTCGTCGGGACGATTCATTTAAGCTGCCCAGCATTTTGGCAAGTTCTTCCAACAACCAACCGTAATTGACTCCGGTATAATTTCATTCATATGTCTATAGCTAGATCCAAAATGGCATGGCCTTAACATCGCTGACCTACAATGTTCTGTCTGACATCTGGCTAATATATATCAAATATTTGAGGACAGAGTTATTATCTTCAACTGGCATAAGATAAACGTTAAAATGCAAAGAAATAATATTTACAAACGGCTAAAATTAAAACTTTATCAGGGTTCCTGCAAAAATTTATGCTCTCGTAGCGACGCTGGTAGATTTAGTGGGAAGTTTGTCGGGCTCCGCCTTGAAGGAGATACCGGTTGCCGTTTGATACAAGAGTCCCATAGTCACACCAAGCAGGCGGCTTTGGGCGGTGCTTTTGTTCTTCTTTGTACAGATCCAGGACCCGTGTGTGTCGCAAGAAAGGACATTCCCTGCGTTAACAGCCATAGCACGTCATCGACTGCATGTCCATTCTCAAGATCTCGAATGGAGCTCTCTAATTTGCTCCGGCAATACCACATTTTTGAAGAGAGAGAGAGAGAGAGATACACATCTTATTGCAAACCAAAATATACATATTTACAACATTTTCTAGGCAATACAATAGGTGACCTGATCTCTCAGGGCGAGCTCTTCGAGGCAACCTGAATCAAAGAATTCTATCTTCAATTTCTTTGATTGATAGAATTTACTTTTTTTATTGCGAAGCTGGCAAGAGCGCAGACGGCCCAACTCGTGGAAAGTGGTTACCGCCGTCTGTAGACCCTTGCAATACCAATGGCGAATCCAACGTGTTGCCAGCTTTTAAGATGAGATAAACAGGATGTGATAGATGGATCATACTGGAGAAATGGGATATGGGATTGGAATAGGGGGAGGGGGAAGTAGGCTATCGGAACTCACACATCATACGAAACGCGATTAGGCTAATCGTTTCACGTCGATATTCTGTAAGAGCGTGATGTTACACCGATCGAGCCGGTCCTATTTTCTTTTTATTGCATGCGTTCAGCAGACAGGCAGATGCAAAAGCGGTTAACATCGTATTTTGCAACACCAAAGGTGCTCTCTGCTCTCTTCAGTTCCTGCACAAAATTCAAGGATGGCAGACCAGGGGTGGTAAGAGCTGACTGTGGGTTGTTTTGTCGCCTCTTACGAAAGGCCACCCGGCCGCAAAAATGTAGTTCCTGCAGCTTCTAGCTGCTAGGAGCTTCTAAGAGCTGTAGTCAAAACATTGATTCCAATAACTGGCTCATCTTACTTACGACAAAACTATATTAAGGGCCATTTTACTTGGAGAGAGCTTATCGCAAGTTTTGGGGCGAGAAGTAAATAATCGTATGGACATGTTTACATTGAACCAAAAATCAGAAATTCGCCTACGAATATGTCATACGACAATTGTAAGGTATTTACTGCCAAGAGTTTCCTTTACACTACGACAGAAATCGCATTCTCATATTTGCCTACGATTTCTCGACTTGTCTAAACTAGATCTCGTATGATATTTTTTCAAGTTCATACGAGTATCGTATCATATTTTTTCTTGTTATCGACAATCGTATTTTCGAGCCAAGAAACTCTCTCCGTGTAAATGGCCCTTTGCACAAATCTTAAGAATAAAATTACGAATGCTTCACAGAATTTTGATTTTTATTACATAAATAATTCTTCTGAAAAAAAAATATGTATGAAACCTTGTATGAATCGAAATTATTTTTATGTAATAGATAACAGCGCCATATAAATTTATGTTGATTTTATTTATTCTAGAAGATACTATTTTGTACAAATAGTATCCAGCTAATATTATTATTAAAAGACTATACATTACCGGATAGGAAATCCCATTGCGGCCGTTTCTTCTCCAAATGTTTTGAAGGTAGTCCAGAGCTTCCCGATCTTTGCCTATATTTATCAGGAATTTGGGGCTCTCAAAGAAGAAGTGCAGACACAGGGCACTGATGCCCAGTGGTAGGGCGAGGACTATGGTCAACAGCCTCCACGGCACGAAGGCGATGAGGCCAAGGTCAACCATAAAAGATAGTTTTAGGACAAAGAATGCAGTGGCTAGAAATTAAACACGTCACAGTTGTACTAAGATAGTTGTTATCCGCGGCTTCGCCCACGTAGGTTAAGAATAGTCATAGTTTGAGCAAACTTAATACATCTTTTTAACCACTTGACTGTTGAATTTTCAAAAGTTGTTTCTGCAAATTTTCACGGTTCATGATTGATATTTCATTTAGTAAGGTCAAGTACTTTCATTTACACTTTGTTTTTTCAATTAAATTTTTAAATTGTATATTTGGTGATTAATATAAATCGTTTGCTACATATGTAACTTAAAATGTGGCTTAAGTTGTCTAGACATTGAAACATCATTAGTGGAATTCATTGCAAAAATCCTGTTTGTAATATACAAAAATGTTCTTCTAAGGTAATAAAGTATATTATTAATATTGTTTTTTCAATGAATAAAATCAATTTTATTTTATTTTACATTACGAGATATTATTAAAAAGTGCAAAAAATTACCGTAACTCAAATTTTCAAAGTCTGCGAGTCGGAAATTTTGTAACGATCGTATTTACCTACTCTAACATGATCTAGATCTAAATCTAAACTATAGTAAATCTGTAAGAGGTTCGAGTTTGTACAATGGGTTCAAAAATGAAAAAAATCAAGGGGGCTAATTCGGATCAGCAGGTTGCAGGTTTATATCTGTCTGTCGGAGCATCACGTGCAAAACTACTGAACGAATTTAAATGAACCTTAGGATAATTCTTATCCCGATAAATGACGTCGTTTCTTTAAAACAGACGGATTAGAAAAATAGATGGCGCTGCAGACAACCATCGCTATAATTCAATAACAAATACGTTGTCGGGTTGGCCACATGTCATTCATTACTTATTAAGTAGTACGAATCAGGTTGGCTGCGACTTTTCTTTATGTTTTGCTGTGCTGTTGCCTACACTATATTGACATAGTTTCAGTTTAGTAGTCTATGGTTTCTTTGTAGTTGAACAAGAGGCTACTTCCCGTGCGCAGAAGGTTTGCCGATAGCCTCATGATGTTACGTGTCGATAGTCAGTAGGGTTGACAAAAAAAGTTACATAAATATATACAATAATAGTAACTAATATAATACACTAACAGTAAGTATTCATTGGCAAACCTTCTGCGCGCGTTTTATAAAGTATTGAAGGTTTATGTAGGTACTAGCTCTGCCCGCGACGTCGTCCGCGAGGAATTTGTTTTCAAAACCCCCCGATTTTTTAAACATTCTTTATTGGTGCTCCGCTCCTATTGGTCTTAACGTGATATATATCTTAAAACCTTTCTCGATAAATGGGCTATCTAACACTGAAATAATTTTTCAAATCAGAGCAGTAGTTCCTCAGATTAGCGCGTTCAAACAAACCAACAAATAAACAAACTCTTCAGCTTTATATATTAAGTATATAAGATATAAAATATCTAATTAAATTTTTATGTACGTAACATAGAACCGAACTAGTCTAAAATAAATACTTCTATAAATACTATTTATCACAAATAAACAGTATTGGAGTGAGAATAAGTATTATCTTACCCATATATGACATGAATCCTAGATTAAGTATGCTGGACATAATTAACATATAGGAGCCCCTCTGTTTGACAGGACACGATTCTGCTAATAGGGCGTAGCTCGACGAATTGGCGCAGCTACAACTGAAAAAAAGAAAGAAATAATTTATTTGCTAGGAAAGCGACAATACAAGGACAATATAAATTCTTAGCCATTACCACCAAAATTAAGCTAGCAGAGTCCCAGATTACTCCCTATCCTTTATTATGCTGACCCTACCTACCCTAGAACAACTTAGTTAACTTGAGCGTTTCCAAAACTTCTGTAGAAGGTTCATGTTTGGCCTTCGAAAATATGACCACGTATCTGTATTTCGTAAAAAACTCAAGTGGTTCCCAATTCGTGTTCTCCGGAATACTCATATTGTTTGTCGTCTGTATAGTATCTTATTTGTCCCGAATACTCCTCATTATCTTAAAGAACGCTTTGACGTTATTTCGTGCTCGCATAGCTTAAGGCCTTCCACTAAACTAAAACTAAACACCCCGCATACTTCAAATTTCTACAACAATTATTTTACCGTCAAGGCTATTGTTAACGCGGCAGCCCAGTATTAGGTACTGAACGCGTATCCAAAATGGCGGTGGTAGGATTTCTCACTTATATGCAAGTTGTGGCGGAAAAAGATGTGCGGGTTGTCGTACGAGGGTCGACAGCAGACTGCCTCGTAAAAACGAGCAGTATTAGTACTGCGGTAAGTACGACAAGGATAGTCGTATGGAACGGAAGATGGCGGCTGGGAAAAGGTGATTGGATAACGCGGTTATGAAAAGCGGGTAGTTGTGGAAATAATTAGATAGGACAGGATTTTAAATTAAGCAGCGCGAACAACTATAAATCGCAAGCAAAATCGCTACCAATATTTCAAACGATGATCAGAAAATATTACCTGTCCTTGGAATATGATGATATTTAAATGTATGTACATATATATTTATCTATAAACATTTATATATTTTTGTAGATATGTATTTGTATGTTATGTATATAAGTATATATCTATTTAATATATAGAACATCCGTATATACTGCATTTAAATATTTATTACTAGAATGTAAGAAATTGTACTATGTATTATGTATACCACCATCGTCATTATAATCTCAATTCATTCCTGGAGTTGTCTGGAAGAGATCGCTTTTTAGCGATAACAACGCCCTTTGTGCATAATGAGACATAGGTGTAGTCTGTAAGTTCTTTTTTAGTATTGGTGCTTGTGATTGGTAGATATAGAAATAATTTATACATACATTTTTATGATTAAATTCGATATGTTGTGCACCGCATTTCCTACAAATGAGGTCGGCAACTCAGCATAAAGCTGTGTTGGAGTTTCCTCCAGCACAACGCTGATTTTCAGTTCGTAATAGTACCAACTAGTACGGTAATCAATAATCTTATTACTATTAATTGCAACAAATAAATAAGATAAAGACAAAAAGAAACAATCAATTCAATAGAAAAGCCTTCAAATCCCTGGTAAGTTTGAGTTGCACGTCTTTCAGGTGAGTTTTAAATAACAGTATACACATTCTTTATAAGGAAGTCAAAACACAATATCTAAAAATGTTAAAAATATCTATGGTCCTCTTTCTGTGATTATGGTAAATATCTTTTAAAATCTGATGCGTGGAAGAATATAGTGCCAGAAAAAAGAACGTGTGCAAAAGAGAACAATACCGCGCGTCACAATAATAGTCTTTGTCAAGTTATCACGAAATTAGATAATATATTATATTCACTAGTGGTACAATCTCTTGTTATTCTCGTTGCCCTGACGACGTGTTTATTAGTTAGGAACGATAAACGTTGATCTGGGATGTAAGCCAGATCTGTGTCGAGTGTCATTTATTTCCGTTAAATAGCTTTCAATAGACAAAAAGTCCAGAAGTTGCATTCTAAAAATCTGCTGATCTAAATTAACCCACTAGATTGTTTTCTCATTTTAATTAATGGTACAAACTCAACACTCCCAACATATTTATTGTTACGTGCGAGTGGGGGCATGCACTTAGGATTGGAAGAAAACACAAGTTCTTTTTCGAACTAAAAGCTTGTATTGACTTATACAGCTGTACGTGATTCTTCCCTGCAGGGTTGCCCCTTCACGCACAGCTAACGACGCCGAAATTGCGTAGATCACCTCCTGCTACTGCGGTGCTCACCTCCGAATTTACCGCATGTAGCTCACTTCTGGATCTCCTCTTAAACTACTCTAAACTCCTCCTTCACTGAACTGCCTACTAAATTCTTCCCTAATCTCCTCACTATCTTCTACTAAGCATCTCTTCCAACTCCTTGGTATCGCAATTGTCGCTTCGTTGTCTTGAACTGAACTCTCAGGTAGGTGCGCCTTAGGCTGATTATATACCCGGAAGAATCTTCTGGAACCCATAATCTCGATCTTCTTCTCATTATTCTTTTAATTACTGTCTGTCCCTTTCTAAACATCTATCTATGTCTGTTTGTTCCTTCCTGAACCTTCTAGAATTTCTATTTCTCGGAAACTCAGTGCGCGCGGCCACTTTCCTTGTACTGTGTAGTGAGTATAAAACAATGCCCAAATGCAGGGGCGGGCAGTCAAGCGACGACTACGAGACGAGTAAGATGTTTGTAGTACTCTCGGTTAGCGACATAGACGACGGACTTTACGCGTGTCGAATTGTATTGAATCGTGCAGTGTGAACTGGTTGCATCCACTGTTATTTGTATTTGTTTTATACGTGTTTGTACAGTTCTAATAAATTCTATAGTAGTTCCAACGGCATTTTTAATTCGAGTCCTGTAGCTCGTAACAATACTTACAAACAAGTACTCAGGAATCTGAACGCAGCCAACACGATCCAGTTGGATGAGAAGGCGCTGAGGGCGGAGAAGATGAAACCTCCCCATAGGGCGATGGTAAGACTAAGCTTCCGGCCCTTAGTGTCTGATATGTACCCCCATGGATAAGCCATTAGGATTGCACCTGTAAGAGTAAGAATCATCTTATAGAAATATAATTTTTACCCGATGTCTTTATTTCCTATTTTCTTCTATTGCAGGAATACAGCATACAGGCTTACCACCCACCTGACAGAAAATAAATGCGTTGCCTATGAATATTTACAACACCAAAGCTGCTGCCAATGTGCTGCCGGCCTTTCATTCGTGCAGAAACGGAGAAACACAATTTCCTGTGGCCGAGCGGCCTGTCACAAGAAACGACTAAGCAACCCACGGCTAGGTGATAGGATATTTACCACCCCTGGGCTAGAGTATGCCGCCGTAACAAGCTTGAGTGGCCATTAGTGGCCAAACACAAATTCAAAAGTTTTTATCCAAAATAAGTTTCACTGGAGAACACGTTTTGAAGGTCATACACGTAGGTCAAAATTTAAATCTACTTCTTATTCTATGTAGAATACTTCGTAACATGTCATCGCTGTTTAAAGAAGAAGAAGCGGTTAGAAACTCCCCAGCAACGCATGTAGCTAAAAAAAGTCATCATAATTATTTATATATCCCAGGCTCTTTTTTAATACATATAGAAATTGTATTACAATTACTTTTCAAACAATTAATGGAGTTGTAACAAACAAAAAATATTGTTATCGTCGCAATAATAACATACTAAGAATTTATACTGCGATAAATCTCCATGCATTCCTTACATATTATGCAAAATATAAACATAATTATAACACTATTTCCTTTGGTGACAATATCTGCGAGTCCACTCTGTAAGCAGCGTAAAAGAACTTCGTTCTAAAAAACTTACACGAGATATATACCTAAGAACGGCATGGAGAGCAGGATGCTCTTCTTGTCCTGGCTAAGGTCGAACTCACAGTTGCTCACTGTCACGATGACGGAGATGCCGAACATGTCAATGCCCATGCCGATAATGGCCAGGCTCAGGGTGGCCAGCAGGCCAACATTGTATCTTCCTTTGCCTGAAAAGAATGATTTTTGCCTGGAAGATGGAAAATGGTATTCTCTAATTCAACACATGATTCCCAAAAGGATTTTTTGTTTGGGAGTGAAAAGAAACAAGTATGCCAATATCTACCGATACCAACTCCACCATGCTCGCTTTTTAATCGGTTTTAAAAAGGGGGAGGTGGGGGGGCTGATTGAACTGACTTTGGTCATTCTTTTTGTGTTGGATTCAGTAAAGTATCGCAATGATCCCCTATAAATTTTACTGCTATTGGACGTTTCGAAGATATAGCAGAAAATTAATTAAAATCAGGCAGAAAATATGCAGTTTTTGCAATTTCTCAACCATAACTTTCTGTTTCTGAACAGATTTTGATCGTTCTTTTTGCTTTGTATTCAGTTTAGCTTCAGGACAGTTTCATATATAATAAATCTCTCTGGTATTGGATAACATATAAGTAACTTAAAAGTGAAAAATAAACAAATTGTAACGAACAGAATACCGATTTCAAGAGTAACTAAGAAACATCAAATAAATATTTTCTAGAAGATCTTGAAGCCTGTGCCAAGTAAAACACAAAAATTACTATATTTTGCAAAAATTGAATTGATTTTTTATGTTTTATTTCACACTGATTTCAAGATGTAGAGAATATTTGTCATATACTTCCAACTTATGCTTATCCAGCCCCTTACACCACTAGTGAACAAACATATACAAGGAATGAGAAACTAAATTCATGCAGGATAATATTAAAATAGGATATTAAATTAAAATTGGTATATTTTTTAATGGGTACATAAACTCACATTGTATGTAAACTCATATATCCCAAACTAAACAAAGGAAATTTCGGTTATGAAATTTATCATGTCAGGAACCGAACCCGAAGCCCTTGTTACAAAGAGCTAGGCCGGAAGGCCCAGGTACAGAGACTGTCAAATACTTACCTTCTCCAAAAAAACATGAAACTTTATCAGGCTTATTTGAATTTTTATAAACCAAAAATATGTACGACCATAATAATTGAAGTCAAAGACTTATACTACTATAATCACAGATTTCGCCAAGGCTACACTGCTAATTTGACTTTTACAATAAACAAAAGAGGATATATGCGTGTTGTGTGTGTGTCAAATACATGATAGTGTGTGTAATGTTTTTTTTTATTGATTTAATGTATATTTTATGCATAATTAAAAAAAAATATTAACATTCATCGCTTCTTCTCTATATAAACTATAAGTGTGCGAAATACTCCTTCGTCCGCGTAATTTTCGTAAAAAGGGGTACAAAGTTTTTGCTTCACGTATTAATATATAGATACTTACCAGTCAAATCGATTGCTTCTTCGTAGCTATATATTTTAAGCTGACTCTTCCCATCCTTAACATCTACATCATATTTGAAATTACTGTTTTTCGCCTCCATTACAACACCAGTACACTTAACTATATTAATTAATTAAATTATATACGCAATATCTTAATTATTTTTTAAATAAACTTTATACAACAAAAAAATAACAGTGCTGGTTTGTATATATTTTTTTAGTGCGCTCTCCTTTTTTCAGTCCTACTTCCTGTTTTTAATACTATTATTTATTAGTAGTCTTTTTTACATTTCTATTTAAAATACCTATTTAATTTACAGGTAATTAACAAAATTATTGCAAGATTTTGCATAAACAATGAGCAGTGTGACACAAGACAAAACATATTACGTAGACAACGATATTTGAGTAAGAATTAGTTAAATATTTGCTAATATAACTGCAACACCAACATTTACAGATCAATATTGAGTCTGCTCATGAATGTTGTTATATTAAGGTTAAAAAACAATTTCTCTCCAAATGCTATTAACTGAATGATTTATCAAAGTACTTTATATATACTAGACGTTGACTTGGTCTGAAAAAAACAAAAATTTAAAAGCCGTTTGCCAACCTTCCAGGTTCAATTTTGAATCAAAATCATCTAGAGACCCACTGATCTACGCACAAAATCAGTCCAGCGGCTTAGAAGAAATCCAGTGTTATAAGTAATTAAATTCCTTTTTAGACTTTATTATTAGAATCCACTTTTATTTCTAGATTTTTATTTGTAATGGTTTAAATAATTACAAAAATAAAAAAGATGAATATGATTTGTTTAGTTTTTTATCTTAATTCATATAAAAGAAAAAACAATACACGCAATACTTTACTTTGAATAAATATAATAACAAAAAGATATAATAATTTATTTAGATTTACATGTATGATAAATAAAATTTAAGAACAAAAAGAAGCATAATTTGGCACTGCTTTTAAACTTTGGAATTTTTTTAATAATGTATAATATATATTTTATATTCCACGTTATTTAGTTTATAGCCAAGCGACACTCAGAGACTTCTGAGCCTCAGTCAATTAGTTTAAATTGAAGGAAGGCCACGCATATCGATATTAATGAGACCAATAAGTGATGTCTATTTATAAGCTTTTCGTCAAAGGAAACAAACAACAGTGTAATGAAAAGTACATACGTAATGATTTTTTTTTATTATAATTCAAAATTTCTTTAATTTACTCCCCTCACTTTCTAATTCATTTTCGTTCAATTTCCTGGTTTGCTAATTTCTAAGCTACAATTCCGTTTAATTACATAGTATATTCAGGGTAACTTTCGACAATTACTCTTACGCCACATTTGTTCATTAACAACACTAATATATTGTTACATACCGTCAAAGATAAGCGGCACAGCCTATTGTAAGCGCAGCTTATTATCCTTTCTCGGATTAGAGAATCCTTTGTCTTTTGAATTTGTAGTTAAGAAAAACATGCTATTGTCTTTTTACTTGTTTTATAACCATCATTAGCGTCGAACTATAATCCTTATTTTAACTGTATTCGACTTTGTGGACGTTAGCAGGTGTGCAAATTAAATTTCTTACAAACTTCCTTTCTTTCCTTTGTACTGTGTAGTTAGTATAAGACGAGGCCCGGATGAAGGGGAGGGCAGTTAAGCGAGGACTACGAAGCGAGTAAGACGTTTTCTAGTACTCTCGATTAGCGATATAAACGACGGACTTTGTGCGTTCGAATTGTATTGAATAGTGCAGTGTGAATTGGTTGCATCCAGTGTTATTTGTATTTGTTTTATACGTGTTTGTACAGTTCTAATAAATTCTATAGTAGTTCCAACGGCATTTTTAATTCGAGTCCTGTAGCTCGTAACAATATATATATAAAAGAAATTCAAGAAAACGGATACTTGAGATTCGGCGCATTCACTAATTTTGACGGCCTCTGTGGTTGAGCGGGCTAGCGTTTGCCGGCCTACCTCACTGCAACGCAGAGGCTCCGGGTTCAATTCCTGGTATAGTAAATTTCGGAAACATATTTTCTCCGTTATTTACTATGATCTGAGTGTCTGGGATCGGCCCCAGAATAGTCCGTTGTATATTACCCATAACACAAACGTAACTCGCTTAATTTGGGGATATACAATATGTGTGTTTGTCTGCTGATTATTATATATATATTTATTATTACTAATGTAAATGCTGGCACGCCAGGGGGTTGCTTCCTGGCTGATTGTTTTACTGTATTCATTATTATCTTGAACTCCGTGCAGAAACGGAAAAAATACTAATTCCTGCGGCCAGGCAGCCAGGTGGTAGGGTATTTGCCCGACTGGGTGGCTGTAATTCTTTAACCTTTAATTCTGTATAAAACTTATTAAAAAAAGAGAACTTGAAATATAAATAGAATAAGAAATATTTTTAGCTGGGCGTGTTGTTGGGGAGTTTCTTGCCGCTTCTCCTCCTTAACAGCAATAACACGTTGCGAAGCGGTGTACATAGAATAGCAAGAAAAATTAAATTTAACTTATATGTATGACTTTCAAAAGTGTTCTCCAGTGGAACTTATTTTGAATTAAAACTTTTGAAATTTGAATTTCAATTACCACCCCTGGTCTAGAGTATGTCGTCATAACAACTTTGAGTTGTGTTCAGTGGCCAAGTTCTAGTTTCTCCTTCGAGGCCGACAAAACATTTGGCATCACCCCTGGTATTGCTAATCTCCATAAGCGACGGCAACCACTTCCCATCACAATTGGACCGCCAGCCTGTCTGCTGTGCTTCAGCAATAAAAAATAAAAAAAACTCTTTTTAGTTCACATTTTTTTATAAAACTTGAGACTTGCGTTTGAGCACCAACTCTCCTGAAGTTAAGTGAAATCATAATGAGAGATGGAGCATGCTTACCCAGAATGTAACTATTCACAAGTAACTCGAATGCACTTAGATATTGCTTAATTCTAATATTTCTGGCGAACACAGGTATTCCGATGTGTCGCCCTGGTTTCGTTCTGCGCTTTCTAAGAATAATTTAGCTCATATCCTTTAAAACCGAGCTTTATTTTATTTTTTTTAACTACTCTACGGACTCTATTTCTGTACCCTATTTTACAACTTAATTTCTATTAAAGTTTTTAGGTTCATACACGCTTATTGTTTATTTTGTTATTGTGTGTGACATTAATTTAGTGATTTTTATGTTGTAGTGTACCTTAAGAATAACTTATATTATTTTTTTTCTATTTTTAATACTGAACTTATACTAATGTAGAGTGTATCTGTTACATGCTGGTGTTGTGAGGAAGTGCATGTGCAGTGTGTGCCTTATGTCTATACCTATATATAACTTAACTAGTGCCATTTGTGTAGATAAATTAACTTCACAAAAATACTTTAAAGATTTATATTGACTATAAATCCAGACGAATACGTGGAACAATGCTCTCATCTTATTTTCGTATAATTAAAAGTAACAATGGTAATTAATATTCACAGTAGTAAAAAATGAAACAGTCCAATAAAGACTACGTAACAATTCGGCCGTGGAACATATTTTCATTCAACTACTGTAAGTCTAAGAGACGCTGACGATCCACTTTCATCCATCTGAAAACTAGGTGAGACATATTTTTTATCAAATTATATTGATTTGTAAACACGCCAATGATAGTCTGAAAACTGTTCATAGCTATTTTTAATATGACCCTGACTTCATCCACGCTTCAGTTTTTTTTTAAATATAATATTAATTTATTTTGTGGACAATAAACTAAACTATATATACAAACTAAAATATGAGAACTATACAAACGAACAGATAGGGCGAAAAGGCTAAACTAACTTAAAAATAAGATTAAATACGAAAATAAACTAAGTAATAAATGGTAAGACGATCCTATAAATAAAGCTAAATTAAAAAAAAACCCATATCAAAGCCCGTCCAGCCCCACCAGACCACTGTCGCTGGGCATTGTACCTAGAAGGCTGGCAGCATTACCTCGCTGGATACAGAGGCTAATCCTTTGAGCGAGGCAAGCTCCAGCCTTCCAGTCTCCTGTTATATCGACCAGACGCTTTTTAATTTTTTGAAATAATTTGTGGGCACTTGGCCCCCATGGGCCTAAAGTCTCCACCCCAAACGGCTCAAATATGTAACTTGTTCCAAGGTTTGCATATTTGAGCCGTTTGATTTTCGACAGAACGCTTCACTTGATATTCCTGGGACACAAAGTACTGCAGCATTTTAAAAAGAAAGTAAACTATCGTTTTAGTGAAACTTGTGTTAGAATATGCAATTTTTTTATGCACCCGAACAACTATAAACCGCTCCCGGCAAAATTCAATTACCATTTTAAATCATTCCCAGAAAAAAACCCGTGGGATTCCGAGGATAAAAAGTAGCGCAGATTTTAAGTCTATAAAGTTGCTGTGGACCAGTGAAAATCGCATCGAAATCTGCCCACTAGTTTTTACGTGAATCTCGGACAAACAGACAGAAATCTAAAAAAAAATTGCATGATGTTCTCCATCGTTTACACAGTATTCCAGTTGTTGTTTATTTACATTAATCTCAGTTTTAATTTCAAAACAACAGATTAATTAGATTATTTTTCTTATTTCTGACAAAATCTTTGTCCTGTCAAAGAAACCTACACTATAGTAGAGCATAGGGCCATAGGGCTAGTCTGTTTACATTTACGACGCAGAAATGAAATTATATGTTGTTTTTGTGTGAATCACAAAAAATAATTCGATGCTGATTGGTGTGTTTCATAGATATTATGTTTCTTCTTTCAATTTAAATAGTTATTTTATATTAATCATAACATTTTATTAAATAATAAATAAAACTGTTTGGATAATAGGTATTTTTATAATAAGTATTTAATTTTATATAGTAAGTCTTTCAAAAGTATTTAATATTTTATTTATCAATCTTTGAACAAGTTGGCGGTAGGCTAAAGAGAACTTTAACAATACTCGTTGACATTTGACATCTTTGTCTTCCGTGATGACGTCCACTAAAAACTGGCCGAAACGTCGGAATAAAAAATAACAAATAAATTACCGCGATAAAACCGTTAAAACGTAGTTTTATTTGTATACAAGTCGCGAAAACTTAAGAAAATATTATGTCAATCATTATATATTACATACTTAACTAGCAATGCCAGCGACATTTCATTCACGTTGTCATAATGACGTACTTGGTATACGCCGCGCGCAGAGGTTTGCCGATGACTACTTACTATTATTACATTGTATTACTTACTATCATTGTATTATATTACTTACTACTACTGTATATACTTATGTAAAGTGTATACAATAATAAATTTATTGCAACAACTATTTATGTAACCTTTTTTGTCAACCCTACTGACCATCGACGCGTGACATCATGAGGCTATCGGCAAACCTTCTGCGCACGGTTAGTTGTGAATTGCACGGCGTCACCAATAACACGAAACCAGAGCGCCATATTTGTGACCATAGATATACTATATTTTGTGACTATGTTTGTCTATACCACAGGAACGACGTGTCGTAAGTGTTGACCCCTGGATATAAGCTAGCTTATCGAGTTTCTCATTTTAACCCGTTCAATAGTTTTATATGATGCCCTGACAGACAGACAGATAAAACTTTCATTAATTGCATTTTCGAAATCTGCTGGTCCGAATTAGCTTCCCCGATTGTTTTCTCATTTTTAATTTTACTCAACAAACTCGACACACCACCAAATTTATTATAGAATAGACAGACAGATTAACGTCACTTTCATTTCCAGATTCTATAAACACATAATTAATAAAGAAACATCAGCAAAATGGTTTTAGAAACCAAGAATGACGAGCAGCAGAAGCGTACAAGTTAGTAATCATTAGATATATCTATAGGTTTGATATCAACATCACTTTAGTGGAGTGTAATTTATGAGAGCTAAAGTATAAGGTAATAAATACATAAAGCGTAATGAGAAAGTCCTACTCTCAACTACAGACCACTATAGGCTGGCTACAATATTCCACTACTATCATTAGAATATCATAATCAGCCAATGGCGAGTGTTGTTGTCCTTAGATATTGGTTTAACTAGTTTCTAGTCATTGCAGCAATAGTAGACGCTGCATAAAGTGAGGCAGGGCTACTTAAAGTTTCACCTACAAAACTGCTAAGATGAAAATTAAGGCAATATAGGCGTGTGATAAAGATGGATGAAAAACATGTGATATATAGGTGGCTATAAAACAATAGATGGATGGTGTGAAGGATGATATGAAGATTTGTGGTATGACACAAGATGCATGTAGAAGAAATATAGAAAGACTCAAATTTTGTGCAAATTTCAAATAATTGATAGAAATTGAAAAACGAAAAGAGCTGACATAGCAGAATCATTGAATCAGATTGGTCTATCATCTAATATTTACTTGGACCTCTGCGGGCGCGATGCGATGGCCGGGAGAAGGCAAAGGGACGTGGAAGAAGAAGCAAGGAAGCACTTACCTCGCCACCAGTCCGCCGCCACACTGCGCTCGTCTCCCAGAGGTTCATACACTCACTAGGATTAGGGTGATTTAATGTGCATTAAATTCAGTTCGTATACGATGCGTATTTTTTTTTTTTTTTTTTTTTTTTTTTTTTATTGCGGTGACAGCAGTGACACTAACTCGTCTTGTATTGCGCATTCTTCATTTAAAAGTTTATTCTTTTCTTGATGGCGAGTATGGGGAGGAAGAATTTATAAGGAGGTGTTCCTCGGCGCAACCAACCTCCTTTTGGATTATGTAATCAAAATTAAGTGTCGTGAGTGTAGGACAACCTTTTTATACGTTTATTTTTCTATACATTTTTACATATTATTGACATTGTCATTCTTATGTTAGCCGATCGAAATTATTTTCTATATTTTATTGCAAAACCAGAAATTAAATAATTCGTCTTTAAACAAAGCCTATCTTCTTCATTGCACCAATCCGCCACATATTGGTGACCTTATCGATAATGGAGCACGAAAATAAAGGTAATTACACACCTCCCGATTTATGCCGAGTCGGAGTGCGACTACCACCTTTTTGGGCTGCGGAACCAGCGGTATGGTTTGCGCAAATAGAAGGCAGCTTTGCTCTTTCTGGTATTAAAGACGATAATACCAAATACTTTCACGTCACGGCGCAACTTGAACATCGTTTTGCTGCAGAAGTCAAAGACATTATAATTAACCCTCCAGCGACCAACAAATACGAGTTTTTGAAAAATGAGCTTATCAAACGCCTTTCAGCTTCGCGAGAAAAAGAATTAACACAACTTCTCATGCATGAAGAACTTGGTGACAAAAGGCCTTCACAGTTTTTGAGACACTTACGCCATCTAGCGGGCAAGGATGTTTCGGATGATTTTATTCGAACCGTATGGACCAGCCGATTGTCGACCAGCTTCCAAGCAATTATCGCATCGCAACCTCAGTCTACACTGGAAGCGCTCGCGGATCTCGCCGATAAAGTCCATGACTTAGTGCCGTTATCACCACAAGTTGCATCAACTGACGCACCTAGATTATATTTCGACAAGCTTACTAGAGAAATAGCAGAACTCAAACTAGAAGTTCAAGAACTCTCTAAGAGGAACACCAGGGATAGTCAACGCTCTCGTAGCCCAAGCAATCGTCACAGTAAAAATCGTACCAGGTCTCTCTCAAGTTACCGTAAGTTTCCCAATTGCTTTTATCACCATAGATACGGCGATAAAGCCAGGATATGTTTGGAACCTTGCGACTATCAGCAGGGAAACGAGAGGGGCGCTCATTGATGGCGACAAATGACTGCCCAAGTTCCTCAGGTCGCCTTTTGTAACGGATCGTAAGTCAAAGACGCAGTTCCTGGTCGATACAGGTAGCGACCTCTGTGTCTTTCCACTTTCCGCTGCCAAACCCAGACGACCAAGAACGAGCTATAATCTTTTGCTGCGAACGGAACACCTATTCATACATACGGCTTCGCTCAATTACAACTTGACTTAGGCCTCCGTCGCGCATTTTCATGGCGTTTTATCGTTGCGGACGTTAGTAAGGCAATAATTGGCGCCGACTTTCTTTCGCATTATGGCTTGATTGTCGACTGTCGGAACCGCCGCCTTATTGACAATATGACGACGCTCACATCCTCTGCATCTCCAGCTCCTACATCAGATTCAATTTCATCAGTTAAAACTGTCTTTGGCAAATCTGAGTATATTAACCTCCTTCGAGAATTTCCAGAGATAACTCGACCAGCGGGTACCGAACGGGTTATTAACCATAGCACAGTCCATTTCATCAGGACTACGCCTGGACCACCTGTTCACTGCACGCCAAGACGACTATCGGCGGAAATGCTGAAGATTGCCAAACAGGAGTTTAGTGAGATGATCAAAAACGGAACTGCCAGGCCATCGGAGAGCCCGTGGTCGTCACCATTGCATCTCGCTCCTAAAAAGATCATGGTTGGCGTCCATGCGGAGACTATCGTATGTTGAACGCTCGCACAATACCCGACCGCTATCCGGTCAGGCATATTCAAGATTTTACGCATTGTATATCTGGTTGTACCATCTTTTCTAAAATTGATCTCGTTAAGGCATACAACCAGATTCCAGTAAACCCTGAAGATATTCCAAAACGGCGATTACCACACCTTTTGGGATGTATGAATTTCCGTATATGTCATTTGGCTTACGTAACGCAGGTCAGACATTTCAGAGATTTGTGGATGAAATGACCAGAGATTTCGATTTTTGCTACTGTTATCTTGATGATTTTTAATATTTTCACCAGATTCCACCACTCACTTTCAACATCTACGTGAAATTTTCGCTAGATTGCAAGAATATGGCATGGTCATTAACACTAGCAAATGCGTTTTTGGAGCCTCAGAAGTCACTTTTCTTGGCTGTAATGTTTCAGTAGCTGGCATCAAACCCACTGGCGAAAGCATCGAAGCCATTAAGAATTTTCCTCCTCCAAAGACTGTTAAGGAGTTGAGATGTTTCTTAGGAATGCTCAACTTTTATCGTCGGTTTCTCAAAGATGCCGCTAAATTACAAGCTCCACTTCACGATCTGCTTACCGGCTCTGTGAAAGGCTCACATCCCGTGACTTTGTCCGGAGAGACACTAGAGGCATTTGAAGCGTGCAAACAAAGCCTATGCAACGCAACACTTTTAGCACACCCGGATATCGACGCAAAACTAGCCTTAGTGACAGATGCATCGGACGTTGCCATCGGTGGCGTATTAGAGCAGCATCGTAATGGCGAAACACAGCCATTAGCTTTCTTCAGTCGTAAGCTCAGCTTGACACAGAAGAATTACTCACCTTACGATCGAGAACTGCTAGCCATTTATGAAGCCATCCGTCACTTTCGACATTTCGTCGAAGCTCGTCATTTCACTGTGTATACTGATCATAAACCTCTCTGCTTTGCATTTCAACAACGCAAAGACAAATGCTCTCCACGCCAATTCCGACATCTGGATTTTATTTCGCAATTCACGACGGATATCCAGCATATATCGGGAAAAAACAATATCGTCGCTGATCTTCTCTCAGGATCGAGGAGATAGCTCAGCCTGTCGATCTTAACATCTTGGCGGAATCTCAGCAAACCGACACTGAGCTTCAGACAATTTTACAAGGCAATACAGCCCTAGATCTCGTCAAGGTTAATATACCAGGCACACGGACGGAGTTATACTGCGATCAGAAGATGCAGTCACCTCGCCCGTATGTTTCAGCTGATTTAAGGAGACAAGTTTTAACAGCTTACATTCCTCAGCCATCCAGGCGCTAACACCACCTTGAAATTAGTGGCACAGCGTTATGTTTGGCCAGGAATGAACAAAGACTGTCGTGAGTGGGCCAGAGCCTGTCAGTCATGTCAACGGATCAAAGTCTCAAGACACGTTTCACCACCGCTGGGCAATTTTAAACTACCTCGCGGGAGATTTCAGGTCGTTCATATTGACTTAATCGGGCCTTTGCCTATATCAGACGGTTTCCGCTACTGCCTCACCGCCGTCGATAGATTCACGCGCTGGCCTGAGGCGATAGCTTTACAAGATATTAGCGCCGAAACTGTAGCAAAGCGTTCGTCACTCACTGGATCGCTCGTTATGGATGCCCACAGCAGATTGTGACGGATCGTGGTAAACAGTTCGAGTCTGCGCTTATGAAGCGATTGTCAGAACTTGCAGGCTTTCAACGTTGCAGGACTACGGCATATCATCCAGCCAGTAATGGTTTAGTTGAAAGAATGCACCGCCAGTTAAAAACGGCAATTGTATGTCATGATAACCAAAGATGGACTGAGAGCTTACCACTCGTCTTATTGGGCATGAGGACGGCCTTCAAAGACGATATTCAAGCGTCACCTGCCGAACTTGTTTATGGCGAGACACTTCGCTTGCCTGGTGAGTTCCTACAACCAGACAACACTCTTCATTCCACCTTTGATGTGACTGATTTCACAGTGCGCCTGCGCGCCATTTTAAATAACATTCGTCCTACACCAACTTCAAGGCATTGTAACAGGAACATTTTCATCTTCAGAGACTTGCCTACTGCATCGCATGTCTACGTCAGAGATGACACCGTGCGCGGAGCTCTTCAGCCAGCCTATTCAGGTCCTTACAAAGTTCTAGATAGGACCGACAAGATTTACAAGCTGAATATGAAAGGTAAAGAGCAAACAGTGACTATAGAAAGGCTGAAGCCAGCTTATATGGTTGCTGACGGATACCGCACCTCTGACGTCACGCCGTCACAGCAAAAGAATGAACCTGGGACAAGAACGCGATCGGGAAGGAGAATTTTGTTCCCTAACTATTATCGCCCATCCTAGGATGGTCTCTGGGGGGGAGCCCTGTAGGACAACCTTTTTATACGTTTATTTTTCTATACATTTTTACATATTATTGACATTGTCATTCTTATGTTAGCCGATCGAAATTATTTTCTATATTTTATTGCAAAACCAGAAATTAAATAATTCGTCTTTAAACAAAGCCTATCTTCTTCATTGCACCAATCCGCCACATGAGTATGAAAATAAAACAAGTGTATTAAATTGCAGGGAACCTTCTTATCTCCACATCATTGGGAATATTTTGTGCAATTTTGTTCGTGTTAACTGCTACACTGGACCCGCTATTACTGTTCGTCAGATCGGTAAGTCATTTTAAACACCATAAAGCTTATCGCGCTTTAGTTTCAATTTTCATACAATTTTTCTTGATAGAAATAATAGGCACGAAAATTTTCATTCCTCGAAAGTTGTATACTAGGAGTTTTCACAAGCTGTAATGATTATTGGTATCTTCACACCTTAACAATTTACAAAATATTTTGATAACATCAGCCCTTCGTTGTGGATTGTACTGGCCATAACAGATCATGATATATAAAGTTTTTATTATTTTTAGAAATTA
This sequence comes from Dendrolimus houi, assembly GCA_039645545.1. Lineage (NCBI taxonomy): Eukaryota > Metazoa > Arthropoda > Insecta > Lepidoptera > Lasiocampidae > Dendrolimus > Dendrolimus houi. Next base: position 23,880,641 of record CM077125.1, read on the forward strand.
CGACTGGTCAACGAAGGTTTGATCCACGAGATCCTGAGAACAGAATACAAAGGTCTGTACATCGAAATCTACGTATTCAACGTTACGAATGGTGACAGATTCTTATCCGGGGAGGACCAGAAGTTATACTTCCAGGAGGTTGGGCCATTTGTTTACCAGTAAGCTCCTTTCATAGATACATATATATTTGTTTCCCATTGGGGTAGGCAGAGACGATGGATCTCCACCTGCTACGATCCTGACAAACACTTTTCGCTTCATCAACTTTCATTAATCTTCTCATACTGTTACATGCCGTCAAAGATAAGCCGCACAGCCACAGTAAGCGCAGCTTATTGTCCTCCCGGATTAAGGAACTCTTTTGTCTTTTGAATTTGTAGTTAAAAAAAACATGCTATTGTCTTTTTACTTGTTTTATAACCATCATTAGCGTCGAACTAATCCCTATTGTTATTGTATTCGACTTTGTGGACGTTCGCAGGTGTGCAAATTAATATTTCTTAGAAACTCAGTGTGCGCTTCCAATTTTTTTGTACTGTGTAGTCAGTATAAGACGATGCCCGAATGGAGGGGCGGGTGGCAGTCAAGCGACGACTACAAAACGAGCAAGACGTTCTCTAGTACTCTCGATTAGCGATATAGACGACGGACTTTGCGCGTTCGAATTGTATTGAATAGTGCAGTGTGAACTGGATGCATCCAGTTTTATTTGTATTTGTTTTATACGTTTTTGTACAGTTCTAATAAATTCTATAGTAGTTCCAACAGCATTTTTAATTCGAGTCCTGTAGCTCGTAACAATACATACACGCTTGTTTGAACTGCTTTTTATCTGACCTTTCTTCAAAATATCTTCAATTTGATCATGGTAAGTAAGTCTCGGTCTACCGACACCGACTCTACCAGTAACATTGCTGTCATATGTTTAATAATTCTGCTTTCATTTATTCTCTCTACATGCCCAAAGCAGCTTAACATATATTTTTTAACTCTTGTCACTACATCCTCTTTCAATCCACAACATACCCTTATCACACTGTTTCTTATCATATCACCTACATTAAGCTTACATATACTTCTCAAAGCTCTCTTCTCTCTCTCATCAAGCTCCTTTCAATCATCATCTATTAAGCATTCCTCGTTCAAATCTATGATACTCATGCTACGACTTGGAAAGGAATCAAAATGTAAGTTTGTTAATTAAGTATGATAGCTAGCTTTGACGACATTTATTTAAATTTCAACCAGTAATTTTCTTAAGGGCCCACGACACAAAAATGGTCTAGTACTTCACTTAGAATAATTATTATTTAGCATTTAGCAAGCATGTCCTTCTAACAAGTTCCTTGTTCAGGAGTACCGGCTTCTGTAGCATGTTCTTTACTCAGCAGTTGATCCATTGCCTTTCTACGGTCTCATTTCTTTAGATAACGATCAAAGTCCGGCTTCATAAAATCATATACAATCACAATTACCAACACAAGCTTCCTTGATTACAAATTCCATCTGGTAGTCAGTTTATATGTTATATTGAAATGTTTACCTCGCCATTCATTATGTATCTTCACGAGGTTTAAACGAGCGTTCAACGATTGTTAGTCCTTGCGCGGTTAATCTGCAATCTCAGTATTAGTCTTATTTGCTACATTATTCCTGTCCGTGATTTCCGTAGAGCATATCTCGTCTGTTTTTGAGAATTGGCTCCAGTCAGTCAGTCGTCAGCCAATCGCAGTCCACTGCTGGACGCAGGCCTCCCCAAGTCGGCACCACTCATCCCTGTCCTGGCTTAGCTCCAGTGATTACTGGTAATTAAGCACCTTTGTTTCTACACGCCCGTATCGAAAAGTTATAATTATTGTACAGTCTTTTTTGTCGACTTTCTTCACCACGAAGTGATGTAAAGCTTTTTCGAACTAAACGTCTTTTGCTCACAAAAATAAATTGTACTCATTCACTTTTTAGAGAATACAGAACTAATGAGGACATTGAAATAGTACCTAATGAGAAAGTTATGAGGTACACTCCAAACATAAGGGCTGAATTCATTCCTGAAGCATCGATTGGAGACCCAAAAAACATCACATTAAACTTACCAAACTTCGCTTTATTGGTAAGTCAAAAGAGTTTAGTAACAGATTGTATGGCACTTATTCCTAAATAAAATGATATGAAATTTTACAGGCAAATGTTTATGCCTAGACACATCTGATCGTAGAAATTTTGACGAGGTAACTATGTTTAACTAGTTCTCATTACTTTCAGAGTATAACTGCAACGTTGAGTTCCTACCCATTCATAATAAAGAACCTGTACCAGCTGATAGCAGCGCAACAAAAAGCTAAGCCGATCATCAAGCAAGACGTGTATTCATTCTTGTGGGACTACAAAGACCCAATGGTTACAATTGTGAACAAGGTGGTCCCAGGGTTATTTTACTACGAAAATATTGCCATATTAGAAAGGGTAATTATATTTTATAAAGAAGTGTATGACTAAGCACTACTGGCGTTATTTCATCACGAAAAATTATATAACTATTATTAATTGATTTCTCTGCAAATACAACATTCTCTATTGATCAGTAGTATTTTACGATTGGGAATACAAAACTTGTCCTTATTTTCAATTTACCGTTTATAATTATAATTATAAATATTCTATAAAAATTCAACATTTGAACAAATTATGTCCATGGACACCAAAAATGATGTTTACGGAACGCGAAACATTTTAATTCTTATTTATAACTATATGTTCAGGATCTGTCTGTGGAATACTCTATAATTTTAAAAACTAAAGGCATGTCCTCATCTGTGAGCTGTAATGGTAACCGAGCGGACAATGTAACGTGCTCTAATGTGGACGCCGAAAACGATCTTCGCTCGCAACGATTACGATCCGCCTTTGACCGCGTACTTATCAGCAAGCTCTCACGGTAACCGCATAGCGATTTAGTGTGTACTCGTAAAACGATCTTCGCTCGCAACGACCAACGATCCGCCTTTGGCCCCGTACTAAACTGCGAGCCGAGTGGTTACAGTAACGAGTTTCTAGTGTGTACGTGGCTCGCGAGCACACTGCGATGGTCTTGTGCGGCCTTTGATTCCCGTCAAAAACCGGCATTTGTCGGCTCGATGCGGGCCGCTCGCGATGCGCTCGCAAGCTACGTTCACCTCAGATTAATTAATACACATCTGAGAGGTCGAAACTATGATTTTTGGTTACAGGAACTACAACGGTTACGGCCGCGGGTGTATATGCAGCTTAACATTACAAAGTTCATCTTTCAAGTCATCGGATGAGGACTAAATCGCGAGAAATTAATAATATAATGTAGAATAGTGACATAAAAAATATCTTTTTGCAGCTTTACGATCCACAAATGGTATACAGATTAGAACTTGGGGCAACAGAAGAAGATAAATTCCAAGTTAAATGGGTGAATAAAACACTAAAGAATAAGATGGCCGGGAATAAATCCAGGTAGATAAATCTCAAAGTAAATTAGCTATGACACGAATGAAACTCACGCGAAACAAATGAGGAAATAAACATATTGTTACGTGCGAGCGGGGTACGCACTTAGGATTGGAAGAAAAGACCAGTTTCTAACTAGACGCTTTTACTAACTTACACAGCCATACGTGATACCTCTCCACAGGGTCGCCCCTATACGCACAACTAACGACGCACTGTCTCGCGATAAGTTGTCTCAGTCACAATACTGTCGCCAATATTGCGTACACACACCTTTTGCTGCTGCAGTGTTCACCACAAAATTTACCTCCTTTTAAACTACGCGAAACTCCTCCTTCTCTAAACTGTCCACTACACTTTTCTTTCGTATCGCACTTGTCGCTTCACTGTCTTGAACTGAACTCAACTCTAAACTGCCCGGTAGGCGCGCCTTTCGCTTCTTATATACCCGGAAGAATCTTCTGGAACCCATAATTTCGTTATTCTTTTATTTACTATCTGTCCCTTTCCAACATTTATCTGTCCTTGTCTTTTCTTTTCAGAATCTTCTACCTTTGTCTAAAAGTCTTGAGACCGGCTTACGCTAGCGGCAAGTTTTACCCTCGGTCGCCACAATATAATTATACTGATGACACATAATGACACGTACCTATATTATTATTACACATAGCACCTAATAAGCACCTATAGATAAACCTCCAACAAATTATTTACTATAGAATCGCGGTATTAATGCCATCTATCTTACAATCACGTAAACTACAAGACAAAATTGGCACGTGTTTGAAATTCCGTATAAACAGCTTGACGGCAATAATTCATACTTTCAATTACCAAAATAACCTCAGCTTAGGTTTCCAAATGCAATATTATAAAATTCAAAACATGCCGTGTCTGTACATTGAAGGTATTAAAAAAAAAACAACTAGACTAGACTACTTATATATAAGCGATGCAATTTTTTTAGATTTCTTTTTGCGTTTTGTCTGTTTGTTCAGGATTCCCGTAAAAACTATTCGGCAGATTTCAATGCGGTTTTCGCTGATAGACAGCTAATTGTTAGACTTAAACTCGGCGCTACTTTTTATCCTACGAATCCCGCGGGAATTTTCTGGGAATTATTTAAAATGGCCAGATTAAAAAAAATCGAATTCAAGTGTGATTTTTTACTGATTGATAGCAAATTTAATGTACTAAATACATACATACATACATAATATCACGCCTATTTCCCATGGGGGTAGGCAGAGACTATGGATCTCCACTTGCGACGATCCTGACAAACAACTTTCGCTTCACCTACTTTCATTAACCTCTTCATACATGCACATTTATTTGAAATGCTTTTTACTTGACCTCTCTCTAACACTTCTGATATTTGGTCATGGTGTGTTCCTCTCGGTCTACCGGCAACAACCCTACCATTCACAATACTGTCACACACCTGTTTTGTGATTCTACTTTTATCCATTCTCTCTACATTTCCAAACCACCTTAACATTCCTTTTTCAACTCTTGTTATAACATCATCTTCTTTCAATCCACAACGTTCTCTTATCACACTGTTCCTAATCATACCATTCAAGCTAACCGCACATATACTTCTCAAAGATCTCATTTCAACTGCGTTTATCCTACTTTCATGCTTCTTCTGCCATACCCAACTTTCACTGCCATACATTAGGGTTGGCACCAACGCCCCTTGATGGACAGCCAACCGTGCCTTTACAGACACTTTCTGCCTGTTCATAAAAGAGTTTAGCGATCCATTCACCTTATTACCTGCCATAACTCACCTTTCAATATCCCTTTTATGCTTTCCGTCTCTGGTAAACATGCACCAGTAAACAAATTCTCTGACTTGCTCTAACTTTTGATTTCCTATCTGTATATTACAACTTGTCATTCTTTCATCTCTTTCAAACACCATATCTTTCGTCTTATTCACATTAATTTTCATACCTCTCTAAAGACTTCTTAGATCTAAATTTCAGGGACACATCTTACAAAAATACTTACGAAGGTATGGGCTACCCCCCTCAACTTCCACCGGATGCGCCCCGCCATTTCTACAGACACGGCATTTGCAAGACTTTCGAGCTGCAGCACATAAACAACACCATGCTCTACTTGAACACCGAAGGCCAAGCTTTCAATTATAGTCGGCGAACATTCAACAATAAGAAGTTGTGTGATGCCAAAGGGTACTGCCCCTACGGGCTGTTGGATCTGTCTGACTGCTTCATGGGTAAGTAGATCTAAGATTGAATCTAACTATTTATGAATTAAACTTTCATATATTAGATTTATTAGTGTTGGCTCCTCTAACCGGCCTGGGAAATTTTCTGTTTTTTAAACGACTTCAAAAATGGAGGTGATTCAACGTATAAATATATACTTTATTTATGTTCAGCTGTAACTTTTTTGTTTGTCAACCGATTTTTCTAGTGATCCTATATAAATTTGATTGCTATTGGGCTTTGGGTTCCGAAGATATAACAGAAAACTCCTTAAAATCAGATAAAAATGTGTACATAATAAAACTAAGTTTTAACAGTTTTAAGCGCGGTAATTTATTTGATTTTTGTTATTCCGACGTTTCGGCCACTTTTCAGTGGCCGTGATCACGGATCACGGAAGACAAAGATGTAAAGTGTCAACGAGTATTGTTAAAGTTTTATTTAGCCTACCTCCAACTTGTTCATTTTAATTATTTAGATTTAATTTTGTTTGTGGTTATTATTTATTCTATCGGAGCCTAATCTAATACTCGAATACAAACCTTGAGTTGTGTTCCGGCATTAGTGACCAGGTTCCAGTCTCCCTTCAGAGAGCAGCAGCGCATTTGTAGCACCGTTGGTGTTGCAAATGTCCATAGGCGATGGTAACCACTTTCCATTAACTGGGCCGTCTGCTTGTCTGCTGAACTCCTGCGATAAAAAAACCAAAAATCAAATAAATTACCGTGCTTAAAACTGTTTAAACGTAGTTTTATTATGTATACAAGTCGCGAAAACTTAAGAAAATATTATAAAATGTATAGTTTTCGAGGTATTTTAGCCGTAACTATATTATTTCTGAACAGATTTTGATACATTTTTTGCGTTGGATTCAATATAGCTTCATGATAGTTCTATATAAATGGTTGTGGTATTGGGCTACGGATTCCGAAGATATAGCTAGAAGTTTTTCAAAATCAAATAGATAATATGTAATTATTGGAATACTGTTAGGTTTATGACAATCGAAAAACGAGTAGGTACCGAATTACGATCAAAAACATGATGTACTGAACAGGACTAGGAAGGCGAACAACGGAACTCCTTAAGAACAAACAGCACAAACGTGTAAATTGAGTTGAGTTCTGTTCCATTTAGTTATCGTGTTTATTTAAGAATCTACCTTACTAGAGACACCATATACGTAACTTAAGATTGTAAAATAAGTTTCCTAGCAAAAAAATTTTTTTTTTCTACAATATAATGAAGAAATATAGTTAGATTGTAGTGGAACACTTACAAGCCAATAGATGGCGCTGTGTAATAATTGAGGTCGCAAACGATTCCTAAAACGTACAAATGATATATACAAATTTTCAACAATAACAGATGAGTACTAGGCCTGCGAGGAACTACAACAGCCTCGCTGGAAGATCTTCCTTTGAGACTAGAGTTGGGTAGGACATAATTTTAAAATGAGTTTGTAAGAGTAAAATGACATTTCTACTGAACCAATACAATGTACCACTTCAAATGAGGCGAGGACATTTGTACGGTTTGTACCGCGGCAGTAAATTTGAAGCGATGAGGCCGGTGAGCCGGTGAGCGTCTTTCTCTCATTTGTCCCGTACAAAACTTCTAGTTCGGAAATGTTCGTTAAGACTCGGATGTGATCGGCCTCGGTCGCCTCATTTTACTAGCAGTTGTACATGTCATGTTGTCTCTCTTTCTCATGTGAATATCCGTAAAGGCGTTATTGTTCTATTGTAGCATAAGCCTCGTTCCATCCTTCCTCTTACATTTGAGGCGCGAGTAGTACACTGAGTAGTAGCGCAACAAAATATTTGAAGCATTACTTTTTCAGATTTTGTACTGTATCAGTATAAATGAATTTTGTACGGGACAAATGTACCGGCTCGTACGTGTCCAACGCAACTCTATTTGAGACGTAGGAGCATTCCATCTCGCTCCTCTGCGTCTACCCTATACGAAGCCTTCGAGATGTACAATCTATTACGTTTATAAATAAACTTAAAGCAAAACTAATCTAAAATGCAATATGTAATTTTTATATACGCGAATGGTTTTTTAATAAAAGGAAAATAAAATATACTAAAATAACCCAAAAAGTCTCATGGTACTCATATTATGATCAGATTAACTCAAAGCTCCATTTTATTATATGTTAATTATATTTGTCTTCGACTTTGTACCTAAGTTATCTACCTATTGTATTTTTCTAAGCCAAGGTTTTAATTATTTATGATTTTTTCCTTGTAATTCGCATATTTATATTCAAATATCCACTTTATATTCTTATCTTTATTTGCAGAAATCTTACATTATACCATTGAAGAACAATATAATTGTACCTAATACAACTTATTGTCATTTATTTAAATTTTTATTTACACTTAGTGTAAACTGCAGCTTGTATTACATATTATTATTTTTGTTGTGATTTTACAGGTTATTCAGATTATTGTGTATATTGCATATACCAATATTTATGTAAACAACTTTCATAGATTAAAATAGATCAAATCAAATCAAATCATCATAGTACATTAAAAAGATGGTAGGATTATTCCATAAGTTCACATCATTTGCGTCTAGGGCGCGCAAAATGTTGTGCCTGTTATTATAATTAATCATTCTTATCTATTTGGTAATCTTGTGTCATGTTATTACTGTTAATGTTTGTTTATTCGGTTACTTAGAGAATTTGCAAGTAATTAATTATTTTATTATAAATGACTTCAAAAATCACCCTTGCCGGTCCCAATGTATGGAATTTATCAATACGCCGGACGGCTCGGTGCTGTGTACACGCGTCGCTCTGCTCGAGCGTGCTATTCGAAATTAAATTTTAAATAAATGAAGGAGCAATAATAACCACAATTTCGAGCCGATCGAGTTATACTTATTTGGCGTATACGGTAGAGGACTGGTCTAAATCATAGACTGTGTGGGTTCGAATCCTACTAGCTTCACTTGATGTAGTAGTAGATTTTTTTATTTTTATATCATAGTTGACAAAATGGTCTTTTTCTCTTCTTAAATAATTTTATAAAATGCAATAAAAATACTTTTCTATTAGGTTGGGGAAAAAGTTTCTTCGCATTTTATATAAAAATTCAAAAGATTTTTTTTTATAAAGTTTATTTATATTTGACTAAAGTATGTAGGTGCCATTTTGTAGAATAACTTTTTGCCATCTTATAGGTAGGGACGTGATCCCATTGCAATAAAAAAATTTGGGCTTCTGATCAAAAACTGCGACAAGTGGTTTTGGCAGTCCTCTCGTGATGTTAAAGTGACACTGCCTGAGGAATTCCGCAGAGACCGAAACAGGTGAAAATCTAAAGGTGCAAGTTCAGGACTACATGGCGGATGCATTAACACCTCCCAGCCAAACTCTCATAATTTTTGCTGAGTGCCTAAAGATGTGTGAGGTCTAGCGTTATTATGGTGAAAAACCACACCCCTTCTGTTGATTAGTTCCAGCCACTTTGTCTCAACTTTTTGCTTTAATCTCATCAGTTGTTCGCAGTACAGTTCAGAATCGATGGTTCTGCCTGGCGGTAACAGGTCATAATGAATAATGCCCTTCCAATCCCACCATACACACAGCATCATCTTGTCGCGAGTTAACCCGGGTTTCGCCACATTTTGTGAAGCCTGACTGGCCTTTGAATATGATCTTTTTCGCACGTTCTTGTCGTACGTGATCCACTTTTCATCACCAGTTATCAGCTTCTTCAAAAATAGTTCGGTTTCGTTACGTCTTAATAAAGAATCACAAATGAGTACACGGTTCATTAGGTTTTTTTCAGTGAGCTCATAAGGCACCCAAATATCGAGCTTTTTTTTTGTGTACCCAGCTTTTTTCAAATGCGCCAAAACCGTTTTGTGGTCAATTCCCAGTTCTCCAGCTACATCGTAACTACTAATATGCCGATCATGCTCCAGTTTTTTTATCCTTTTATGGAAAGACTATTGAACCGATTTGGATAAAACTGGATACATATGTAATTTTAATACCGAGGGTGGCCAAGAGATATTTTTCATCCCGAAAAATGAGATAGTTTCCGGGATGAAAATATATGTGGCCGAACGGGCCTAAATGATAAAATAAAATTACCGAAATGACTGAAAAAAAAACCTGTTCTACTTTCTGAGATAACCTTTACATACATCTATCCATTGTTGTTCCATAATACATCAATATTACACAATTGAATTAATTCAGAATAATAACAATAATAATTAAATTAAGTCATTCTTTAAAATAAATGTCATAAAAATCAAAATTAATCCACTAGACAGTAATAAATAATACATTGTAATACTACCTTCGTAATTTAAAGTCTATCATTAAAATAATTATTAACACTGTAATATGATTTGTCAATCAAAAACGTCCTTAATATATATTTAATATTGTTACAAGTTGGGCCAAATACAAGGGATGCACATCTGCCTGCCATAAAATCTGGTTTATTGCCTTCCTCTATTCGGAGTTCTTTTGTTTAGACAATAGCCTATTGTTATTATACTTGTTTACGGCCGTTCGCAAACATAATCCTGCAGGTATGCAGAAATCATTGTTTACACGGTCCTAAGCTGAGTATAAAGGGGTGTCCGAACGGAGAGATGGGCAGTCAAGCGACGACTACGAGACGTGTAAGACGTTTGTAGTACTCTCGATTAGCGATATAGACGGCGGACTTTGCGCGTGTCAAATTGCATTGAATCGTGCAGTGTGAACTGGTTGCATCCAGTTTTATTTGTATTTGTTTTATACGTGTTTGTACAGTTCTAATAAACTCTATAATAATTCCAACGGCATTTATTTTAATTCGAGTCCTGTAGCTCGTAACAATATTATTAGATGGGCACGATTTCTAAAATTAAATAAATATATTGTTCTTATCCCAGAGTAATGTCCTGGAATGTCATAACTTTATTTGCAGGGATCCCCGTAGCGCTGTCTAGAGGTCATTTCACAGATGCAGACCCAGCGTTGTTCAGCCGTATCGATGGCTTACAACCAGATCCGGTCAAACACGAAAACTATTTTCTAATTGAATCGGTCAGCATCTTTACTTTTTATTCCACATCTATATATTAACTAGTGCTTCCGGCAGACGCGCCACCTACCGGGTCCAAATGTGAATCTAAACCATCGAATCCAGTTGAACACACACAGGAAATTTCATCAAAACCGGTCCAACCGTAAAACACGAGTACTATTATCAAAAAACTTCAAAATAGTTTCCAACTCTACCGTACCTTTTTTACAACTTAATTTCTATGAAAGATTTTCGGTTCATACGCTTATTGTTTATTTTGTTATTGTGTGTGACATTAATTTAGTGATTTTTATGTTGTAGTGTACCTTAAGAATAACTTATAATTTATTTTTTCTATTTTTAATACTGAACTTATACTAATGTAGAGTGTATCTGTTTCATGCTGGTGTTGTGAGGAAGTGCATGTGCAGTGTGTGCCTTAGGTCTATACCTATATATAACTTAACTAGTGCCATTTGTGCTTCTTTTCCTTTCTGTGCCTAGGTTATTAATTTTTAGGCTCTTTGTGTGTCTTGGTTTGTTTGTGAAGTGTGCGTGTAATGCAATGCGGTCGTAGTGCGCGTTGGTTAAAAAGTAGTTTAATGAAATTCGCCAGACGTAACTTGTGGATGATTCCTAGATATAGTTCAAGTTTTGTATTAAAGACTAGCTTCTGCCCGCGACTTCGTCCGCGTGGAAAGTTTTTTTAACTATCCCACAGGATTTTTTTTTAACTTTTTAGCCAGGTGGTAGGGTATTTGCTCGACTAGATGGCGACCACCCCTGGTCTAGAGTATGCCGCCATAACAACCTTGCGTTGTGTTCCGGCATCAGTGACCAGGTTCCAGTCTCCTTTAAAAGAACAGCAGTGCATTTGTAGCACCTTTGGTGTTGCAAATGTAACCACTTTCCATCGAGTGGGCCGTCTGCCTGTCTGCTGAACTCCTGCAATAAAAAAAATAAAAAAAACTCTTTCATTTTTCGGAATCAAAAGTATCCTATATGTTGACCAGGGATATAAGCTACCACCATACATAATTTCATTTAAATCGGTCCAGTCGTTTCGGAGATTAGCCGGTACAAACAGACAGACAAACAGACGAACAGAGAAACAAAAAAATTGAAATAAATCTAAATTAGTTCTATTTCACTTCTTACATCCCCCGACTCGGTTTTTAGCATTTTTTTTCGTTGTACAGAAATTTGACCTCTACAATTTTATTATATGTATATAGATATTGTGGTCACAATAAGGCTGGAACACAAATATTTACTGCAATTTTTTCCAATCAATGTTAACCCTTGTATACATTGTGCCCATTTCTACGGCAGCAATCAGAAAAATGACGAGGTAAGTGGGCAGCGTGAATATGTAAGCTCAACTGTTTGAATACTTTTTACTTAGGCTGTCCACTTTCCTGCTCGCTGCCGTGAAAGTGGACACAATGGAAATTAATTGGTTGCTTATAAGAAGAGATTTAAATATTTGTCCAGAAAGTGGGGTTACTGATAAGCGGCAAGACGTCCCTGCAGGCGAATCTGGTGATGGGCAACGTGAAATACAGCCCGAAGGTGCACATGTTCACGGACATGGTGATTCCACTGGCGAGCGCCAGAGCTGTAAGTATATTTTTATTGCTGGAATGCGGCACAGGCTAATAACCAACCTGGTAGAAAGTTCTGCCAGCGTCCAAGGATTTTTTAGAAAATGAGATATCTCAACCCTATTAGAAAACCTTGACTCACCCATAGATGTAAGAATGGGGAACGCGGAACAAATCCGCTCCCTCCTTCGACAGCCTTAACTGTGGGCAAACTCTCCCCTGGGTTTCGTTCGTGGCCGTTGTTGCTCACGGCGCCAGAAGTCATTTAAGCCGACCCAACGCCGGTTTAATCATAGTAAAATGTATAAATAGTTCAAATTCAATTTCATTTATTTTTATAGACGTATTTCTAGGCCTTATGTATCTCAAACTTATAATAGTTACACATCTTAATTATAGCACTTAAAATTAAGGCAACACTTTTTTGGGGGCGTTTGCTACTAGATTCTGGATCTGAAACGCGGCAATCAACACAATTTTATTATAATTGTTACATGCCGTCAAAGATAAACGCACAGCTGCCTGTCATAAGCGCAGTTTATTGTCTTCCCGGATTTAGGAATTCTTTTATGTTTAGAATTTGTAATTAAGAGAAACATGCTGTTGTTTTCCTACTTGTTTTATGACCATCATTAGCGTCGAACTAATCCTTATTGTTATTGTTTTCCACTTGTTGGCCGTTCGCAGGAATAGATAACCAGTTGTGCAAATTACTATTTCTCGGAAACTCAGTGCGCGCGGCCTTTTTTTTGTATTGTGTAGTGAGTATAAGACAATGCCCGAATGGAGGGGCGGGCAGTCAAGCGACGACTACGAGACGAGTAATACGTTTGTAGTACTCTCGATTAGCGATATAGACGACGGACTTGCATTGCATCGTGCAGTGTGAACTGGTTGCATCCAGTTTTATTTGTATTTGTTTTATACGTGTTTGTACAGTTCTAATAAATTCTATAGTAGTTCCAACGGCATTTTTAATTCGAGTCCTGTAGCTCGTTAACATAATTATTTAGATATTTGAATTGAAGTAAGTGTATAAACAAGTGTAAAACAGTGGAAAAGAAAGAACATTTAACAAAAAGATAAAAACAACTTCTACCTTGAAAGAACACAGAGGAGGCGTAGATATAACATAATCCAGCGCCTGAGTCTTGAACTATGGATCAACACCTCCGATCTTTATATTTTCTAATTTAACTACACCAAGATCGAGTTCAATTTAAAATAATGTGCATGGTTAGAGCAAAGTCAAAACTTATTGAATTGGTAATCTTCTATTTTGCAGATAACACCTCCTTTGCCAGATATAATACAGTCAAAACTGGATCTGTTCTTCCTAATAGGATACAAGGTGATATTAGTCATTGAAATAGCTTTAGGTTTAGCTGGCCTCCTGCTCTTCGGAAGGGCAACCTTACTTCTGTACTCGAAGTACACTTATAGAGGTGAAATTGTTTTATTTCAACAAGTTCCCAACCCTAATAGCACTGAAGATATCTTCAATAAGAACCGAAGTAAAACTGAAAAGTTTCTTGAGAAACACAGTCGCGACAGACTACCGTGATACGAGACAGGTGACCGTGACACGTGGCATGTCTACTATTTATCCAATTTTTATCACTTGTCTAGCTTCATCCGTGGCAACAATTTTATTTATTTTATAAATTTTATTAAAAATTTCTTGCCGAAATACATCTGTATTTTTATCTATTACTAGCTTCTGCCCGTAACCTGTCCGCGTGGAAAGTTTTTTTAACTATCCCACGGGAACTCTTTAATATTTCGTTTAATTTTCTTAATTAATTAATTAATATTTAATTAATTAATTCTTTAATTTTTTTAAAGTATCTTATATATTGACCAGGGATATAAGCTTCCACCATACAAAATTTCATTTAAATCGGTCCAGTCGTTTCGGAGATTAGCCGGTACAAACAGATAAACAGACAAACAAACAAATAGAGAAACAAAAAAATTGAAAAAATCTATATTAGTTCTATTTCACTCCTTACATCCCCCTGACTCGGTTTTTAGCATTTTGAAATTCGACCTCTACAGTTTTATCATATGTATAGATAGATATGTATAGATAGATATGTATAAATAGATAATATCACTTTATAATGTTTATAATTTTAATATAATAATAATAAATAAATAATACTAAAATAATTACTTTATAATAAAAAAAATCTAACTTTATATTATAATTCACTACACTAGAGTTAACTAGAATTTTCGCAGCGAGTCAAGCCCTATCGAGCAATTCTATTTTGCTAAAATAAAAACTCGATTTGACTTTCTATATATCGCGAGCGTCGTGAAAAGTCGTGGTAGCGTAATGGCTAGCGCACGCGTCCCTAACCAAAAGGGCGTGGGTTCGTTCCTGGCCGGAACGCATGCAACACTTAGACACTTTTCTGACCTAATATGCATATTGTTACAATTACCACGTGCTAACAACGGTGAATGAAAACATCGTGATGCAACCTGCACATTGAGATAACCGACGTGTCAAACCTGCGAAGCCGCCTTGGATAAACGTGGCGGGTATACTGTCCGTTCCCCTATAGTGGGAGGCCCGAGCCCAACAGTAGGACATTTATGGTCTGTTAAGAGCTAGAACATATATAAACATCCTAAAAAATATTCAAGTAATGGCAAAAACTGCTTAAAACTCTCTACACTCTAAACTTACCTGGCTTAGTAGGCGCGGATGTATAGACAGACAGTTGCGGAAAATGACTTTGTTTTATATTACGTTAAGACGTTCTTACAAATAATGTAGACCAAAAAAGAGATGGATGGATTGTGTGATGACATGCTGATTTTTGGTGTAATAGAGGACGTAGGTCAAAAGAGTATGGAAGGCAAAGTCATACTGTGCCGACCCGAGATAATTGTCAAAGTGAAAGAAAAGAGAGAGACTTTAAAATACATGTTCTTATTATTTACATAATAGGATATTTATCTACTTAATAACATTATTCCAATATATTATATACAGTTTATATATGCATTCATAACGTTATTGATGCGTTTTCAATGTATTACCTTATTAAGTATCTCTTTACGGAAGTCCATAAATAACTCGACCTGCTTTTTGCTTATTAATGTATCTATACTCTTTCCAAACGTTTATTTTACTTTTGAAGTTTGCACGTCTATCAAGTTTCATATTTCTTGAGACTAAAGCCCACATGAAACAAAGACAAAATTATCGTACTTTGTTTTTGTAGACGGCGTAATAGTAATGTTCTGTGAGTCATGTAACGCACAGACTATTAAACACAACTACTATTATTCAACACTATACGTAAATAAATCGAAAGTAATCGATTTGAGTCGGCAACATATTAGGACATTACTAATTGATCCGTCATCGAGCTGTTAAAAGTAAAATAAATGCTTGGAATGACTATACATATATTATTTTTCCTGGTTTGGGCTTTGTGTGTAAATGTAAGGGTTATGAATTTAAGACACGTGACCGAAGTAGGCGACCACAAAGGGTAAACGAATATGTCGTATGTCGCGGTCTCCTGTCTCGTGTCGCGGTCCCATGTTTCTTGTCACGGTCATCATGGTCTTTAACGTTAGTTTCTAAATATGTTTCTAGGATACACAAAATAAAAAAAGTAGAATAGAATCTCAAATAAATAACAATTGCGTCAACAACAAATGTACTCAACATTCAAATTAAATAATTTATGTTTTTTATAGTTGTTTATTTTCTTGGCATATACCTTATCTTTCATTTTGTGTTCATAAGCAGACGTTTACATTTAAATAACATGTGTACTTGAATTGAGTGAATTTTCGTTTAAACAATTGGTCGTTAACGAGCTGATCTCATGTTTACAATGTACAATGTAGATATGATATTATAATGGATAAAGTATCTTTTTTACATTATCTAATTCATCCAGTATACATTTTATTTTTGTATAAAAAGAACGGATTTGATTATTATTTATTGATTTCATGCAACAAGTACTCGATGATATAAATCATCATTTAAATTTCAGTTTTTCGTTTAAATTGCCGAAGTTTTGCAGTACAGTACAGCTGATAATACAGTTCAACCAAATTAGTATAATTATAAATGCACAAAACTCTAAGGGTACTACGAGACTCTGTGACATGTAACAGAGTGTTAAACCGTTGAACCAGTTCGCGTTTACATAAATGACTTTGATTGCTTCATCTAAGTTCAAAGACAGGCGTGTACAATGTAATATAAGCAGTAATACATGTGTGATAAATTTTGTATCTCTAGCTTTAGTAGTAGTAACTGAGGTAATCAATACGAAAACAGACGATGAAGTAGACAAGCCCTGTCTTTATATATTTAGGTATCGACACCCTAGAAATTTATGACTGAGTCTTTGGTTTGTCCGATGGTAGGAATGCTGCTAAGAGACCTCCACCTGAAACAGATGAAAATATTTGAAAACGATTTTTTTACTAAATTTTTCCTGGAAATTAAATTATTCCTACTTCCTAAAAGTTGTCATATATGTGAAAGTACTATATTTGAACTATACTCGATTGGATAGTTCTTTCAATAGCGGAGCGACGTGTGTTACAATAACTTCTAATATGTTTACGTTCTAAGTCTCACGCTCTTCCTACCACAGCGCGGGGCACATGGGAGGAGGGTGGTTTTAGTGGAGTATTGAGTTGGTAGGTAGGTTTGTTCGAGTCTCCACACAAGCCGGTCCATTACTGTTTGGCAGCCCCTAGGGGATTGCCTCCATAATCGACTACTTACTTTTAAAAGATCATGATAGCCATGATTTCAATTATTTTACAAGCAACCATCCTTAACTTAGGTTGCCTGGACGAGATTGCTTTAAGCAATAAGGCCGCATCACTGTATAGCCTAGAACAATTGTTGAACTATTTTTACTTGTTTATTTTGATGTGCAATAAATCTAAAAGCGTTATCTATTTATCTATTAATGCGATATTCGACTCCTTTTACTTGTACTTATTAATGACGTCATAAGTTGTTACGCTCGTACAAAATCTATGAAGCTGCGACCGTCTGTGACTTTATAATAAGTATCTCTGTAGATTTGACTGTCCTCTCCCCTATTGAAAAAGACGTGCGGGCTTTACTCATGGTTGTATCTGTTCATGCACATTTTTTTCACCTACGAGAGATCCCATGGAAGACCACAGGCCGCGCGAAGGGGGGATAAGTCACAGCCTGGGTTTAGGATTCGCCATGTCGGAGTGGGACCTCTAGACAGAATTAAAGATGCTATTTCCACTCCACAGTTAGGAATATCCACTAAAACCCCTGGGTGCTACTTCCTGCGCCTTATATCAGGGCAACAGGAAAACGGAAGCTCAACCAACTCCGCGTGTCCTAGAAGGTGGAGACCTCGGAGGCCACATCCGCTGCCGGAGTACTACTTTTTATCACCCGGCATCTTCTTGATCTCTGCGTGGGACAGTGCGTAACGGAAAGAGAGGCGAGTGCGCGTGGAACACGACGCGCTCCCATCTCGACGACACAACGTTAGGTGAGAAACCTATATCCAAAGGAAGCTCACGGCGGCTGAACGTTGAAAGCCGCCCTCCGGTGCCAGCGCGTCTTTCTTTGGCGGAAGCAGAGGAATGATGTCCGCTCATGCTCCCGTTCCGTCTCCTCTTTAACAAACATGACTTGCTCTCAGAAGGAGGAGACGGCGTCCTATTCGGTGCGACTTCGGACCTTGGTGCGTACCATGGCTGGGAGCAAAAAGTCCAGTCCGATGAAGACAACGAGATCTCGGCGCTGCTCTATACAAGCAGCACACTCCTGGAGTATGTGCAGTGCCTTATCTTCGTCGCATGTATCGCAATGATGGCGGTCTGACTTTGGCTCACGGCCAAGGGACACAGGTACGTCCCGAAGCAGCCATGCCCCAAGAGGACCTGTGTCAACCGAGACATCAGGGTGCTGTATCGTCTGTCAATCTATTGACTATTGAGCCCGCACTGGGGCGTCTAAGACGATCATCCCAGACCCCCACAGCCGTCTGCTGTCGCTCCGACCGGCACGCCTCGATCTTGCGAGGCGCAAATCTGGTGCCCCTCACCAGGGCCTCTTTGCGCCACTGGTACAGACGCAAGAACCCTGGGTTCCAGGTCCCATGGAGGATGGTGTGCGAGTGTGACCGAACGATTAGTCACAAGCATACCATCTAATCATATCCGGTTATGGTCGCACGCACACACCAATTCGTGCTTATCACACGTGAAGCCAGTGCGTCATCACCAATTGCAAGAACTATATTACAAATCAATTTACAAAGTGGTAAATAATCTGCTAGTGTGCTTACTCAGTAAACAAGCGGCGATGGCGTAAAATGTCGTAGTGCAGTGGGTCATCACGTATTGGCCCAAGACCTGAACGCCGCACAGGCCGCTGGTCCTCGCCACCACGACACCGAGGCAGGCCGCCATACCCCTAATACAAATAGACAAATATGTAAACATAAAAAGGATATTATATCAAGGTATGACGTAACTCGTAACAACAATCACAGGTGGCGCCACCAGTCCTCTCATGTTTTTTATTCATAATCTTGATTCACACTTATACATATATACTAGCATTCTATAATATAACAAAATTCGAGTCTAGATATTGAAGCTATTTAAAAAAAACAAGTGGAGTAGATTATATAAACAATGGAAAAAATGATGCAGTTTTTTAAATTTCTTGCCAGTTTGTTTGTTCGGCATTCACGTAAAAATTCCTGGACCGATTACGATGTGGTTTTCGCTGATCGACAGCAAATTAGTCTTTAGAATACCTTGGTTTGGAGGATTGAATATGGCCAGATCAGATGTAGTCACTATCTTGAGGCTTCGGTGCGGACACATTCCATTAAATAATGGGAAAAACAACCTCATCAAATTGTTCAGAGTGTGGAGTTGTTGAAGATGTTTATCATATTCTAATGGAATGTACCCGGAACGAAGTGGAAAGAAGTATCTATATCGAGCGTTATAGTCTAAATAAATTAGATATAGGTCTCTGTAATAGCATATTGGCGTTCCCTCTAGCAAGAGAAGCCAATGTGCTATTAAGAATAGTTAAAATAGCACTTAAAAATAGATAAGTCATTAGTTTGTGTAAGTCTATGTTCGAGGGTGACATAATCTAATTGATTAAACCCTCTGTAATAAATAAAGATTTAAAAAATCTGCGCTACTTTTTATCCTGAGAATCCCATGGGAATTTTTCACTGATTAATAGCCAATTTTATGTAATAAAATGTGTGATATTCTTAATCCCGGGAAAATATAATATAGCCCATGTCACTCGGGGATAGTGTAGCTTTCCGACAGTGAAAGAATTTTTCGAATCGGTTCAGTAGTTTCGGAGTAACATTCAAATCTTTCCTCTTTATAATATTAATATACTTATAGATAGATGATGTGTCATCTACCCAATAGTTCACATTCAAAATCATGTAGAGGAAACAAACAAAAATAAATACAATGTCACTTACACGTTGATATATTAGTATAGACGTAAAAAAATCTCACCGATGTGATGTTGGATACAAATCGACGTAATATGAAAACAACAGCCCCATGCACAAGTTCGTCATCATCATCCCTACGTACAAGACCATGCTGGCCACCTGGTTCGTGTTGTAAATAGCCACCAGGGTCGATAGCATCGGAATGAGAAGAAACGAAATCATGAGCAACTTCCGCCTCGATGCCAGCTTGGACACGGTGAGCGTGATCCCTGCGAAGAGGACGCCGTGGAGGATGCCTGATAGCAGGGTTCTAGTCTCGATTGTTGAGATACATTGTGTCTGTAAATTAATTTGTCAAATCATCACCGATTCGCTTTTTACTCATAGTGGGACTCGAATAAAATTTCATTTGAAAGATATTAAACTTTATTAGAAGTATACACACAACATTTACCATTCTTGCGTACATAACTTGCAAATATAACCAGTCCAAATCGTAAGGCAGAAGATTTTAATAACATAAAACAGGCAAACTGCGTCAGTGTGAGATTCGCCTCAATCGCAGTTGAAACTTAACTAACAGCAAATCACCGGGTTGACCTTATATACCCCAAGAATAATGACAGACCTCTAAAATCATGCACATAATATCTATAGAATTTCCCATACTTGTAAAGCTTTAATGCAATACACATGAATTCTAAGAACTTCAACAAAAAGGAGCAATAGAGCGGTTTATAATGTCTTGCTTGAAGATCGGCTAAACTCAAAGAAATTGCTGATAACCAACAGTTGATTATATTTCAATACTCCGAGAAATAACGCAAACAAATGACAGTGCAATATTACAACAACCATTTCTAAAAAAATTACAGTTAACGTAAACACACAAAAGTAATACACCTTTTCGGCTACGGATAATAGCTTCCCAGAAGAAGGCCGTCGTGACATAGATTACAGTAAGCTCAAAACTTATACAAGCCGACGATAGCTGGATGTCATAGACGATAGCTCCGTGAGTTTGCGCAGCTCCAGTCAAGTGCTCTCTGACATTGTTAGTAAGTATGATATTGTTACCACCGACAAAGACCAATGCACACCTGCAGTTTATTACCTTTTCGGCATTTGGACTTCTTTTGTTTACATTATGTTTATGTATGACAGGTGTGCAGATTACGAATTCTAAGAAATTCAATCGACGTGGGCGGGCAGCCATATTGTATCGGTGCAGTCTAGCGATGGTCACAAGCGAGACAAGACGTGTGTATATTCGATAAGCTATATAGTGATGGACTTTGCGCGTGTTATTAAATTGTGTATTACGTTTGTACTAGTTGTGTCCATTTATATTTGTACATGTATTATACGTGTTTGTATAGTTCTAATAAATTCTATAGTAATTCCAAACGGCATTTTAATTCGAGTCCGGTAGCTCGTAACAATAGACTAGACGTAGAACACTTTTTTATCTCGCAAAATAATATAGTTTCTGCAGGATAATAACCCGAAATCTACGCAATCGAAGCGACGTACAAAGTTCTATAAGTAATCTTTAGCGTAAATAGCAGAGACAAATGTGAATGTTTGCAGACCATTCCTGAAGTTTAATCATTAAATAATAAGCACAATTTTTACGGAAGAATAATTCCAACGCATTATGCAATAATTACTATAGGTGATACTTACCAAAATATCCGAATTGTTACGGTTCTGCGTGCTAGAGATAAAAGCACACAAACTATTGATTTCATCATCAGTGGAATCAATGCCAGCTGTAAACGCTTCGACTATTGAAGGAAACCACATCACCAAGCCGTTGTTCCTGTTAAACCAATATAGTCAAGATTATTTGCTAGCCGAAATGCTTGCGAAACGTAATAGCTCATACTCATTCTTCATAATTAGGTTGTCTAGTGCTTGTTCACTAAAACAAAGCAAGGGAATCAAAGTCGTCAGAGATGAATTAGCGGCTTACAAGAATCCTCCAACTTTATAATCAAGCAAAGATTCATTCAACATTCTTAAAGATTTTACGGCTACTAACTGTAAAGGTTCTGAGGGAAAATATTGATAAAATGCAAATGATGGTTGACAACTTGAATGCCAAAGTGAACCAGCTGAAACAAGAATCTAAGAATAACATAGAGATTCAATGTGTCTCTGAGAACAGGTCTGTGAACATAAACTCATTGTCATTCAATTCTCCAAAGTAATAAAGTGTAAATGAACGTGTAACATAAACATAAATGGAAAATAGATACAGTGCTTAGTTTTTATTTTTTAAGTCTGAGGATAAAAGCAATGTAATTTTGAAAAAGTTTTAGAATCACTTGTATGTCCCCATATTGCCTCTAGAGGCCATAGAGGAAGGAGACCACCAATAGCAGTAACAAGCTTTCATCCTCACAAACCCTTGCAACAATATTAGTAATTCTTAATTATAATTATGTAACAAATGTTGTACGCTCTCTTCGGACCAGTGGCGTAGCGTAGAGGGGCGGCAGGGGCGGCAAAATTTCACAATAAATAATATAAATATTTAATATAATTTTAATTTTTATGTACACTTTTCATATTTCTATCGCAACTACAAATTCGGACCGATTGAAAAGAGCACGGAATATTCATTACTTACTCGCCCGGCTCAACACGGGCAGATTTTTCATTACCACTCCGCTCCTGTTGGTCCCAGCGTGATGTTATATAGCCTATAACATTCTTCAATGTGTGGGCTTTCCAACACAAAAAGATTTTTCGAAATCGGTTCCGTAGATCCAGAGATTACCCCCTACAACGTCACAAATACACAAACTTTACCTCTTTATATTAGTATAGATATCATATGCATTAAATTGAAATACCTAAATAAAAGGGCGGCCGTCACCCACGCTACGCCGCTGCTTCGGACCAACTGTTGTTTCGTCATCTATTTATACCACCTTCATGTACAGTTTAACAATAAAGTATTATATTCTATTCTAATCCAAAAAGAAGCAAGAGGTGATAGAATGTTTTAACCATATCAATCGCTTAGCAGCGAGTGTGAAAGCAAATTCGCTAGCACATCGCGCTCGCTAGTTGTACATGAACAAGCTTTAAAAATTAAGAACTCAAAAAGGTATTTGAGTAACTTACACAACATAAATGACTGCGGTCAAATAAAAGAGTTGCATAGTTTTCCAAATCAAAGGTGGCCTAAATATTGGTACTGTTTGTGTCCTCAAAGATTGTAAAAGGGAAACTTCTTTTTTTCCAACATTGTTTTCTTCGTCCAGAATTACTTTTGATACCTGCAATTGTTATTATTTCAAATTATTACATCATTATTTTTTACTTCCAGTGACCTCCTGAAATAAGTCAAAAAGCTTGTATCGCAGAGCAGCGACCCAAATAGAAATGAACTACATACTTGCCGGTTATATGGACATTTTGTTAAGTGTAACAATTTTTTTAGCGAAATGTCTACGGAGTCCTAGTATAGAATATGCCTGCGAATTCGTCTACGCTTGACTTGAAATTCCTGCGAATTTCCCGGGACACAAAGTACCGTAGCATTTAAAAAAGAATGTAAGCTATCGCTTCAGTTAAAACTGTCTGGGCATAAGCTAATTTTTATGCACCCGAACAACTTTAAACCGCTCCCGGGAAAATTCGCGCGGGATTCCCGGGATAAAAAATATCACACATTTTATTACATCAAATTTGCTATCGATCAGTGAAAAAATCACATTGTATTTCGATTTCTTTTTATCTGGTCATTTTTAATCATTCCCAGAAAATTCTCAAAAATAAATTGCTGTCGATCAACACAAACCACATCAATACGTCCCAGTAGTTTTTACATGACGAACAAACAGACACGAAGTCTAAGAAAAGTTGCTACATGTTCTTCGTCAGTTATATAGTCTATTAGAGTTGTTTTTTTTAAATAGCGTCAATAAACACGGCGTGTTTAGAATCTTATAATATTATAGATTGTACAAAAAATGTGTTTGAGTTTGCCTATCTGTTTGATCATCGCATGAGAACTACTGAACGGATTTCGAATTATAATCTGTACACAATCACTACATTATAAGGACAATTATTAATTGTTAATTAATTAATTTTATCATAATTATTGCTACACAAAATTATGATAAATTATGGAGAACTACCTACTCTATACAAAACAGGCGCTAATCGCAGAATAAATAAAAATATAACATTATGATTCAATTAAGGAAATGGCCGATTGTATCGTTCAGAAATCAGAGGGTACGTAATAAAATCAATTATTAACTTTAAAAAGAAACACGACAAGAACAACTATGCTACCCAATAACTATAGCAATACACTCGCTCTCCAGGCCGCTGTGCTAATGACTACGTCAAAAAAATGGCCAAGTAGCGTCCACACCACCCGACTTGATTGGACGCAATCAAATCGAGCGATCCCAACCAACCAACCTTGGATTTCATATTTCTATCCACAACACACAATTCCATAGTCAAATTAGTAACGTGTGGAAGCCACTTTACTATCCACCACCACATAGAAACGCGAGACATGTTTCCCCGCTACATATATATAATAATAACAGCCCATAAATGTCCCACTGCTGGGCTCGGGCCTCCCACTATAGGGGAATGGACAGTATACCCGCCACGCTTGTCCAAGACGGCTCGGCAGGTTTCACAGACACATCGGGTATCTCGATGTGCAGGTTGCATCACGATGTTTTCCTTCACCGTTATTAGCAAGTGGTGCATGCGTTCCGGTCAGGATCGAACCCGCGTCTTTGGTTTGGGACGCGTGCGCTAGCCATTACGCTAATACGACTTTTACATGCTAGTACACGCTGGTACATGCTAGTAACTAAATATTATATTTACACATTTATTCTGCTTAAAGGTATCGAAAAATAAAATTTGACTATACCGGGTAACTATTCTCACCGCCATTCCATCTCCATATCTTCTTCAAGTTATCCAGCGCCTCATGTTCCCTTCCAGCGTTTATCAAGAACTTGGGGCTTTCGTAAAGGAAATTCAGAGCCACAGCGCAAAGGCCGAGTGGCGAGGCCAGGACTATAGCGAGCAGCCGCCAAGGAGTGAATGTAATGAGGCCAATGTTTAATGAAAAATTTAAATTGAGTATAAAATATCCTGGTACTGCAAAACCAGAAAGAGAGGAAAATAATTTCAATATTAACGAACTTAATGATACGACAAATATAACTTCAGAGAAATTAATATCAACTTTTAAATTATAACTTAATTTCTGAGTTCCTGTTGTCTGTAGTGAAATACATGAGACTGACGGCAATATGTTTATCGAGAGTCAAATATAATAAAAATTTAAAATAACAAACTTGTCGTTCAAATGCACATATACCTGAAGACCGTGAAAATGCTAATCTTATACTATGAACACATTGCTAAATAGTTTAGTACTATAATTTTTCAAAATTTAAATGCCCTAATATTACTGTAAGACCTATTATTACTTACTTTACTTTACTAGGACGGGACAGCAGACGATTTTAAACTTATCAATTCATATTTTATACGTATCGAAATAAGGTACATATTTTAATACTCAGTATGAGTTCGGAGCATTGCAATAGGTTTCTGCAGGCTATAACTCTTCATCAACTAACTTATCTCCAATTAAGTCAAATAAATATCTTGCATATAAAAAATATTAACCTACCAACATAGCTCATCAAATAAAGCATCAGGACACTGGTCATTATGAGCATGTAGAATCCCCTAACAGCCTGTGAACACGATTCGCCGATCAGTGCGTACGTGGTTGACTGGGCCGCACTACAACTAGACGAAAATAACACGACATGGATATTATAAGATAGGCAGAAAACCGGGTAATTCTAACAGTAATCATGAATGCTGTGGGAGTTAATTGAGTGTGGTTCTGTGGTGGTGGATGACGTATTTTGGGGAACCATCACTAGGGATCTAGGGAGCAGAGGAGTCTTCACCCCTGTTGACGAAGTGAGTTTGCCTTTCCCGGGGCATTCTCGAAGGGTTTTAGTGGAGTATTGAGTAGTAGAGTCTCCACACGAGCCGGCGATTTGACTCTGGTGCCCATTCGTGGTGCCACCTCTTGGCGCTTTGGTTTAATCCCTAGTAAAGGACCCGGTAGTGTGCGAAAGGCATTTCGCCAGCCTCAAAAAAAAAAGCACCACTAGGCGAGAGCCTATGGCTCAATCGCCCGAGAGAGGAGTACAAAATAAGAGGACGAGTTGTACTCTTGCAGTATATTAATTTCTTCTTTGTTCCTAATTAGACTACATATACAGAAACTTTATCGTTTACATGGTGAGCATACCAGTATTCTAATCAATATTAAATATTATATTTACACGTTTATGAGATTGAGCATTTTTACTGATACATACAGCTGCCCAATCTTATGAGCAACTCTAACAGCGATATCTATTATCTGCATTTACTTAGCTTCACGTTCATGTATTAACCATAGTCTTTAACTGTGCTAAATTATACATGAATAAATTGGTGGATGAAACGTGACGCAACAAATGTCTTTCAAATGGCGTTAAAGTATAACTGAAACTAGCTTCAGGTAACGTAGTTCAAGTTAAATCAATATAATTCAATAGTAATAGTCGAATAACCAGTAGTAATATATAACTACTTTAAAGTGCCGACGACACAGGCCTTGCGAACATTCAACAAGATATGTCAATTTGGACATTTTTATTTGTACTGTGATACATATAATAAAATTGTGGTGCTCAAATTTCTGCACAATGAAAAAAAATGCTAAAAACCGAGTCAGGGGGATGTAAGAAGTGAAATAGAACTAATTTAGATATTTGTCAAATTTTTTGTTCCTCTGTTTGTCTGTTTGTATCGTCTAATCTCCGAAACGACTGGACCGATTTAAATGAAATTTTGTATGGTGGTAGCTTATATCCCTGGTCAACATATAGGATAATTTTGATCCCGAAAAATTGAAGGGTTCCCGTGGGATAGTTAAAAAACTGCACCACACCGACGAAGTCGCGGGCATCAGCTAGTTATATTATATGTTACGACTACTGAATATGTATATAACATGTATTATGTGTACCACGCTATCGTATTAGTGACAACTGTAATGATAGCGATGTTTGTAAGTTAATAAATAAATACACATGAAGAAAAATCGTTATTTAACTATGTTACTATGAATGTGTGGATCATTTACAAAAGCGGAGAAGATTATATGAAATAAAAAAGATGAAAGGAGGAAGTTCTCAGACTGTAATTTGAAGACATCGAGAAAGACAAGTGATGCTGTGACAGCGAGGAGACCTAGTAAAATTTCAAAATTGAAATTGACTTACGTGCTTGTACTTATGATTTTAAGTAACGCTAAAACAATCCAGTGGGGAGAGAAAGCGCTAAGGGTGGATGCTAGGAAACTTCCCCACATTCCGATTAGAAGACATCGCTTCCTGCCTTGGGTATCCGAGTAAAAGCCCCACACGTATGACATCATTATTGACCCTGTTACAAAATAAAAATAATGTGTAAATATATATACTTACTTTTTACATCTAACCAATTAACTAATGCTATAAATATATAATATAATATTGTTACGAGCTACAGGACTCGAATTAAAAATGCCGTTGGAACTACTATAGAATTTATTAGAACTGTACAAACACGTATAAAACAAATACAAATAAAACTGGATGCAACCAGTTCACACTGCACGATTCGATGAAATTTGACACACGTAAAGTCCGTCGTCTATATCGCTAATCGAGACTACTACAAACTTCTTACTCGTCTCGTAGTCGTCGCTTAACTGACTGCCCCTCCATTCGGGCATCGTCTTATACTAACTTCACAGTACAAAAAAGATTGACCGCGCACACTGAGTTTCTAAGAAATAGTAATTTGCACACCTGCGAACGTCCATAAAGTCGAAAACAATAACAATAAGGATTAGTTCGATGCTAATGATAGTTATAAAATAAGTAAAAAGACAATAGCATGTTTTCCTTAATTGCAAATTCAAAACACAAATAACTTCCTAATCCGGGAGGATAATAAGCTGCGCTACAATAGGCAGATGTGCGGCTATCTTTGGCGGCATGTAACAACATATATTCGTTTTTTATTATACAGCTAGGATATGCCCGCGACTTCGTCCACGCTCGACTTGAAATTCCCACACAATTCCCGGGACACAAAGTATGACAGCATTTAAAAAAAGAATCTAAACTACCGTTTTTGTGGAAACTGTGTCGGAATAAGCTAATTTTTACGCACCCGAACAACTACAAACAGCTCCCGGGAATGGGAAAATTCCCGCGGGGTTCCCGGGATAAAATCACACATTTTATTACATAAACCTTGCTATCAATTAGAAAAAAATCATATTGTAATTCGATTTTTTTTTAACCTGGCCATTTTAAACCATTCCCAGAAAAAAACCCGCGTGTTTCCCAGGATAAAAAGTAGCGCTGCGATTAAGTCTAAGAATTGACTGTCGATCAGCGAAAACCGCATCGAAATCGGCCCAATAGTTTTTACGTGAATCCCGAACAAACAGAAAAGAAATCTAAAAAAAATTGCATCGTGTTCTCCATCGTTTATATAGTGTATTCCAGTTGTTGTTTTTTTTAATAGCTTTAATGTACAGACAGATAACTTAAACATACAGAAACACCCCTTCTGTCGGTAATAATAAAATTTGAAAAATTAAATGCTACTAAAATATGCCGCGACTTCGTCCACGTTTGACCTGAAATTCCTGCGGGATTCCCGAGACAAAATGTATCGCAGCATTTAAAAAAGAATATAAGCTTTGGGTCTAGTGAAAACCGTGTCGGAAGAAGCTAATTTTTATGCATCTGAACAATTAAAAACCGCTCCCGGGAAAATTTTCGCGGGATTCCGGGGATAAAAATCACATATTTTATTACATAAAAATTGCTATCAATTAGGGATAACATCACATTGGGATATTTTTTTTTTAATCTGGCCATCTTAATTCATTCCCAGAAAAATTCCCGCGGGTTTGCCAGGTTAGAAGTAGCGCATATTTTAGGTCTAAGAATAAGCTGTCGATCTACGAAAATCGCATCGAAATCGGCCCCGTAGTTTTTATGTGAATCCCGAACAACCAGATAAACAGACAAGAAATCTAAAAAAAAATCTTCGTGTTCTCCATCATTTATATAGTGTATTCCAGTTGTTGTTGTTTAAAATAGCTTGAATGTACAGACACAGACAGAATTTTATGATATTGTTACGAGCTACAGGACTCGAATTAAAAATGCCGTTGAAACTACTATAGAATTTATTAGAACTGTACAAACACGTGTAAAACAAATACAAATAAAACTGGATGCAACCAGTTCACACTGCACTATTCAATGCAATTCGACACGCGTAAAGTCCGTCGTCTATATCGCTAATCGAGAGCACTACAAACGTGTTACTCGTCTCGTAGTCGTCGCTTGAACTGCCCACCTTTTTTTTTTTATTGGACTTGACTTTATGTTGTTGGTCCGAAGACCTCACAACTTTACAGGGGTTTTCGGGGCGAGTGCCTTTGCGAAGCGAAGGCACTCGAGCCCGGGAGGCAACTTGCTCGAGGGGGCTCCCTAGGGAGTTTCACCTCGGCTGGACTGTTGCCATGAGAGGGGGATGAATCTAATGATGCCCACCATAGGGCGACACAATGCACTAATTGAGAGCGGGCGACGGGTAATA
Source organism: Dendrolimus houi (assembly GCA_039645545.1). Lineage (NCBI taxonomy): Eukaryota > Metazoa > Arthropoda > Insecta > Lepidoptera > Lasiocampidae > Dendrolimus > Dendrolimus houi. The sequence goes on from CM077125.1 coordinate 23,910,247, forward strand.
TAAAGCCCGAGAGGAAGGATCCCGGCGGACCGGGATCGGCGGTTCGCGGTGGCCTATACTATCTTACTGCCGTTTCGCAACGTGTTATGGCTGGGAGAGAAGAAACGCCGAAAAAAACTTCCCAGCAACACGCCTAGTCTATCCTATGGGGGGGCTATGTCTCCTGGCGTCCCTCGCGGGGACGTGATGAGATCGTGATTGGCGGCGTCGACGCCGCTGTCTGTGTCTGTCTGTCGGTGCCTGCCAGCCTGCCGTCCTAACCGCGGGCGGGCTGATCCAGGCCAGCCGTTTTGTGATATCGTCGACCTTGTCCATGAGGATGTTACGCGGTCGTCGCACGAGAGCCTTTCGTCGAGGCTTATAATCGGACGCGGACACGACGAGGGGATTTCGATGGTGCGGCGCTAGATCGAAATACTTACGCGAGAGCGACGTAATGTAGCTTTCGATGGAGGGAAGCTCCAAATCGTGGTGGATGTCGACGTCACGCATATAGAGGGGAGCACCGACGGCTCTGCGCATGAATTTATTCTGAACGATTTGCAGTTTCTTTAAAAGGGAAGGCTTGGCATGGCCGAATACCACACTCGCGTATGTCATGATCGGGCGAATGCATGTTTTATATAGAGTAAGCTTGTGTCTGAGGGACATTTTGCTTCGTTTGTCTATCATGGGTGCTAGACGACCCATCACAAATCGCGCTCTATTCCGGACTATAGTGATATGCTCGTTGAAGCGCAAGTTCTGATCTAGAGTGATACCCAGGTATTTGGTGTACTTTGCCCAGGGGATCTCTTGGTCGTAGAGCGAGATGGCTTTTAAGCGAAGGCAAGCGCGTTTGGGAGAGCGAAGCGTGCCCGGGGAAAAGAACATTGCTGCGCTTTTCTCCGGGTTTACCTCTATCCTCCATTTGCGAAACCATTCGCCTAGCTCTGTTACAGCTGCCTGTAGCCGGACGCAAGCCATTTGTCGGTTGTGATCTGATGTATAGAGTGCGGTGTCATCCGCGAAGAGGGCCAACTCTACATCTGGAGTTTTTGCGATGTCGCTGGTGTACAGCGTGAAGAGTAGTGGAGACAGGGCCGAGCCCTGTGGTACACCGGCTGTGAGTGGGTGAGGGGACGAGCGTGTTCCCTCCACTCGAAAACGGAAGCTACGGCCTAGGAGGAAGTCTCGCAAGATGAGCACGAGTCTGTCTGGCACACCGAACTGGTACAGCTTGTAAATCAAACCGTTATGCCAGACCTTGTCGAAGGCCTTAGCTACGTCTAGGAACAGTGCGGCTGTTCCTATAGAGCGGGGACGATGGGCAAAGTGGGATAGTATGTGCTCCGTGATGCGGTGCACCTATTGGACGCATGAGTGTCTGGCACGGAATCCAAACTGCTCATCGGGTAGTAGATGTTTGCTGATGGCAAAATCTCTAAGTCTAGAGAGGATGACCCTCTCGTAAAGCTTGCTGAGTGTGCTCAGTAGGCTGATTGGATGGTAGCTGGACGGTTTATTAGCCGGTTTTCTAGGCTTGTGAATACCGATGACATCTGCTTCCTTCCAGATCGCGGGGAAAGAGCAGTTTGTTATGGCGGCATTGAAGATGCTCACTAAGATTATAATCAAGTGACCGGGGAGGAGTTTTAAGACGCGATTGTTAATGCCATCGATCCCTGGGGCCTTTCGCGGTTTGAGGGACTTGATCAGATCTTGCACTTCTTCGACCGTGACTGGGTCGAGTGTGGTTTCCGCTGGTAAGGAGGATCTACGTTCGACCTCGGAGTCCACCTCCGTCAGGTGTGACTGGTCGACGTTTTGTGTAGTGGGGGAGCATTGAAGCTCTAGACTGTGAGCAAGGCATTCGGCTTTCTCCTCGTCATCGAACGCCTCGGTGTTGTCGGCTCTTTCTAGCGCGGGTATGACAGTGAGGGTATTTGATTTGAGAGCTCTAGCCAGTTTCCAGTACGCCTGGTGAGTTGGTTCGATATCTGTCAACGTTCTGTCCCAACGTTGTTCCCTGACTTCCCGGATACGTAGTTTGACCTCGCGCTCTAGTTGGCGGAGTCGGACTCTGTTGTCTTCGGTGGGATGTCTGTCGTGAGCCCTGGAGGCGGCTCTCTTTTCCCTCAGCAGTACCCTCACCTCGTCCGGCAGGCATAAGTGGCGGTCATCCTCCACTGGCACCTGTTTGGACGAGTTCCGCACTGCGGATTGAAGGTGGCTGGTGAGGGCCTCGATCGCCGTCTCCGTGTCTTGGCGGGATTCGATGTGGTCCGGGATGCGGTCCAGGTCTTGTGATTCAGTTGCCTTGAGGAGGTCCCCAAGTCTCAACCAGTCCACAGAGGTCCTAGTTTCAGATGTCTGGTCCGTCTGTGGTCCTAATTTGAGGATAACCGGACGATGGTCCGAGTCTATATCGTCCATCGTTTCGATCGAATGGAACTGAAGAGTTACGCCCCTCAGTAATGCTAGGTCGAGAGTGTTTGGGGTCCCCCAGTCGCGGTTGGGGGGGTATCTTGTGGGGGTCATGGGAGTTATTATATCAAACAAAAGATTGTCTGATATATTTATTAGGGCTCTGCTATTGGGGTTAGTGGTATTGCAATTCCACTGCTCGTGTTTGCAATTCAGATCTCCGGCTATTATAACAGCTGGGCCTAAGTTGAATAGGGCTTCTAGGTCTTTCTTAATAAGGGTTTTCTGGCACGCGAGGTATGCTGAGACTATGACTAGAGGTTAGTGGCCGAACTGCCCACCCCTCCATTCGGACATCGTCTTATACTAACTACACAGTACAGAAAAAAAAGGGCCGCGCGCATTGAGTTTCCGAGAAATAGTAATTTGCACACCTGAGAACGGCTAACAAAGTCGAAAACAACAACAATAAGGATTAGTTCGACGCTAATGATGGTTATAAAACAAGTAGAAAAACAATAGCATGTTTTTCTTAATTACAATTCAATACACAAAAGAATTCCTTAATCCGGAAGACAATGTAACAATATTATAGATAGATTTTAAATTATTGTAGAAAATATAACCAAGTATGTAATACGGCTATAAACTTTACTTTATTGCCTTACCTATGAAAGGCATAGACATTAAGATACTCTTCTCCGTCAAACCCAAGTGGAAATCACAGGTGGCGCCAGTGACGATCACGGAGAAGCCGAAGATGTCGACGCCCATGCCGAGTAAACCCAAGCTAAGGACTGCTAGTAAACATCTATTGTACCATCCATTACCTACGAAAATTTGTGATATTTATTATAATGAAGAATACTCATCTCATAAAAAACGTATTTAAATCATTTGTAATTTAAATATTTCTTTTAAAATTAAGTGCTGGTGAAGACGTTAAAAGTCAAAGTAATTTATTTGTTTGAAACGTGGACATTTTTGCAAATGTGATGCTAAGTGTCAAGTTTAGGGTTGCCAGATTTTTTTACAGCCTATATCTGTGAAAAAACCCTTTCCACGAAAGCTTAAGCTAGGTATACTAAAAACGAAGGATAAAATTCGGAAAATGTTAGGGATTTCGGTACTGGAAAACGCTTTATAAAACCCGGGTGTGCGTGTAATGCAACGTGGTGGTAGTGCGCGTTGGTGTGAGTATGTTTGTGACTTTGTGTGGTGTTATAATTTATTGATTAATTGTTGTGACAAAGTGTTGACTGGGAGTTATTGTTGAAATTTAATTTTTTCATATTTTAAATTTGTTATTTCTTGACTTAATTGTTTTGCTTAATATAATATATGGAATTTTTCTATAAAGACCAAGTCGAAAAATACACGATTTAGAAGCAAAATGTTATGATTTTTCATTTTATTTAAATTCGCTATATTATATTGTGGCGAGTGATGGTGGAACGATCTAGTTGGTTTAAGAAATTTCAGAAAAAGTTAGAAGATTCTGGAAGGAAAAGACAAGGACAGATACATTTTAGAGAGGGACAGATAGTAAATAAAAGAATAACGAAATCATGGGTCCCAGAAGATTCTTCCGGGTATATAAGCAGCGTAAGGCGCGCTTACCGGGCAGTTGAGATCAGTTCAAGACAGCGAAGCGACAAGTGCGATACAAGAGAGTTGGAAGAAGAGTTAAGAAGAAGTCAATGACGAGTTTAGTGGGCTGTTCAGTGAAGGAGAAGTTTAGCATATTCAAGGAGGAGATCCAGAAGCGAGCTACGCGCCGTAAATTCGGAGGTTAGCACTGCAGTAGCAGGATGTGGTCTACGCAATATCGGCGACGGTATTGTGAGTGTGACATCTTATCGTCGGGACAGTGTGTCGTTAGTTGTGCGTGTAGGGGCAACCCTGCGGAGAAGACTCACGTACGGCTGTGTAAGTCAATAAAAGCATTTAGTTGAAAAAATCTGGTGTTTTTTTTCAATCCCAAGTACCCCCGCTCGCACGTAACAATATTTTAAAAAAACGTAACAGTCCCCGTAACATAACTAAAATTACTTTCACTCATTTTTAATTTTGTTTTGTTGTTTTAATAGCACAATTGGGACAATGTGATAGATTTTTGGCGTCATTATATTTTATATTTTTTGCAAGTTGTTCCTTGCTGAGGATCGTGACTTTAAACATTACTCTCCTCCATCAAAATCCGTTTTTAAACGACTTCAAAGAACATGAGGTTCTCAATTCGTCTGTATGTTCGTTACTCGATTTCTCCGTCAATTGTGAACCGATTTTCAAAATTCTTTAATCAAAAGGTTATATTTCCGAATTAGTCCCATTGTCACCATGTCAGGATCTGATGTGTAGATTCCAAGGTATTAGAAAACTCGCGAAAATTGTTAACCAACTTCTTCGTAGCAGGATATCTCCGTCAATTGTAAACCGTTTTTCAAATTATTTTTTTACTCGTTAGTATACTCCTGAGGTAGTGCTATGGTCACCAAGTCAGGATCTGGTGAGTGGGTCGGATCCCAGGGCTATCGAGCATAACCCTTACTAAAGAACGCCGTCCGCGTAAATCGTTAAAAAAAATCTTGTATACCCGTGTAACTATTACATTCTCTACAGGTGCTTACTTTTTTATATGCATGTTTCGCGATTTCTTCGTCAATTGTGGATTTTTTTCTTTATTCGTAAGTATGTATACTTCCGAGGCGGTTTCGTGGTCACCAAGTTAGGATCTGATGAGTGGATCCCGAAAGAAATCGAGAGTTACCCTTAAAAAACCCCGAGAGCCTTCATTTTTCAAAAAAAAAGCTTGCTAGTATTACATATTCTACAGGCACTTAATGTCTTGGTAGGCGTGGTACAAGATTTCTCCGTCAATTTTGGACCGATTTTCAAATTATTTATTTTAACTCTGGAAATGGTCCCATAGTCACCAAGTCAGGAACTGATTTGTGGATCTCAAGGAAATCGAGAGCAACCCTTGTTGAAGAGCATATACACCGAAGGGTGAGATGGCAAATTTGTATACGCGTGTGTTGTTGATTTCTACAGGTGCTTAATATATTATTTCTAAATCTGTTGAAGTATTTGCGCAAGTAAAAAGTAAAAAAAATTTTTTTTAAGAATGACAAAACCGCCTTCACCCTAAAAACTAAAATATAAATTTTAAGCGACTTCTTTCTACAACATCTAGAAGTCGATGTATATTTTACTTTGAATCGATCATAATAATTAATTTAAATTATAAGTTTGAACATTATTAAGCTTCTGTTGTCAAAGATAATACTTCTATAATCACAGATTTCGCCAAGGCGAAACACACTGTTAATTTGACTTTAACAATAAACAAAAGAGTATACATGCGTGCGTGTTTCATAAAATCTGTTAAATACATTGTAGTGTGTGTATTTTTTTTTCTTTTTTTATTTAATGTATCTGTCTATATAAACTATAAGTGTGCGAAATTTCATACTCCTCCATCCACGCAATTTTCGTAAAAGGGGGTACAAAGGTGTTGCTGTGTTTTTGCTTCACGTATTAATACATAGATTAATAAACTGAATGTTGACCTTACCTGCTAAAGTAATAGCCTCTTCGTAGCTGTAAACCTTAACCGCACTCTTATCTGGAATAACTTCATTTACTCTGTTTAGCTGATAGTTATCTTTATTGTCGCATTCAGAAATTAAAACCATTATTGCTGTTTTAATGAATTTATCATTATTAAAATCTTTTAATAAACCTATAGAATCGTTGATAGAAGCCTAGATCGATTATTTATGTATCTCCAACAAGCTTAGCGAGTCTAGTTAGTTCTGATTGTTCAAATCCAATTCAAAATTTTAAAAATATTTTAACAAATTTGGCCGTAGCAGATAGTCATTGCAGATAGTAACCAAAAGAAATATGAAAACAAGCCAATAGAATATAAGAATAAATGGTTTATGAGTTTCTTGCGGGTGCTCAACACGACTATATAGGAAGCTGTACAGAGCAAACAACCAACCACTTGTGCAAATGAATACACAAATAATATTGTTTAAGCGACCATTTACACTAAAACTTCTCCGCAACTCGCTGATATTAAATAAAATAAAATTTAAATGAAAATTATTCCATTTAGAAACAATCGTTTAATTTTACAAGAGTCAATACAAGGCCTATTTTAACAGCCTACACAACAAAGACATTTCAGTTGTATATCCCATAAAAATCGTGGGATATAGAGCTGAAACAACGAGCTTTTTATAAGTAGAGTACAGCAAATTGAATGATGCCTTATCTGATGGTAACCCAGCTTCGAATTAAATCGAGAGAAACATTCCTGAGCACCGTCGCGTACATGAGGGAAGCGACTCTAGAAGCGGGAATGAACGCCCAGCGATTGCGAGCGATGCGGTGGTAGAAGCCTCTATCTGGCAAACATACTCCATGCTCCATAGGCTACGGTAACCACTTTCCATCAGGCTTGCCTTAGTCCAAAGCTAGTGAACAGGCAAATGCCCCTTAGATCATCGGGACAAATATATCTTCCATTCTCTTGGTTTTAACAGCACTGGGACTGGTAAATACATTACAAAGCCGTAAATTTTACGTACATTTATAAAACAAAAAGTCAGTTTATATTCAAATGTCAACCAGTAAATTAAAAGTACGCAAGCATCCAAATATATTCAGCATTAACTTTGCTTCAATGTTTCTACATTTTGCGGATATTAATTATTTTGGATCCAGTTTGGTCCATATTCTGTTTAATAAATTAGGGCAATGGAATAAAATCAAAAGTTTCATAACATTCAATTACGTATTTTATAATTAAAAAAAACTTTTACAAATCCATATTTTACTTCATTTATTGATTCTTCTATGTCCACTGAAAGAAGATCCAACACAAACATAAAGCGGGTGATAGACGTGCGAGCAAGAACACATATTTATAGCTCGACGATCTTCTACGCTTCTAAAAGTTCGCAATTTTGAGTTGACACACGAGCAATAAAGGTCGTTGAGCCACAAGTACGTATTGCTTTCACGTCTTATTGCCCGCTTAAGAGTTATTACATTCGCTAAAAATCTACAAAAGAATCCTACGAGCAACCATGATAAGTTATTATTTAATACTGACAGGTAGACCTCAATTTTTTAATAAGGTGTCAATGTCAGTGCTAAATGAGCTTCTTTGGCGTTAAATTAGCTGATTAAAGATAGACAAACTATACAATTATAGAGAAATGAAGGTAGCCTGTTCAAAGAAGACATGGGATACTATATTCATAAACTGCTCGATGCCGCAATGTGATATCGCCATTATTGTCATGTGACTCAAAAGTCCACTTTTTACACTACTAAAATCTAACGAAAAGCTACTATTGTGTGCTGGGGTGTATACATTTGCAATTTCTACAATAGTTAATATTGTAAATTAAATGCTTTAGTCACGCTCGAATGTAATTTGCATTGTCTAAAGTACAGACGACATAATACCGAAACATTTGGCGACAAGTAATTTTATAAATTTATATTCATGCAATTGTCACGTTGCATATCATTTCAATATATTTGCATAAGTAAAGAAAATTCACCTGAAGTAGATATTTACATAACATTTTACAAGAATGTAGTGTAATATGTGCTGTTGTTGGGTTTTAACCGCTCTAAATACGTTTTTCATTTTATCAGTTGTATAGCAGGTTATAGGCGAGCGAGTAAGTACACGGACTTATGGCTCGACTAATTTTTCACCTGTATGTCACCTTGAGTAGGCGAACTTTTACAGGCAAAAAATTTCGTCAAGTCAATATACGTAAATATGCTCGCTAGTCTATCCCGTTTGAGAAATTTAAATAATATATTTATAGGCAGACAACTGTACATTGTGTACTTCCAAGCTAAGCTAAACTTGTAACATAACGGACACCTATAGTGCCGTTCGAAGACAAACAAGCCTGAATAAATATTGGAGAGTATGTTTACGAAATTTACCTTAAGAGAAATAAACCTGGAGCACAGAGTTCCAGCAATTTAGATCGTTCAGATCATTAGACCACAGAGGTCGTCGAATTCATAAAATCATTTATTACTGGTTCCTATATCTTACTAATTATTCAATAGCCATGTGGTTGAAATTTAACATAAGCCGAATCCAGTACTCGCAAGACCTAAATGCGCTTCGAATGAAGTTAGCTCCGTGAGCTTGCGCAGGTCCAGTCCAATGTTACCTTTTCTTACACCTTACGGTGGATTGTGCGAAAGAGATATCATGCGAGTCCTCTCTCTGTCTGTAAACCTTATAACGGTGTTCTGCTAAATGACGCCTACGAACTTCAAGGACGTATATAAGTTTTACTCGTACTATACAAGTAATGTCAAACTAAGGCAAGTGAATAAATATCAAAATATAGGAACCGGCCATTAATGGAAATGGTAAAATTTTAATTACTAATATTTCTCCTTTTCTTATTTAAGTTCAAATGTTCCTTATAAAACGATATTAAACGGTATAATGGAGGACCCCACTGAATACTAAGAGCTCTCCACATTCTCAGGAGAAATACGCCATAAACGAGAATGGTAAACGGGTTCTCGTGAAAACGTGGAAAGCAAAGACACAGATAAAATATATATTACTGAAACGCCCGTTGTGATATTTCCTTTTATTAGCATTTATGTATAATTATTTCTATTGTTTGCATTGACTTGAAGCCACGTAACGCATGTTTGCTCAACGTAATAAAAATATAAAGTCAAGTAAAATTTGCTTTAAAGCGATGGAATCACGAGTATCAAATAATTAAATAATTTAAATATAATATTCACAATTTGATATACACTAACGGTTTAAAATAAAATCACTCCATGTGTATGTAATATATAATAATAACAATAATTGTATTATTAATTAATTATAAAAATATAAGGCTATATTTGAAGGCGAGGTGGGCGTTCACTGCGGCCGCTCCGGGCGGGTGCTCTTCGGCAGGATTATACACAAAAGGCCGCTTGCTGCAAACATACAATCATACAAAACGTTACATACACACTACACAAACACAAAAATTAAATGCGATGTTACGACAATCTGTAATCTATAATATAATATTTATTTGTTCGGGATTCACGTAAAAACTACTGGGTCAGTTTCGATGCGTTGTCGCTGATCGATAGTAAATCGGAACTTAAAAATCTGCGGTACTTTATATCCCGAGAATCTTACGGGAAGTTTCTTGGAACAGGTTTAGATTGGCCAGGTCGAACAAAAAAATTGATTACGATGCGAAATTTTTGATATGTGGGCCTTTAGTAACATTACTTATCCCGAGTCTTCAGGGGAATTTTTATGATTCATGTATTTATTATTTTTGATTTATATTTATCAAAATCGCTGTAATCTCTGTTACCTGTCCAAAGTGGACCATATCGCATGCAAATGCTAGTACATGGTATAAATCTGCAAAGGAGTCGAGCTTTTACAAAAGATTTACAAATGAGAATTATTAGGGGGCTAATTCGCACCAGCAGATTCCGAAAATGCTACTTGTAGATTTTTTGTCAAGCTGCTTAGAGCATCCCGTAAAAACTACTAAACGGATTTAAATGAAACTCGACTCAGCTAGCTTATATCCCAAGTCAATTCTCAGGCGATGAGATTTAATGTACTACGTACTAGAGGAAGCGTCCGTAAATAGCTTATTTGAATACTCATCACGGTCCATGAACGAGAACTCGCTTAGTCTGCGCCGGGCTGTTGTCGATACTTTAGGTGTTTGAGTGAAAAGTAACTATTAAAAAAATGTCTTTATGTTTACTAAGGTACTGTTCAAACTACTCAACAAACTCAAAAGTCAAGAGGTGACTTTTCAACGTCGTTGTATTCACGATAAAACATCCATTTTGACGCTACATCGCTGCGGCCATGTTCAGGCGAATTTAAACTGTACTCTCTAAGCGATCGAGCGCTGCATGTTTAAATAGTGTGATTAGACGCTTTTAGCGCTGCAGCAAATACATAAGTCAGTCAACGACACGCTCTCCCCGCGCGCCCCCGCGTTCATCAAGTTCGAACTTTTTTCTTTCCAATTGCTTCTCTAGTACGTAGTACACATAACTCAATGCACTCTGGATACTTTTTAGTCGTACTAAAGATTATACTGCGTTCTAAGAAGCGTGAGCAGTATGAGATCCGTATTCTACAAATACATTCAATAATAACCAATATTATAACATAACTGTAATTAAATTAACTCCGAAACTTAATGCCTAAGGGTAACTATTTCATTAAATTGGACGAAAAGTTTCCTATGATCATTCTTGTTAATAAAGTATATATTTATGCTAGATTTTTGATAATCCGTTTCTTTTTCAAGGCCGTAGAAAAGAAGTCGTCAATCTGCAAACGAGTGTTACTGTAGAACATGAGCCTCCAAATTACAATGACGAAAGGTACGTTGAGCTCCTTCAGTTCAGAGTATAATAGTGAGCAAAAAGTGGGATAATTTTCTTGCTTGCTGATAAGCAATGAGTCTTTCTACACCTCAAAACACGATATCAGTTGTAGATGTGATGCTACTTACTGATGAGGAAGGTGCCGAACATGTATATGGGCACGATGCAGTGCTGGTCCACGAGTGCGCCGAAGACCACGTTGCCCACGATGGCGCCCACGCGGCCGCACATCACCGTCACCGCCATTGCTGTCGCGCTGCATCGTGACAAACAAATGAAAATAAATACATTTACTTCAATGTTATGAGTCTATCACTGCTACCAAAGGAAATTAGGAGAAGACGCGGCCCAACAAATTGCCCAGGAACATGTTTTCTCCACTTCATTTTTACTACCTATTAAGTAAAGAAAATTTGTTGCTGGGGAAGTTGAATGAAAGTGTAATCCACTTGCTAAGTCGTTATTAGAGTCTTAGATGGGAACTTAAAACATGATGTTGTGCTGTGTAGTAATATTTACAAAAATATGTAAAATTGATTATAATTAAACAATAGTTGAGATTTTCAACACAAACACACAATTCTTTATTAAAAGCTATCAAAATCCTAATAACTGGTCGATAAAAGGAAGAAGTCAAATAATACTGCAAAATTGAGCAAATCTAAATCAAGCAAATGACTGAAATACAATTCTAAGACCCTAAAAGTAACGGTTACGCAAATAAACTGCGTGTATGCTTATTATCATAAAATTATTTAAGAACACGATTATACACTTACGCGACTTTTGTGGGGAATATCTCGCAGATGACGCAGAAGAGGACTGCCTCGGTGCAGCTGACGATGGCCTCAAACACGCACGACAAGATCAAGTTCTCCAGAGAAGAGCTCACCAAATTCAGGCCCAGGGCGGCCAATCCAGAACTTATTAACATTATCACTGGAATAGACGGAAGGGGTCTATGATATACATTCTAAATAACCGCCCAGACTGCAACAAGCGGAGTGCAATGAAGATCACAGTCATGAACTGTGATATCCAGCAGCTGAGATTAACCTGTCGCATGAAGCACTGAATAATGCTACTGAAATGGACGGTGGTTTCTGCGCTTGAAAATGCAATCTCAAGGCTTTTTTTAACAAATCTATGCACTGGTTAGATTAAAAAAGTTAACGGATTAAAATGTAAACAACAAGTTTTGTTGTTAATAAAAAAATTAAGGTTGAAAAGTTTTTAACAACATTTCGTAAACTTTCACAATTTCATTTTATTACATGTTTTATTCAATTTGGGGTATTTCAGACGGTACAATAATTTTGTGACGTCACACTATGAGTTTTAAAACACTACTTTTTGCATTAGTGTATTGTTTTATATCAAGAAAATAAGATGCAGAATCTCATACGATGTCTGTACGGTTCAACGTACAGCGTTTTGCTGACGCTGCGGCCTACTTTAGGCTACTTTAATATTATAACAGTAGTATGAATAATGCTCACAAATACTTTGTGATTGAGTTGCTAACAAGTTGCAATCAAGTCGCTACGAGCCGCTATTAGTCGTAACATACGACTTCAACTACCACTAAGTTGGACCCAGGGATCAGCATCCAAGCCCAACTACTACGAGAATAAATCCCTGAAAGCAACAAGGTGTATTTTCTTCATCCTACTACAAGAAAGCACCAGCACTTCACCAACTACTGCCAGCATCCACCACAACAAGCAAGAGCAAGTGTACAAGATGTACAATGTCGTCATCATCAAATCGACATCTGACGAAGAACATGATTAGTAGTAAAGCTGAATCCATTTCCTTGTGTATTCTTACGCGTAATATTCATCGACTTGCAGCATTTTATTGTTAGTTTATGGGGTATGTAGAATACGCAGAATCTTCTCACCAAGCACGGACATATATATTCTTTTGTCTTATAAAAATGAAAAGTTTAAAATAGAATACAATAATGTGGTGATCTGACGTACTCACCGAGCATTAGTTTTTTGCCGACCATATTAATGGTGAGGCCGACTGAAAGGGCGGTCGGGACGCAGCTGAGCGCCACCACCAACGTGTGCGTGTACACCTGCACGTTCAGAGTGCCCTTCTGGAGCTGCAACAACAAAATCATAATCAACACCCAGAACAACATTGCAAAAATCTAATAAAATTAAATAATTTTGAAGCTTTAATGAATCCAACGCAATAAAAATCACAGAAATTGGTTCAGAACCAAAAAGTTATAGTTGAATATACATAAAAAATATTTACACGATGAATCGAGATGGTCCTCCTTTTTTTAAAGTCTGCTAAAACAAAAACGGACTAGTGGCACTAAGTGTGTATCATTATTTAGTATTCTTCCATGATACTGGTGTTTATTTGATTAAATAACAATGCCCGAAATTGCCCCAATGAGGTAAAACTAATGATGTTGTGTAAAAAAGCAAACAAAAATATTTTATGATGTTCTAAGTAGTTCATATATTATTTAAAGATGTAATCGATCGTAAGAAGTAAGTATTTTTACTTCTTACAATCCTCCATCTTGTTTACACCGGTAGACTTCAAACATCACAGTTACAACGTACTAACATGAAAAGAGTGCCCCATATAGGGTGGAGGGGGGAGATGGAATGCTCCTCCGTCTCAAAGGAAAATCTCCCAGCGAAGACATTGTTGTTCCTCGCAGGCCTAGGCCCATATATTATTGCTGGAAATTTGTATATATTATTTATACTTTTTGGAATCGTTTGGGACTCAATTATTGTACAGCGCCATCTATTGGCTTGCGAGTGTTCCACTACAAACACAAAACTAGATGGCACTGTTCATTTTTAATACAATCATAAAAGCCCTTATATTTTAAGATTGGCAAAATATTTTGAAGCTATTCTTATTTTTCCTAAAAGCATATTTGATTGAATAGCGATGAATTTGAAAAGGTGTCCTCACAGGGTCGTCTGTGGCGGTGAGGTTGGCCAGCATCGACCTGGCGGTGAGCTCGTCCGTGGAGGTGCCGTTGGCCAGCATGAGGGAGACCTCGCACACGCCCGCGGGCCGGTCGCCGTACAGCCCCGCGTACTGGCTGAACCGCTCGAACAGATCCGGGAACCACATCATCAGCGTGTAGTAACTGCAACGAAGACATGATCAATCTTTATACAGGAAAAAACATTTCATATACAGAAGAGCAACTGCAATTCTATTTACTCGTACAATTTCCACAGAACATAGAATATATTGAAATAAAGTTTATTAATACAAAAATGTAGTGGCCTTTTCAAATGAATTAACGAGAACCTAAGTATAATGACCGCTGAACTCTTTGCAACATCAGAGGTTCTTACGTATCTCAAATCATTCAATTGCAAATAATGTGTTATATTCACTGATAGTAGAAGCGCCATTCAACATGTAGCTCGGTGTGCCTGTGCTTATGTGATTCTGCCTAAAATTTTCTATTTCCTGGTTAACAATCTAGATATTGTATTGCAATGGGTTCCAGCGCATATAGGCTTACCAGGGAATGAGGAAGCAGACCGCTTAGCAAAGGCATCTATCGTCGACGGAACTGAAGTAAATATACAAGCAAGTAGCTATGAATGTTTGTCAAAATATAGAGAAAGTATTTATAAGGAATGGAGAGAGTAGTTTGATTTTGCGTCAAGAGAAAAGGGCATATGGTATAGAATATTACAAAGCGAGCCTCCTCATATTCCCTGGTTTGCTAATACTAGCTATGCAGACGGCGTTGGGTCCTAGCTCATAGTGAAACACATTATATGAATTTTGTGTAATTGTATGATTAGGGTAAGGTGGGGCTGACATGGTGACATCATCACTAAAAGCCCCTAAATAATTTAGATAATAAAAAAGTGACTTAAATTTGTTTATTGCATAAGTTCAGCACACAGACATACGACCCATCTGGTGGAAAGTGGTTACCATCGTCTACAGACATTTGCAACACCAAAGGTGCTACAAATGCGCTGCTGCTAAAGGGAGACTGGAGCCGGGTCACTTATGCCAGAACTTAGCTGAAGGTTGTTATGGCGGCATACTCTAGACCCCAGGGGTGGTAGCCATCCAGTCGGGCAAATGCCCTGCCACCTGGCTGTGGGTCGTTTTGTCGCCTCTTACGACAGTTTCTCCGTTCCTGCACGAATCTTATCTCTGGCAGCGACTTCTTCCACACAAATTGCATATGAACCATATTTCTAAACAACTAACACTAATTTTTATAAAACTTACAGATGATACTTAAACAGCAATAACACGTTGCGAAGCAGTAATTCTGAGCTACGAATTGTGCGACTGTTGTACAGCTTACAAAAATTGCTTGTCTTTATGAATGAGTACCTAAACATCAACCCGAAGTCGACGAAGCAACAGAGCACCAGCAGGCCGATGTAAGGCGGCGTCACGAGCATTTTCTTCCTGATCCAGAAGGCCTGCCACCTCTGGTTCCAAGTCAACGGCGCTTTGGTCTCGTTGCCGTTGTTGTCTGCTGACACCACTTCCTCCTCGTCGCCGCCTCCTGCGCTTATCATAGACTCCACCTGAAACGAATCAAGACAATGTTTGTGTTTCTCCTTTACACTGATCATCTTAAAGGTACAAACTAATAAGCTCGTTTCCACGTTACAGGCTCATTCCTTCCACTACTTACAAGGAAATTTTGATAAATGTATATTCAATAGATTTGAGAGAACAAGATACAGATATAATGTATTATTTCCTATTGCGGAAAATCACAAAAACATGATTAATAACACTAATTAAATTTACATACGATGCAAAAAAATCTTTGTTATTTTCTAAATTTCTCAAATAACAAATAATTAAGAAGTACAGTGAAACCTTATTATTAGAAACCTCAATATAACGATTTAATAAATTCTTAGAAATTCTCTAGGACCGTAAGAATTAATACCTTAATTAATTTAACCTTTACAATACGAATGCAATTTGTAAAAATCACTTTATAACGAATTTTCAATCATTGCAAAACAAAAATACCAAGTATAATTACCTCTGTATAACAATTATTATTAACCTATAACCTTTGCATAAAGTATTCAACCAATCCATCTAACAAAAATGTATGTCTCGAAATGTTCGAACGTATGTGTTAACCATAAGCCAATTCAGGATTAATGTTTAGTGTTGTAAGACAAATAAATATTGTATTAATATAACTGAATAACTTTATATTTTCATGAGGTGCTAGTTTGATTGGTTCAAATACAGGTAGGCCAAAAAAAGAAATGGCTTAGATTGTGTAATGGATGACATGACGATTTGTGGCGTCATAGAGGACGAATGACGGAAGAATAAGATATAATTCTTCTGATAAACTAAAATACTTGGAGAGGATCATAGAGAAGAAAAGAGAGATATACTTTATAGTTTCAACATTAAGATGAAATTTCTAATTCCTCAAGGTATATATAGAGAAACAGTGAACCCGCTGTGCAAGTTGAAATATCTATAATACTGTTACGAGTTGCGGGACTCGAATTAAAATGCCGTTGGAATTATTATAGAGTTTATTAGAACTATACAAACACGTATAAAACAGGTACAAATATAACCGAACACAACAAGTCCAAACTTAATGCAGAAAGTTGTAATTCAATAAAACGCGCAAAGTCCGTCACTATTAGATTCCCAATTGTAGTACACACGTCTTGCTAGGGTCGTGGTTCTGACTTGACTGCCTGCTCTCTCCATCAAGCCATCGTTTTACACTATACAAATGCAAATATGTCACCCCGGCAAGCGTCGACGTAATTTCCTAGAAATCGTAATCCGCACACCTGACTAATTATGCCTGCAAGCGGCCATAAACGAGTACAATAGGCTGTTCTCCACAATAATCAATAAATAAGTGAACAAAACAAGACGATCATAAAAGGATGACAATTAGTTCAAATGCCGACAGGTAATAAAATATGTTTTTATAGATATGCAGGTGGACTTTATTTTTGTCGGAAGTTTAAGTTGTAACAATAATATATAAAAACTCTAAACATGCCGTGTTTGTACATTGAAACTAGTTAAAAAAAGTATGATGACGCAAACACGATGCAATTTTTTAAACTCCCGGTCTGTTTGTCGGTTTGTCTGTTTATTCAGGATTCACGTAAAATATAGGGATTTACAAATTGACGGTGACATATACATACATTACACTATTGTACTACTACACTACAGAAAAATCTTTAGGATACTCACCGGGAAATCCTTCGCGTCCAACTTAGTGTTGGCAACAAATATCCTCTGCAGTACGGTCAGCGCCTGTTCTGGTTTGTTCGCGTGCAACAGGTACCTAGGACTCTCCGGGAAAGGGAAGAGCAGCAGCACCACCAGCAGGCTGGGGATGCCGCAGGCCGCCACGAACACGCGCCACGAGGTGTACTGGAAAGCGGCCCCAGGAGCAGTGAGGTTGAACCGCGTGTCTTGGATTATCAGGTACGCGATACCTGGAAAGTGTTTACAAACACAATTAGGTAGATAATAAATAATCCTTTATTATTTAGCAAGTAACAGCTAAAACGAAAATACTTGAGTTTTTTATATTCATTCCATACAGTCGTGGTAGCGTAATGGCTAGCGCACGCGTCCCTAACTCAAGGGGCGCGGGTTCGATCCTGACCGGAACGCATGCACCACTTAGTCAGTTTTCTGACCTAATGTGCGTATTGTTACAATTACCACGTGCTAATAACGGTGAAGGAAAAAACATCGTGATGCAACCTGCACATCGAGATAACCGATGTGTCAAACCTGCCAAGCCGCCTTGGACAAGCGTGGCGAGAATACTGTACGTTACTTTATAGTGGGAGGCCCGAACCCAGCAGTGGGACATTTATGGGCTGCTATTATTATTATTTATATATTAATTGTATGGAGCTCGTGTCAAATTATAACCGCTCGTAAGGTAATCCCCGTTATTATTAAACTTTTAAAAGTAATAGTTTTATTATTCTAATATTACTTTCAACAAATTACTTGTTCTGTATTTATTAATCGCAAGGTCTTCTGTTACAGTACTAATAATTTGTATTTAAAAGGTGAATTAAAAGTTATGAATAAATATGGAAATGTTAAGAAAACAGGATTGTTCCTCAAATTTTGATATTATCTTTATATATATATATATATATATATGGTGTGGTAGGCCCAGGTGATAGGGTATCTACCCGCCTCGGAAGACTACCACCCTAGGTCTAGAGTATGCCGCCTAAACAACCTTGAGTTGTGTTCCAGCATTAGTTTTTTTTTATTGCAGGTGTTCAGCAGACAGGCAGACGGCCCACTTGATGGAAAGCGGTTACCATCGCCTATGGACATTTGCAACACTAAAGGTGCTACAAAGGCTCTGCTGTTCTCTTTAGGGAGGAAGGCTGGGGTGGCAGCCATCCGGTTGGGCAAATACCTTTCCACCTGGCTGTGGGTTGTTTTGTCGCCTTTTACGACAGGCCACCCGGCCGCAGGAAATTGTATTCTTTCTCCGTTCCTGCACGGATAAACGTATAAAAGGACTAGTGGTCTGGTTCGAGACTCCCTCAAGAGGGCAGCAACGCATTTGTAACGCCTTTGGTGTTGCAAATATCCATAGGTGATGGTAAGTGCTTACTATTAGGTGGGCCGTCTGTCTGTCTGCTGAACTCATAGATACGCGACTTTGCACGTTAGACATGAATTTGCCGCGGGATTCCTTGGACATAAAGTACCACACCATTAGAAAAGAATGTAATTTAAGCTACCGTTTCAGTGAAAACTGAGTCGGAATAAGCTAATTTTGATGCAGCCGAATAACCACAAACCGCTCCGCGGGATTCCCGGTGTGAAAAATATGACAGATTTTAATATATTAAATTTACTACCGGTCAGTGAAAAAATCACATTGCTATTCTTTTTTTTTTTAATCTGGCAATTTTAAATCGTGGCCAGAAAGAATCCCGCGGCATTCCCAGGATAAAAAGTAGCGCCGGTCTCAAGTCTAAGAATTTACTGTCGATCAGCGAAATCCGCATCGAAATCGGCCTAGTAGTTATGACGTCAATCCCGAACAATCAGACAAGAAATAAAAAAAAATTGCATCGTGTTCTCCATCGTTTATATAGTGTATACAAATGTACAGACACGGCATTTTTAGAATTTTATAATATTATATACAGATAGATAATTCTTCTATTCCTGAACTTCTCTTAAATGGTTGGACTGATTATGATGAAATCTTTTATCATAATCACTAGTTATACATAAATTTTAGCACCTTATATAATTCTAATAGCAAGAATTTACGTTATTACGCACAGTACCACTGTTTTTAGGAAGTAAGACAAAATAGATAATAAAGAAAAAGTATAATAAAATAGTAGTTATAAAATATGTAATAATATAAATAGTAGTAATAATATAAATATGTAATTATATAAGTAGAAATATTTGGCCAAAATTTTTGTAAAAATACAATGTATTAGAAATGAGTTTTTGGCAATGAAAAGAGCTACAAGAAAAAAATAAAAATAAAAAATATTTTTTAAAAACAACCCTCACAGATGTGTGCGTCAGGAGATGGAGAATAATAAGAAATAGCAAGAATTTAAGTAGAAATTCTCATTTAAAGAATTAAAAAGATATTTCCTTAATTAAAAAAAAAAGAAACGTTGAATCCTGGTAATTGGTTTATTCTGAGGCCGTGATGAAACAAACTCACTTTTATATTTGTATAATACTGTTTCTTTTTATATAGTACTTTTTGACAGTAAAGCCTACATGAAACAAATGACATAATTGCCGTACTTTATTATTGTTGGTGACGTAATAGTGATGTTCTGTGAGTCATGTATCACACAGACTATTAAAACATCGGCATTATATGTAAATAAACGTATCTAAACGATTTGAAATTAAAGAATCTTCTTTAAAGAAAACTATTACCGCAACTATCAGAAGTGCCTGTTTATTTTGCTTATTTAATATATGTAAATTAATATATTCATTGAAATATGGGTATATTTATTACACAATATATTATTTTTAACAAAAATATATAGATAAGTTAAATTGATAAGAACTTATTTATTAAGTCGATTTTTAAAACCAGTCATTTACGCATTAGGACGTTACTAATAATCCAAGATCCCAGAGCGATCAGACATACCCTATTTTCACATAGATGAAACCTTAGGTTCTCAGTAGCGTCTCATGCTCTTTGAATACCTGCGTGCTTGCGGAACTCGCCTTGTGACACCTGGGCAGCTACCAGGTAAGAAAGGTAACTAAAAATAAGAGTTACTTAACTTAAATTTATATGATTTTTATATATTTTGTAGAATATTGTTATAAAATTTGTCTGATTAATGAAATATAACTTTGTGATAGTTACCCTAATAACATATTTAAAAATCAGACATATAAAAATAAGTAAAGTTCATTTATTTTTTGTGGAGCTTTAAAGCGTCTGACAAAAGTTTTGGTCCACGGAATTTTAGAATAATATTCTACAAAACATATATAAAAATCAGCCATATAAATTTAAGTTAAGTAACTCTTATTTTTAGTTATCTTTCTTAGTTGGTAGCTGCCCAGGTGTCACAAGGCGAGCACCACAAGCACGCGGATATTCAAAGAACATGAGACTCTACTGAGAACCTAAGGTTTCATCTATGTGAAAATAAGTTATATCTGTTCGCTCTGGGATCTTACTCTATAATTGATCCGCCATCGAGCTGTCAAAAGTGTACTAATAAAAGCTCCGAAAGGGTATAGTGTGGATTCGTTAAATTAAATTTTACTAGCGAGATTATAATTTTGCGTAAAGATATCAAGGTATAAGACACGTCGTTCCTGTGACGTGATCATTCGACCTTTATCGAAGAAATGCAGCCGAAGGTCGGCGAGAAGAGCGCGACTTGGCAGCGGCGCACGCGCACGCCGCTGACACCACTTGCCAATTTATGTATACACTCAAATTCGTATCAATATAATTATTATCACGCACAAAACAACTCGCATCCTCTCCCAATAACATTTTTTTATGAACTCATGATGGCGGCGCAAATATGGAGCCTTAGTATATGTAATAGGTTATATTTGTGCCGCTTGGGGTTGAAACCCATCGGCAAAGAGTTAAACACTTCTGAGAGCAGACCTTAGATATGTTTAACATTTTTAGATATTGTGTTTTGACTTCCTTATAAAGAATGTGTATACTGTTATTTAAAACTCACCTGAAAGACGTGCAACTCAAACTTACCAGGGATTTGAAGGCTTTTCTATTGAATTGATTGTTTCTTTTTATTTTATTTATTTGATTAAATTAATAGTAATAAGATTATTGATTACCGTACTAGTTGGTACTATTACGAACTGAAAATCAGCGCTGTGCTGGAGGAAACTCCAACACAGCTTTATGCTGAGTTGCCGACCTCATTTGTAGGAAATGCGGTGCACAACATATCGAATTTAATCATAAAAATGTATGTATAAATTATTTCTGCATCCTTGCATTGTCGCTTTCCTATCAAATAAATTATTTCTTTCTATCTGTAAGAAACTCTTTAACACCCCTTGTGATCAGAAGACTGATTCATATTTCGCCCAACAAATAGCATTGCCATATGGCGTGCCAAGCCAGCCAGCCTTCTGGAGAGGCTGGACAGGATAACTGCGAGCGGGGACTCGCACTTATCTGCTACATCTAGTTTAGACCTGATTATTTTTATATTTAAGTAAAAATAACTGATACTTTTTTGCAAAATAGCGTACAGTAACAATAGTAGCCCATAAACGTCCCACTGCTGGGCTCTGGCGTCCCACTATTGGAGAACGGACAGTATACCCACCACGCTTGTCCGAGGCAGCTAGCTGTTACGCTACCACAATTACAGTAATATAATTATTTAATTCATGATATACTCCAAAACTAATTTGTTATATTGCCTTATATTCTGGATTCCATGGTCATTTTGGCAAAACGGAAACCTTAGGAAATCTTTATGTTTATCTGTCCAGGCCACCAGAATCCGCAAGTCACCAGAAGCCACAGATGGCCACCCCAAGCCTAATATGGCCACCGAACGCCAATGAATGGCCAACCAAGCCGCGGAAGTAGCCCGCGAAGGCCATCAGATGCCGCAGATTGGCCAACGACAGCTGCTGCAAAGCCATCGCCATGCGGAGAAGACATATCATTATGATAAAGAGGAAGAAGACCCTGTATGATTATCCGGCCGTCTGTCTGTAAATATAACCGCCATTTTGCTCAGAAACTACTGGATCTATATGGATGAAATTTTACAGGAAGGTAGAAAGCTATGTACTAAAATTGGGGAAAAAAAGATTTTTGGACATCACACACACACACAATTTTTTTCCGATGCTGGAAAACAAGCAGCCGGCCCATCTGATGGAAAGTGGTTACCGTCGCCTATAGACGTTTGCAACTCGAGGGCCGAAGCCAACGCGCTGCCAGCTTAGGATGCGATACAAGATATGGGATAGAAGGGATCAGACAGGAGGAATGGGATAAAGTGGATTAGATAGGCAGAGGGAGGGATGAGGATTTCCCAGACGTGCCCGTCGATGGCGACGTCTGCTATGATTTCCTGGCATAGGCACGAGAATGGCTAGCAAAACCGAATTTGTTGTGGAGCAATATAACTGTCCATTTTTGTTATATGTGTATAAGTAGGAGGGCTTGGTTCGAGCTTTGCGCATCTGGCTTCTAGCGTCCAGATCTTCGGTACGATTGTCTCATATTTTTTGACGCCACTGTCTACTGTGAATCGCCATTCCGGTTTTTGATGCGCGAGTTCCTCCCACTTGTCACTAGCTATGCCTCATGTCCTAAGGTGACGTTTTAGAACGTCATGGAAACGCAGGTACTGCCTTCCAGATTTCCGTTGTCCAGTACTCAGCTGAGAGTAAAACACGTTCTTGGGTAACCTGGCAGGGTCTATACGTACAAGATGTCCACATCAACGAAGCTCTTGCTTAATCAGTAATCAGTGGGCCATCGAATCTCTCACTTACCGTACGAAACCCGATAAGCTGAAGGCTGATCGTTTCACGCTGATATTCTTTGAGAGCGTGGTATCACACCGACCGAACTAACATAGCAAAAGAAATAAATAAAATTACAAGCAAGCCCTCACCTGGCAATAATATGGTTCCAATGGTCCAGAAGACCTCCAACCGACAGAGCATCACGTCCCTGTGCCTCAACGAGAGGAAGTCCCCGAAGTAGGGGAAGATGAGCCCCGTGGCCCCGATGATGCCGAAGCCAGAGAAGAACCTGGAATTATCACAAGTCTACAACGAATAGTCACATCGGAAATGGGTCACATTCGTAACGAACATTGTCATCGCCATCACCGGATTGCGATCATGTTGATGATGAAAGTCCTCTAAAAGCACTTTAAAGAAACGTAAATATGTGGAGAAGTCTATATTTATTCAATCACTAGCATGTGCCAGCGAAACTTCGTTCGCGTTGCCATGACGATCAAATTTTTTAATGAGGCGCAAAGGCAACACAAGGAAAAAACGTGACAACACCAACACTTTTTTGGCTAAAAGTATCCAGGTGTTTGTTCAGGATATAAGCTAGCTTTGTGTTCAGTTTCATTGAAACCGTTCAGTAGTTTACTATCACAATCTTATCAAGTCGCACCTTTGACCATGGCGTAACGCAATGATTTTATTAACATTTTAGTAGCATGTAAATAACATACAGTATATAAACCTAACCTAAAACTATACAATGAGCCTATTACAGAAAACATCATAAGAGAGCTTTAGATACTTGACTTATTTATTGTAACACACAGCTAAAATTGTTTAGATCCTAATACCAAGATTCTATAGGCCCATATCTGTGATAATAACAAATCTTTCTCATAGTTGGAGTAAAACAGACAGGCCGACGATCCAACTGATGGGAAGCGATTACTGTCGCCTGTGGACGTTTGCAACACCAGAGATGTTACCAACGCGCTGCCGACCTCGAAGAAATTTTATGACACCCTTTTTGAAAAACTCCATATCGTAGCGCTATGGGAAAGCTTCAGCTGGGAGATCATTCCAAATCCCCACGGTACGCAAGAGAAACGTTCTGGCGAACCGTTGCGTGCGTACATGATGAACGCCTAGCGGATGGCGAGCGATGCGGTAGCAAGAAGACGAAGGCACCATTCTAAACAGTTTCTTAGAACAGTCCTCGTTATCAAGCGTAAGTAGAATACGCAGAGAGACGCGAAGGCTGTGAGTATGGGGTCATCAACAACGCGAACGGCTCGACGTTGAATACAGTCCAGGAGATCAAACTGCTAGGTGGGTGCTGTAGCCCAGAGGTGTGAGCAATACTCCATATGCGGCCACACCTGGAATTTATAAAGCACAAGGCGTTGCCGCGGTGTGAAGTACTACTTGGACCGGTTTAGCACTCCCAGCTGCTTAGAGACAAGTCTTGACTTGCCTTCAAGATAGCCCCTGAACTGTACAACACCGAGGATCCCAATACTCTTGGAGGTGGTAAGGGAAGTTCCTTGCAACTGAAGCACTTGCTCGAATGGAGTTTTCTTGGCAGATCTATGAGTAATGTTTTAAAAAATATTTCGTAGAACAGTTCTCCTGTAATCTCTTTATATAATGTCTTTTAAGATGTTCTTCCACAGGTTCTATAGTTAAACCAAATATAAACAAAATATTGTGCAAAGATTACTCGCTTACAGCTTCACTAATATCCCTTTCATTTGGAAATTGTCTCTAATTTTGGAAGCATATTGAACGATAATTTTTAGTGCCAATCATCTATTGTACAAATGGCACTGATGACAGAATGAATATGGTAAACAATTTTATGGATAATTAAGTAAACCAGGGCGACCTTGAGATTCATACGTCGTCGTGTATTTATTAAATTACTAGCACGTGCCAGCGCAACGTCGTTCGCGTTGCAACGGCGTGGTACCAAAAAATCCTGTCCGCAATGTTATCTTACGATATATACATATATATATATTTAAGAATTTATAGGAATAGGAGGAATTTCTTATCCACTACCTCCGAAATTATGCTAACAGAGTCCATATTACTTCCTATCCTTGATTATGCTGAATACTTAATAAGTTTGAGCACCTCCAAAATGTTTACATAAGGTACATATATGGCCTACGCAAGTATGACCATGTCTCTGAATTTCGAAAAAAAACTCAAGTAGTTGCCAATTCGATTTCACCGGTATACTCACATTTTTTTTGTTTCTCTATAGTACTTTATTTGTCCCAAGTACTCCTGATTACCTTAAAGGACGTTTTGAATTTCTTTCGTGCTCTCATAATTTACAGCCTTCTACTAAACTTAAGCTGAACACCCCTGCTCATGACTCAACTTTCTATAACTATTCTTTGACCCTTAAGGCTATACAGCTTTGGAACGCGCTGCCTGTTGCTATCAGACAAGCAAAATAAAAATACGTATATTTAAAATTATGACCAAAAAATACTACCTGTCGTTGGAATATGATATTTAAATTCATCTGTAAACATTTATGTATTTTATTGATATTAAGTATATATCTATTTAATATATAAATATGCATATATATATAAAGCATATTTGTGTATCACACGGACAGAACGTCATTTATCGGTATAAAGAGTATCCTAAGTATTGCCCCGGGATATAAGCTAGAGTCTTATCAAATTTCTTTTAGAGCATTATTTCAAAATTAATCAATTAATCAATCTTTGTTTGCAAAAACATATTCAAATTCAAAGTTTTTTATTCAAAATAAGTTCCACTGGAGAACATTTTTTGAAGGACATACATATAAGTTAAAATTTTATTTTTCTTCCTATTCTATGTACACCGCTTCGCAACGTGTTATTGGTGTTAAGGAGATTAAGGAGAAGAAGCGGCAAGAAACTCCCGAGCAACACGTCTAGCTAAACATTGTTTTTCTTTAAGTTACTTATTCTATTTATATCTCAAGTTGTCTTTTTTTAATAAGTTTTATACAGAAGTATGTTACAGAATTACTTTTGGAAGAATTAATGGAGTTGTAGCAAACAGTGCATACTCAATAAGACCAAAACACAATAAGAGGAAAGAAAAATATTATGAAAGTTATAATAATGACATGACGCACTAAAATGTTATGCTGCAATATATCTCCATAAATCCCTTACAAGCTTGGCAAGATAACGTTATACAAAATATAGTATAAGATGTTAGAGTGAGCTGCTATGTAAATGAATTTTTGTCATTTAAGTATTCTTCAATAGTGTAGTGTACCTTTTTTAGTACATAGGTACATGAATATATATTACATATGTTTTGTCATTTACACGACGTGCAAAAACTTAGATTAACTAAATGTCCTTGAAGCTATCACCCTACACTAATTAGTGCTCCCAAATTAATTTCATTCCATCTCAAATAAAAATAAAAAAAAAGAATTAAAATTATTAAAAACATGTTAGAGTATTAAATTTGAAAATTTCTCTTCTTTTTTTATTTCTTATTTTATTGTATTATCATTAATATATTATATTCGTTGGTAATTTATTAAATATTGTCATTACCATACAATATGCGTTTTTCTTAGATACTGATAATTTAATTGATGGGACATAGTTTCTCTTTATGTCTGGTTCTACTACCTTCCCCCTCATATTTTGATTTAAATAAATAAGAATGTTTTGTTACAAAAATACAAATTTCCAGAATGTACAAATAAGGTAAAGGAAGAATTTCAAGCTTTTTTAAATAAGGGCTCACAGCTATCAATATAAGATGCTCTACAACTGAACAAAATGAACGGATTGAAATGAAACTCAATACAGAGCTAGCTTATATTCCGGGTCAACGCTTAGGATACGTTTTATCCTGATAAATGACATCGTTTTGTGGGATAGACTAATATTGCGAAAGAAGTGGCGCTATAGCCTCGTTTTTTTTACGCTGCCGTTCACTAACAAATACGTCGTCAGGCAACGCGTAGTACATAATATATCTAGGCCGGTACATATTTTTACGAGCTACAGGACTCTAATTAAAAATGCCGTTGGAACTACTATAGAATTTATTAGAACTGTACAAACACGTATAAAACAAATACAAATAAAACTGGATGCAACCAGTGCACACTGCACGATTCAATGCAATTCGACACGCGCAAAGTCTATCGTCTATATCGCTAATCGAGAGTACTACAAACGTCTTACTCGTCTCGTAGTCGTCGCTTGACTGCGCCACCCCTCAATTCGGGCATTGTCTTATACTAACTATACAGTACAAAAAAATCGGCCGTGCGCACTGAGTTTCCGAGAAATAGTAATTTGCACACCTGGTTATCTATTCCTGCGAACGGCCAACAAAGCTGAATACAATAACAATAGGCTATATTGTCTAATTGCAAATTTAAATACGAAGTAATAAAAATACTTTTGAATGCGGGAGGGGCAATAAACAATATGCGCAGCATTTCTTTGTCGGTATGTGACAATAGGTATGCAGGTGGCCCAACTTGTAACAATATGTTCCTAAACTGAGAACACCACGTGGACATGCGTTTTGCGTATACCATCAGACTTCTTAAAAGGCAATTATTTCAATGTTTGCTTGTAGGCAAACTGGCTAAATTGGCTGTGTTTTAATCGTCGTCAGTCATTCACAGTGCACTGCTGGAAGTAGGCCTCCCAAGTCGGCGCCACTCATCACGTTCCTCCGCCTTCCTCATCCAGCGCCTACCGGCGACCTTGCTCAGGTCGACAGTCATTCAGATATGTTTAGATAATTTAATTATGTTTTGAATTTAAAATATTACTGACTTTAATGCACATTGCAAATTAAAGCTCAACAGAATTTTTGAATAATATTCAATGCGTAGATATATACCTGCACGCGAGGAACGGCGGGAATGTCTGGACGAGGCTGGAGAGGAAGGCGGCCAACGCGTCCAGCAGCAGGGCGCCGATGATGGCCATCTTGCGGCCGCGGGCGTCCGCCAGGTTGCCCCAGAAGTACGAGCCCACGCACATGCCTGCGCAACACACGATCGTAGTACAGTCTTCCTCAAAGTGATCAATAATTCAATAATGCCCTCCTTGACAGTGCTAGAGACTGGGAGATTAGAGAAGCATTTCAAGGGATGGTGACGGATTAAAATCAAAATATACCTAATTAAGGTAACTAGTGGTCGCCCAGTGGTCGAAATTCGACCATAATTAATTTAAATTATAAATTTGAACATTATTAGGGTTCTGTTGTCAAAGACTATACTTCTATAATCACAGACTTCGCCAAGGCTACACTGTTAATTTGACTTGAACAATAAACAAAAGAGTAGGTATATATGCGTGTGTGTGTCAAATACATGATTTTTATTGATTTAATATATTTTTAAGCATAATTTAAAAAAAATATTCGCTTTCTGCACTCCTTCTCTATATAAACTATAAGTGTGCGAAATTTCATACTCCTCCGTCCGCGCAATTTTCGTAAAAAGGGGTACAAAGTTTTTATAATTGAAATTATGATTTTTAAAATGTACTAAAGTTGAACACCCGTTCTCTAATAGGCGGTAGACAAAAAAACAACGCCATTGGTGAAAAATACTGACAAAAATTCAGAAAATTATTATCATCAAAATATATTTTAATTCCCTTTTAAATGGGAGTCCCGAGCCCAGCAGTGGGACGTTTGTGGGCTGTTACTATATATATACAGATAAATAAAATTTAAGTGTCTGTAATGTCAAAATAAAAATGGGAAGAAATCATGGAGTATATATAATTCGGACCAGGAGATTTCGAAAATGCAATTTTTAGAATTTTTGTCTGTCCATCTGTCTGCCTATCTGGGTGTTCCGACTAAGCTCTGAAAGGGCTAGAGCCATTTTGACGGGCCTTTCACTGGCAGATAGCTGATGTTATGAGGACTTTTAATTCCACGCGGACGAAATCGCACGTACAGCTAATATTATATAATCATCAAAATATAATTTGGCACCCAACGCTGCTTCTACAGCTGAAGATCTCAAACGGCGCAAATATGGAACCCTAAAAGGTTTGTATTTTTGCCGTTTGGAGTTGAAACTTTAGGTCCGTGGCGGATTGGGAGATTGCGGACCCTCGAAATAGGGCTTCTTCAAACTTTGTAAGAAACTTTTTGATGCCATCCGTGACCAAAAAGCTGGTTCTTATTTCGCGAAACGAATCAGCATCGCCATGCAACCTGGCAATGCAGCCCACCTTCCCTCTGGAAGCGATCTATTACATAGTGTATATTAGCTTAGTTTATTTTTAGTATTTAATTGTATTTTTTTAAACTTAGTAAGTGATTTAAATACATTTGGATGAAACGTAAATTATAAACAACCAAGAACCTTCTTTAGACAATTAAATGATGACCGAATCGTTGCTGTTCTCGGGCATTGATACTAATTAGTCATCTCCGACAACATTAGAGTCCGCGCCACAAAAGAAGTCCCACGGAAAATAAAGGAACGTGGCTGTTCCGCTATTTTATGTAATGTTGTTCGTAAAATGGCCATTAAATAAATTTATACCTTTACAGATTAGCAAATAATTACTGTGGTAGGATTAAGTACGGCGATTGCAGCGGCGCGTCTGTGGGACTTCTTTTGTGGTGCAGACTCTAGTTGACGTATGGTCACAAACGAAAGCTATCAAATGTTGTACCAATGAGTGGCGTGGCAGTGAGCCGTCCCTTGTCGCTGGATGTGAGGTTGAAGTCGTATTCAGCAGCCGGCAGCACGAAGCTAAGCGTGGTGGTGCTGAGGGCGCACACGGCGTACACGGCGCCGCACGACATCAGCAGCATCCATTGGAAACTGCCGTACCCTGGAAACAGACAAAACAAAGTTAATTGAAAGGTTAAGCAACAAGAGTTAAAAGTAATGTTGAAGAGACAGAGATAACACCTTATTGCACACTAAAATATACAATTACAAAACAGACCATATTTACAATATTTTCTAGGCAATATAATAGGCGGCATTATCGCTCAAAGCGATCTCTTTCGGGCAGCCTAAATTAAAGAAAATTGCATCAGGTGATGTAGGTGGTGCAGGTAAAAGACAATAGATACATAAATACTCAAACTAATTTAAGGAATAAATATACAATACATATATATATATATATATATATATATATATATATATATATATATATACAATAACATATTTCAAAATACATAAGTTATTATAATAAATATATTAGCATGATTATATTATGTTAATCAGACATAGCTATTTGTGGATAAATAGTGTTTTCTGAGTAAATTCCTAAATGTTGGTTTCTGTTTAGACTCAATGATGGAGTAAGTAGGCTTAAAGAAAATTTTCTATAGCAGAAATTAGTGTCAATAAAACTTTTGATGTTGAATAATGGTAGTTAACAAACAAGCGGAGAAAGTATATTAAGTCTTGGCACCGGGTGGTCTGCAGTGAGAGGTGACAAAATAACGCACAGCTAGATGGCAGGGCCTTTGGCCGTCTGGATGGCTACCAACCCTGGTCTAAAGTATGCCGTCATAACAACCTTGAGTTGTGGT
Source organism: Dendrolimus houi (assembly GCA_039645545.1). Classification (NCBI taxonomy): domain Eukaryota; kingdom Metazoa; phylum Arthropoda; class Insecta; order Lepidoptera; family Lasiocampidae; genus Dendrolimus; species Dendrolimus houi. Next base: position 23,940,700 of record CM077125.1, read on the forward strand.
CCGGCATTATTGCCCTATGCAAGTCCCCTTTCAAGGCGCAGCACAACTGTAGTACTTTTGGTGTTGCAAATTCTCATAGGCGACGGTAACCGCGTTCCATCAGGTGGGTCGGCTGCAACTGTCAGTCGTAGAACGTCAGAGGTGAAAACATTCTATCTAAGCGTGATGGTCACGTGCGTTCAGTGTTTTTTCCCATCCCAAAAGTACCCAACGTGCCTTATGAAATTTTCATTTCAAAAACTTTACACGCGCAATTACTCAGCCCTCACTTCTAATCGGAAACTTCTCCAATGCTCTTGCAAGCTTAACAAGTACGTCTAAATGAACAATTATCAATTGCACAATATCGGATGAAATCAGCCACCACACATTTCCATCCAGCAATCAATTCGTGGGACGTCTCACTTGAGGCATAACCGTTAATGTTCCCGGCAGTAAACATGGAGTCATCTATCAATAAAAGCATCAGCTCTGTAGCGCGATGGTCAAGGATCCCGAAGCCATTACAATCTTTCATTGTCATATCTTTAAATCGATTGTAATCGATTAGCTTTTGTATTGGATCGATATTGAGGACACTTGAGTTAACGAATCTCAATAGAGTCAAATGCATTTGATTCAATGCCTCCAGGAGGGGGGTAGAGGTGTATCGCGAAACAATTTACGACGAAACTATGAGCGGAATGACGTTGGTATAACGTCTCATTGATCCGGTTCGAGCGGGAATCAGTTCGATATGGTTCATGCACGTGCTCCTGTCGAGAGTCTTCCTGTGCCTCTAAATCTCCGGAGGTAAGCAATATGTTTCTAAAACAAAAAAACTTAGTCATAATAATCACACTTTCTAGGTTTTTGGGCCGTTGTTGTAAAATCGATTTAGAAGTCTCCAAGTGTAAGTATTACCTGAATGTGTTTAATAGTCATTGTGGTAAATTTCAGTAGCCGATTTGTACGGTACAGACCGCACAGCAGCACTTACGCAAGCACACGATTTTGGCAATGAAAGCAGTCAAAAAGCTTATTACTCGGTTTCATTACCCAGGAGAGTCAGTATTTTTTTTCTTAGCTAGAGTACAGCAGACAGGTTGATGGTCCATGGTTGTGTATAGCCTAACATTTACAATACCAAGGATTCACAAATGTGCTGCCATCTCAAAGGGGGCCTGGAACCTGACCTCTAACGCCGGAATACAATGGAAGGTTATGGCAGCATAATTAGTATTCTTTCTATACATTTCAGTTGTACTGCTATTGCGCAAGAAATTTCATAATTACTAAATTACTTTATATAGATACTTAAACTAACGTAAGTCATAAAGTTGACAATAAAATAAGCAGTGCATTTCAAGCAAATGTACTCTCATGGCGCGTACATTAAAATGCTTTCAGCGCCCATCTTTGCAAATATGAAGTGACGTAATTGCACATTAGTTTAAAGCACCCCCTGCGCTTGCTGGTGGGGGAGGGGTGTCGGTAGCCCCCCAGGCGCCTGTCGCCATCCACTGGGTCCGGCTGTTTCGTCGTACAAATCCAATTTGCGGCGACGTCGGCCGATATCACCACGGGTATTAGCACTATTAGCTTAGCCTCCGTCATCCTCCTTAATCTAATACCGGACTATTCCAGATTTAGTTCGTCAAAATCATACATATTAACTGTAATTGTAGTTATTGTCATGCATATTACGAGAGCGAATTATTAGAAAGAGGATTGGTATCGAGTGGATATTATCCCATCCTTCCCCACAAAGAGTTTTTATGTTCATCGCAGTTATGAAAAATAATCCCGACTGATCAGAGATGCCCCCCAGATTTATGCAACATATTCCGTTCCTCCACTTTCTCACCAGCAGGAGTCACGTTAAGGTCTTCTCAAGTCTCAGTTCTATTTTGTATAAGGTCACTGGCAGGAGTCGGAGACCTCACACAAGACGTGAGTCCACCAGTCCAGAGGATATCCTGAACTACGTACCGGATCTCTAGATTGAGTTTTAAAAATATCCCCAATGTAATAATAAATCTATTATATTATGCTGAAGGTAACCTGACATCCAGACCGTTTTCTTGACTTGGCTCTAACTTTCACAACCCAGGGACAACATTTTATGCCTGCTCTAAAAAAAAAATCCAATCAATAAATTCTGGGAACACAAATCCCCAATCTGGAGACCCCGAGTCTATGTAGACCGAGATGCGGTCTTCACTCCAGGACTCATCTGCTCCATCGACCGTAAATACTGTACCAGACAAGTCTATTTCTAGTTCAGCTTGCTAATTTAGCGAGCAGCGAGCTTCGTCGGTCACCTTGATTTTGTTACGGATATCATCATTTCTGATTCTATCCATTAGACAGAACATGTTACAAGAAGATACCGAAATGTACATGTTTTTTTTTGGAGTAGTACAACAGACAGGATAATGGCCCACCTTATGGAAAGTGGTTACCGTCTCCTATGGACATTTGCAACATCAGCGGTATTACCAACACGCTGCCGGCTTCTAAGTAATTTTATGGTTTTTGAAAAACCTCATTCTAAACCCCTAGGATGCACAAGAAAGACATGTAAAAAGAAAGAATTACCAGGAAAAATACTGTTTTCAAATATATCCAAACAATATTGATTAAGATAGCACATGAGACATTTTTTGTGTGGTTTCCACACGCGTGGGCGTCGCGCGTCTTGTTGTTGTTGACACTGAACCACACTTTGGACTTTGTGCTCGATCTATTTCTATTTACAGCCACACTACTCCACTTCCGAACTGACTCCATCTGTCCACTTTTGGTACAGTTCTCCTCAACAAACTAAATATCTAATGCAAATTTATTTATAAAAACACACTCATGGTTGCTCCAAAAAATTAGCCTTATATAGATACAATTAGAGATTTCTCCGCAGCTAGGCCGCGGGTCAAACCCTGATAAGGAGCTCGATTATACCTGCATAAAAACTAAATTAGGTTTTTTATATGCATAAAAATCTTCAATGAAAAGTTATCCAACTGATGATGAAAACCGCTAAAAAATCTGTTTCGCGGTTTAAGAGGAGTTAGTGGATATACAGACAGACACACAGACAGTCGCGGAAAGCGACTTTGTTTTGTACTGTGTACAAATAATAACATTATAAATAAATACACATAATTATGTACAACACATTCTCCACTTCCTCTTAAACAGTGATAAACATGTTAATGTTCTCCTATAATGGGAGGCCCAAGTCCAGCAGTGGGACAGTTATGGGCTGTTATTATTATTGTCTCTGTAGACCACGAGCCATAAAAATGGCCTTGACTTTTGGAGAGCTTGCGTGGGGCCATGGGAAGGCCAACATGTAGAAGCCCATTCCACAAATTTAATGTAGAACAAAAGGTACCAGGCTATTGGGATGAACTCATAGTGTAGTTACAGATCGGGGACTATGGGGACTATGGCATCTGCCTGTCGCAATGTTCAAGGAACATGGAATAATTGGCAGACGGTGGCTCGCCACTCACTGCATGGGCCCCTCAAAATGCCAAGATTGGCGAGCGGCAACATGGGTGTGAGTGTCGAGAGGTGGGCTGCAGGTTCACCGAAGCTACTTCTGACTTTTTTTTAACAACTCTACGTACTCGAGTTCCGTACCCTTTTTTACAACTTAAATTCTATGAAAGTTTTTAGAGTTCTTACACACTTATTGTTTATTTTGTTATTGTGTGTGACATTAATTTAGTGATTTTTATGTTGTAGTGTACCTTAAGAATAACTTATAATATTATTTTTTCTATTTTTAATACTGCACTTATACTAATGTAGAGTGTATCTGTTACATGCTGGTGTTGTGAGGAAGTGCATGTGCAGTGTGTGCCTTATGTGTTGTTTTTTCCTTTCTGTGCCTAGGTTATTAATTTTTAGGCTCTTTGTATGTGTATGAATTTTGTTGTTAGTTGTGTGTTTGTGACTTTGTGTGGTGTTATAATTTATTGTTTAATTGTTGTGATATGAATATTTGTTGGTGTAAGTGAGTCACTTACATCAGTTGGTAAGTGATAATGGATGGTTTAGGAGGGGGATTATTGGCCCTCCATTAGACGTTGGACCACCGTCTTGTCTCCCATGCGTATCGCCATTTTTATATTGTAATCCCTGATCTCATCTCATCACTTTATTTATCACTTCCACCCCTGGAGCTTGAGTCTTAGCTCTAACGATCTCCACTCCGGGCCGGCTGGCTAAGGCAAGTACGGGGGCCTTGCCTTGGCTCTCGGAGTTGGGTCCGAGGAGTCGCTACTCACCTAAAGCTTCGCCACAAAGACCCCTGCGGTTATTATTATTACGTATGATTTTTAAAAACTGTTCTCCAGTGGTATTTTCTTTAAATAAAAACCTATATGTTTAAATAAAATATTATATAAGGACACAATGAGTTTTTTCTTACAATTATACCAATTGAAAGCAGTCTGTTGATATTTTATACATATACATTACTAAAATATTAAAACGCGAATAGTTGTTTACACGAACAAGCTTGTATGCCGGATTTCTATATTTGATTAATCAGTCTTTTTTCCTTAAGCTGCTATTAGACGCATCATTAATTTTGGATGAATCAACCAAAGTGATTCATATAAACATAAACTTGAATTCCAATGTCGTTGAATGCCGTCGTGTCCCTTCAGCTCTCTACCTTTCAACCAAACACATTTGGCTCCGTCTAATAATAACATATTGTAGAGGAGCCCAAGCGCGGATTTTGTACCCCCACCATGCATGAACTCTTCATATAGGGTTGTGCGTTTAGGACAGCCGATCAGAATAATAAAAAAATCGATCATTAAAAAAACTCAAGCGCGTCAGATTAAGACAAGGTGAGTTAATAATATGCAGAAAAGTCTACACTTAAATAATCTGACAATTTGCGCATGACATAAGGAAATAGGAGAGTCACAAAGTTGGAAAAAAAACCTCACCTGGACTTTGTCGAGCGCGGTCATTTTTTTTTGGAGGAAATCATTCAAGGATAATCTGCCGATTTCCACAAGCCGAAGTAGTTAAAATCATCAATAAAGTGTGGTGCGTGCTGCTGCTGAGAACTAACTATTTCCATAACAAATGTGGATAGAAAATTGTAGATGACTTGGTTCGGTGGTACATTGGTACAATACAAGGAATATAAATTATCTAATATATGACTGTTAGAAAATTTATATTCCTTGTATCGTATTTGGTCTAAATCAGTTCCTTGTTTTACCACAACATGTAAATTTGACACCTCAAACATTTGTTTATAATTGACTTAATCTACAGGAATGTTGTGGTTAACTATGGAACTTTTCCTTGTCATCCAATCGGTTTCACGGCTACAAAATGGCGGAGGATTTTCGCGTAATGATGTTTATACCTCTAAATAACCAACGAATTTGTCACCATCTATTAATATTATAGAAATACAACTATCTAGAAAACAACACACATATAATTCACGTGATGCTGTCTGTTAGACAGACAGAAAAAAAATTTTATTTTCGAAAACTGCTGGTCCGAGTTAGACTCCTCCGCCTTTCTCATTTTCAAAAAAAAAATTAGTACGTCATGTCATTATTATAACTATAATAATATTTTTCTTTCTTTTTATTGTGTCTTGGTTTTATTGAGTTTGCACTGTTTGCTACAAGTCCATTAATTCTTCAAAAAGTAATTCTGTAACATACTTCTGTATAAAACTTATTAAAAAAAAACAACTTGAGATATAAATAGAATAAGAAACTTAAAGAAAAACAATATTTAGCTAGACGTGTTGCTGGGGAGTTTCTTGCCGCTTCTTCTCCTTAATCTCCTTAACACCAATAACACGTTGCGAAGCGGTGTACATAGAATAGGAAGAAAAAATAAATTTTAACTTATATATATGACCTGCAAAAGGTGTTCTCCAGTGGAACTTATTTTGAATAAAAACTTTTGTATTTAAATTTTGAATTTGATTTTGTAATTCACTGTCGACCTCTGTGGTTGAGTGGTCTAAGTCTTTGCCGGCCTACTTCACTCGATCGTAGAGGCTCCGGGTTCGATTCTTGGTATGGTAAATCGATGTGTGGGATCGACCCCAGAGTGGTTCATCGTATATTACTCCTAATAGACGCGTAACTTGTTTAATTTGGAGATATGCAATATGCGTTTATTTGCCGAATTTTATTATATTTTGATCATTATTGCATTCGGAAAAAATTCATGCAAATATTTTTATAATTTATTCTTGAAAAAAAAGCTAATAAAGCGTATGCACATAATCAAATCGGCTTTGATCACTTTAAAAACGTCGCAGCCTTATAAATTTTACTAGCTGCGATCCGCGGTCTCTCCGCGTGGTGATGGAAAATCGTTTTATTTTGGATAATTCACACTATAACTTTATAAATTATAGCCTATGTGTTATTCTGATGTTTTAGCTATATTATTGTAAAGTTTCATCAAAATCCATTCAGTAGTTTTTGCGTGAAAGAGTAACAAACATACATTCTTACAAACTTTCGCGTTTATAATAGGTTGGGGAAAAAGTCTTTTCGCATATAGTATGTATGAACTTGTAATAAGATCTCTTTGGCTATACCATTTGTATCTGGCTGGTTTTGGTATCTTTAAAAGTTTTAATTTTAAAGAAGACAATTCCAAATTCAAATTAGGAACATGTGTGGTTTTCATTTGTTTTTCTTATTGTTAAAATGAGTGAATTTAATGAAGAAATTCGATACATTTGAAAATTTTACTACAAAAAAGGTAAAAATACAACACAAATCGCGAAAAAATTTTGTGATGTTTATGGACCTAATGCAGTATCTATGAGAGTAATGCAAATTTGGTTTAAGCGCTTTCAATCCGGAAATTTTAATATCAAAGATGCACGTCGCTCTGGTCGCCCTGTTACGGACAAAATTGATGCCATTTTTGAAAAAGTTGCGCAAGATCGGCATATTAGTAGTTACAATGTAGCTGGAGAACTGGGAATTGACCACAAAACGATTTTGGCGCATTTGAAAAAAGTTGGGTACATACAAAAGCTCGATATTTGGGTGCCTCATGAGCTCACTGAAAGAAACCTAATGAACTGTGTACTCATTTGTGTTTCTTTATTACAACGTAATGAAACCGAACCACTTTTGAAGAAGCTGATAACTGGTGATGAAAAGTGGATCACGTACGATAAGAACGTGCGAAAAAGATCGTGGTCAAAGGCCGGTCATGCTTCACAGACTGTGGCGAAACCCGGGTTAACTCGCAACAAGGTGATGCTGTGTGTATGGTGGGATTGGAAGGGCATTATTCATTATGAGCTGTTACCACCAGGCAGGACCATCGATTCTGAACTGTACTGCGAACAACTGATGAGATTAAAGGAAAAAGTTGAGAGAAAGCGGCCGGAATTAATCAACAGAAGGGGTGTGGTTTTTCACCATGATAACGCTAGACCTCACACATCTTTAGCCACTCACCAAAAATTACGAGAGTTTGGCTGGGAGTATAGTCCTGACCTTGCACCTCCAGATTTTCACCTGTTTCGGTCTCTGCAGAATTCCTTAGGCAGTGTCAGATTAACATCACGAGAGGACTGCCAAAACCACTTGTCGCAGTTTTTTGATCAGAAGCCCCAAAATTTTTATAGCAATGGGATCACGTCCCTACCTACAAGATGGCAAAAAGTTATCCAACAAAATGGCACCTACATACTTTAGTCAAATGTAAATAAACTTTATAAAAATACCTTTTGAATTTTTATATAAAATGCGAAGAAACTTTTTCCCCAACCTAATAATATTAGTAGGATACAAGCGTACCAACTTGTGACGTCATATGTCGGTACGCGATTGCAAGATCCACTTTAAAAAATGATATAGATGTCGTTTGATTGTCCTTCAGTAAGATGAAACTTTGATTTAATTGCCTAACTGCGTTTTCGACGTTTTAACAGGAATCTTAATGACGTCGGATTGAGGAAGAGTTCGTTACCACATCCAAATAACAAATGAATCATGTTTGAAGTTAGCACTGTTTATTTCATCCCAGACAAGATATTTTGTAATTAGGAATTCGTAGACGGCTAGTTTTTCGCATTGTATCTATACATTTCAACATACATCATCAATCAATCATTGAAATGTATAAACTGTAAGTTAATTTCTTTGTCAATCTCGTAACGTCAAAAAATTCAAAGAGTAACGTATGTGCAAGAAGGCTTATTATACGACGAAAGATTTTCTAGATGACCGCAAAGAATTGGTATACCAAGCTTTTTCAATAATCATTCATATTGTTACCACTTATGTTCCGACGAAAACAAAATCCACCTGCATATCTGTAAAAACACATTTTATTACCTGTCAGCATTTAAACTGATTTTAATTCTTCTATGATCGTCTTCTTTTGTTTACTTATTTATTGGCATACGTTTCTAGAGAACATCCCATTGTTTTATTGTACTCGAATATGTTCGCTTGCGGTCGGATCATTAGCCAGGTGTTGCGGATTACGTCGACTACGATACGGGCCCATTTGTGTTCGTGAGGTATAAAACGACGGCCTGATGGGAGGAGGGGAAGTCAAGCGAGAACCAAGATCAAGGCGTGACGTGTGTACAATCGGGAATCTAGTAGTGACGGACTTTGCGCGTTTAATTGAATTACGACCTTCTGCACTACGTTCGCTTATATCTGTACCTGAGTTATACGTGTTTGTGTGGTTCTAATAAACTGTATAATAATTAGGGATGGGCCGAATGCAGCTTAGACCAAATACGAACTTCGGCCGAACATTCGGTTAAAACAAAAGATTCGCCCGAAATTCGGCCAAACTTCGGTTTCATTTACGCCACGCTTTCTCAAGAGCAACACGTAAATTTTAAGTATGAGTAGGTGGATAAAATGTTAGATTTTAGACCTTTGATTAAAAAAAAAACACCATTTCATAATTCTAAATTCATAATGTTTAATTCGTAAAAAGTGATTTCAATCAAAATTAAAGTTGTAATTGCTGATGTCCCTTAGACGTGTTTTATTTTATTTTATTCAAGTTAAGCATTATAATTAAGCAGTTGCACTACTTACTGATGTTTCTTAGAGGAATAATAAGTATATTTTATTTTTGTTTTAATTTGATGTCTATTTCATTCGGCAAAGACTCAATCAAGAACCAATTTTATTTATTTTTTATCACATTGCACGTTAAGGTTTACATGTACCTAATTAAAATAAATGACCATGAGTACATAAATGCCATTTTTTATATTACGGTTATGATAGATATGATTTCTATTAACTTCAGTCAAAATAGTGCAAGTAGGTATTTTACTTTTTTCTTGCACCGAATGTTCGGCATTTAAACCGAATTTCGGCCGAATGTCGAAGTTCGGCTCAAGCTGCCGAAATTCGGTCAAACCGAATGTAAACCGAATTTCGGGCCATCCCTAATAATAATTCCAACGGCATTTTAATTCGAGTCTCGCAACTTGTAGCAACATAAAAATAAAATTACTTTGTTAAACCTTGTATTAGTATAAATGACATAAAAAGAAAGGACGAACAATTATTATTATGAAGTAAAGATATGTTGCTGGGGAGTTGTTGCGCGGCTTCTTCTCCTTTAACAGTGACTAAAATTGCTTTGGAAATGGTGGTAGACTCATGACGTTCAGTAAGTAATCTGTAAATTGATTCCATTTTGAAATAAATACATGAATTTTCATTTTTTCAAAATTATGTATGTAAAATTAAATTGTAATAATCGAATTCCTGGAAGTGAGCGCTGACAACTGCAGCACAGTTAAGCAATTGTTTCCCAAACTATATATAAATTTTATTCACTTGTGTTAAATGTTTTAACAATAATTATTTTATTCGTCAACATAAACCATACCTTACTCGATACTGCACTGATCCGCTTTGTTGTGGATATGAATATAAAACGCCTACGAAGTCACGTCCCCGCGTCCTAAAGCGATTCCACGGTTACTAAAAAAAGTAAAGGTGGCCATTTGAGTTGAGTTTGTTTTGAATCCAGATGCTAATTTGGGATATCAATCGGACGAGAACTGTGTCCACGGCACGTGACCCTGCGCCCGACTTTTACTGGCACGTTGACAAGTAGCAACCTAATGTGACGATATTCTGCACTGTAAACAGAACATTTTCACAATAAAATTATTTATTTTTACTAACAATAACAATTTGAGAAACTGCCTTTACTGTACTTTAAATATATTCTAATTGTCAACGGGACAGCCCAATATTAGGTATTGAACGCGTATCCAAAATGGCGGTGGTAGGATTGCTGGTATAGATAGAAGGGAGACGGGACTAACTTGCGTGCCTTTGGGCTGTACTAAAACTATACATGCTGGTCACAAAGTCGTGGCTTCGATTTTATATGTACACACGCGGCGCGGTATAACTGCACTTATAGGCAATTGGTGGCGGAAAGACATGCGGGTTGTCGTACAAGGGTCGCCAGCAGGCTAATTCGTAAAAACGAGCAGTATCATCAGCACAGCAGTGAGTACGACAAGGATAGTCGTATGGAACGGAAGATAGCGGCTAGGAAAGGTGATGGGACAACGCAGTTAAGAAAGGCAAGTAATTATGGAAATAATTTGTCAGGACGGGCTTTTAAATTGAGCGGCGGGAACACTATTTTAACTATCGATTGATTTCTTAAAATCAGACATTAATCTTTACAAAAACGCATTTTTTATGAGGGTTAAAGAGAATGGAACAGAGAGAAGGCGTCATAAAGAATTATTGAAAGGTTACCTTACTACTGGTTAAAAATTGACGTAAAGTACATTCGAGTGATTTAAATTTTTTACTAGGTGAGTAGTAGGATATAAAAAACCAAACATATTTTTACAATTTAATATCTACGCGGTGGTAAAGTACATGCCACATGCCATTTTAAAATACAAGTTGACAATAACAAATCTGTTTCGCATTTTACAAATTCCTATTTCTGATTTTTGCCACAAAAAAATATTTAATTGTTATTTAAGACTCGGCGGTACGTGTACATCAGCATATATTTAAATCATAAGTGTTTGTCACACTGCCAGAAAGAGGCGGGTGCGTCGTCACGTGCGGCCGACGCGATCATTTCAGAATGACTTGTCAGTCAAACCGAAATCACTTTATCGAGTCATTTTTTGTAGCCATGTCGTGAGCCAACTATTGTCCATAGGTGGACGTGTATGCCTCCGCAAGTTTGCGCTCCTTGTCCTCGTATTACGCTTTACTCATCCAGCCTCTACCAGTGAACTCGCATAAGTTTGGTCCACCGAACTGGACGGCGTTCAGCAGTACGTTTATTGAGATACAGTCCATAACTCCAATTATGTTCGCGTTCTTATACAACACTCCCAAATTATTTCCAAAAGAGCTCATAGATATCGTGGTATCACAAGAAGTTTGTGTTCTTAGGCCTTATTCACACCAGTGACTGGGTCGCCTACTAATCTAATGCATCAGTGTTTTCTAGTTAATATGTAACATTGATAATAAATATATTAATTATTATCTTTTGAGGTCCTTTATGGATTAATGAAAGAATTAATAATATACTTTTATGTGAACACAGTTTTCCAGGAAGCCATTTTTACATGAGAGCTTAGTAATGTGCATTGTAAGACAAATATTGAATTGATTCAATTTCCAACATTAATAAAATATAAAACTAGATAAGAAAGAAACGCTATAGATATTAAGAAAACATGTATTAGAATGTAAGATTTTTGTAAGAAAGAAAAGTAACATTAAACATTAATATAATTACAGATTAAAAAGGAAAAACAAGATCTCTACATCTACCTGTGTTCACTTGATTTTTGATTTTTGGGAAAGAACACAAAGTCTTCGCAGTTATTATTTAAATACCAAAAATATATATTCGACAACCTGTTCGATTGCATGGTCTAAACCTGAACCCGCTACGCTCACTGGAACGCAGACAATCCCGGCATCGATACCCGGCATGGTAAATTTCTTATTACTCCTATTCATAATACAACGTTTTTCAATAACTCTTTAACGGTCAAGGCTGTCCAACTTTGGAATACATTGCCTGTTGCTGTCAGACAAGCAAAATCTTTAATAACATTTAAGAAAATGGTCACTAAATACTGTGCAATAATAATATGTAATTTTATATAATTAGTATTATATTGCATATAACTATATATTTATTATGTTTAAATAGTTGCATTTTATCACTATATCTTGAATATGTATATAACTTGAATAGCTTAGGGATTCACAGTGCGTGTTTGACCACGGTACAGTATCTGACATCATTGCCACCAAATTTAAGAGCCAAGTTTTTATTAGAAAATTACCTACCAAGCGCATTCAAAATATTTCCCCTCCCATACGGCCCGTACCCCAGTGACGCCTACATCGCATAAGCCTATCTAGCCGATTAAGGTGCGCGGCGACCACGCAACTTTTTTCTAATGCTCACATTTTTAAACTCGTGATCTCTTCGAATGGAATGTCCGAATTGAATAATTCAAAAAGTTCTATAAAGGTATTGAAGCAGTCTTGAATATGAAGTAATTGATTTTGATAAGGCCGAATGCCAAGATACAAATAAAGAGCCTCTTCTAGCGGCAGCATTTTAATTAATTTTTTAAAATAAAAGAACACTTATTGTGGCATAACTATAATAGTTAGACATATGCTGTCGCGACACTTTTTGTAAACAATGATGTGTTCTGCAAAGTCGTAGTACATTATTTTATTCTATCATCAATAGTTTTCGCTGTGCAAGCGATTTTAGGTATTTTTTTTACACCTTGGGTTACATTATTGCAGTTTTAGTAAGGATCCTTAATATTTTTGAAAATGTAATATAGCCTGTCACTCGAGGATAGTGTAGCTTGCCAACAGTGAAATATTTTTTTGAATCGGTCAGTAGTTTCGGAGCCTATTCAATGCAAACAAACAAACAACCAAATATTTCCTTTTTATAGTATTGTTATAGATACATTATTGAAAGAGACTCCACTCAATACTCTCTATTCTGGGCCAGCTGTTTATAATAATTCTAATAATATATCAATATTCATAATATCGATATTGTACCAAGATATTGATATTCTGATATAAATGTTTTTATGGGTAGCATAATTGCACCCCTACGAGTGGTATTACTTTTGTTATAAGCGAAACTCGTTTGTGTTTCCTCTATGATATAGACTATACTACAGAATCTGTATTCTTGTTTTATTTATCAAAGCTTGTATTTTCTCTACACAATAGAGATATTTTTACATATAAAAATGGTGGCACATGTTTTATTGCTTACATTCTTTGGCAAAGTCAACTATGTCAAAAGCGATATTAAAATTGTAAAGCTCTTTATTTTCGGTTAATAATGTGAATTACAACGTTTCATATAATTCAATGTTTTTCATAGCTCATATTTTAATAACACGCATTAAATTTAATTTAATTATTTTGCTCTATTTGTGCCCCTTCAATTTAAAGAACACTTTTCTAAATAAAAAAAGTTTGGCAATAACACCTTTTGCATGTCCCAATTATTACGGCAAAGGTTGGTTTGCTATTTTCACTGTATTACAGTGTTTGTTAACTGCCCCAAGATCCACTTATTTATATCATTTAAAAGGTTTTATATCAAAAGTGAAAAATACCCTTTTAAGTTTTGAACTGCGGTACTGTCACGGCTGATTTTGTTACAAAATTACACAAGTAACAAAGTAAAGAAAAATGTTTATTTGGAGTACTTGAACAATTTAATTAATCTAGCCACTCATTGTTTAGTTAAAGAAAAAATGAGTGACTAGATTAATTAACGCAAAAAGGTTAACTTAACTCCAAATAGGCTCTAACTCAGCATATTTATCTTTATTTCGCGAAAATTATTTTAGAACATTGTAAGAGGAATGACATTCGAATGTATTATAGTAATCCTTTTTACGGAAAAATCATTGCGCGTGGCTCTGACTCGCACGCGGCCATTTCATTATTTTATTATAAACTCACTTGTTATTTGATTTAAAAAGTGTATATTTTTAGTATTTTTCATACAGTAAAGTATATGAAAAATCATTGAGTTCGCCGACCGAGTGGCGCCCACGCGTCATACGCGCCTCGCGCACAAGTTTACGCGTTCAAAGATTAATATCACTTCATGCCATGTTTATCTGTGCGGTCAAAAATACCTTCTTCTTATCTCTTTTATTAACCCTTTATAAAATTTAAATAATTAATACCCAATGAAAATTAAAATCAAAAATATACAAACAAACTCATTTATCTTATATTAATATTAGGTTGGGGAAAAAGTTTCTTCGCATTTTATATAAAAATTGAAAAGGATTTTTATAAAGTCTATTTACATTTGACTAAAGTATGTAGATCCCATTTTGTTGGATAACTTTCTGCCATCTTGTAGGTAGGGACGTGATCACATTGCTATAAAAATTTTGGGGCTTCTGATCAAATAACTGCGACAAGTGGTTTTGGCAGTCCTCTCGTGATGTTAACCTGACACTGCCTAAGGAATTCTGCAGAGACCGAAACAGGTGAAAATCTGAAGGTGCAAGGTCAGGACTATACGGCGGATGCATTAACACCTCTCAGCCAAACTCGTAATTTTTGGTGTGTGGCTAAAGATGTGTGAGGTCTAGCGTTATCATGGTGAAAAACCACACCCCTTCTGTTGATTAATTCCGGCCGCTTTCTCTCAACTTTTTCCTTTAATCTCATCAGTTGTTCACAGTACAGTTCAGAATCGATGGTCCTGCCTGGCGGTAACAGCTCATAATGAATAATGCCCTTCCAATCCCACCATACACACAGCATCACCTTGTTGCGAGCTAACCCGGGTTTCGCCACAGTCTGTGGTCAAAGCCTGACCGGCCTTTGACCACGATCTTTTTCGCACGTTCTTGTCGTACGTGATCCACTTATCATCATCAGTTATCAGCTTCTTAAAAAATGGTTCGGTTTCATTACGTCGTAATAAAGAATCACAAAGGAGTAGACGGTTCATTAGATTTCTTTCAGTGAGCTCACGAGGCATCCAAATATCGAGCTTTTTTGTGTACCCAGCTTTTTTCAAATGCGCCAAAACCGTTTTGTGGTCAATTCCCAGTTCTCCAGCTACATCGCAACTACTAACATACCGATCTTGCTCCACTTTTTCAAAAATGGCATCAATTTTGTCCGTAACAGGGCGACCAGAGCGACGTGCATCTTTGATATCAAAATTTCCGGATTGAAAACGCTTAAACCAAATTTGCGCTACTCTCATAGATACTGCATTTGGTTCATAAACATCACAAATTTTTTCGCGGCTTGTGTTGTATTTTTAGCTTTTTTGTAGTAACATTTTAAAATGTATCGAATTTCTTCATTAGATTCACTCATTTTAACAATAAGAAAAACAAATGAAAATCACACATTTTCCTAATTTGAATTTGGAATTATTTTCTTTAAAATTAAAACTTTTTAATGATACCAAAACCAGCCAGATACAAATGGTATAGCCAAAGAGATCTTATTACAAGTTCATACATACTATATGCGAAAACACTTTTTCCCCAACCTATTATATAAAGCTGAAGAGTTTGTTTGTTTGCTTGAACGGGTTAATCTCAGGAACTACTGAAAGAACTAAAGGAACTAAGAAAAATTATTTCAGTTTTAGATAGCCCATTTATCGAGGAAGGCTATAGGCTATATATCATCACGCTAAGACCAATAGGAGCGGAGCACCAATGAAGAATATTTCAAAATAGGGTTTTTTTTTCCTTTTGAGAGCTTCCGCTGCGTGCGCCACGTAAACGATTAAAGTGTCGCAATAATCGTGTGTAACAGAACAGTTCCCCTTTAAAAGATCTAAAAAGAAGTCTGCGACAGCATATGTCTATCTTTTAAGGTTGGCTTACTATTACCTTTTTTATGCTAACCAAATTAGTTCTAAAATAATTCATTATTTGCGAAGGTGTTTTTATATACATGATATTAATCCTTATCCAGATAAATACGTTCTTCATCATAAGCATTTAATTTAAAACGAAATTGTCATTTACATCATTCGATTTCAATGAATATCTTAGGAGATATCGCAGTTTTAAAATAACATCACAGCAAAATAATGATTAAGTACTGCGCGCGCATTTATGATGTGCAAGGCCGGCGGGCAGTCATGAGGGCGGTGGGGCATCTTCTACCTAAGCAAAGTCGCGGGTTAAAGTTAGCGTTAGCCCAAAGTAACTATTCCACGCGGACGAAGTCGCGGGCAGAAGCTAGTTCTATATATTTATGTTTAAATTATGTATAAAACCTCCATTTCAGCAGACTCTAACAATTGCTTATATAATGAAAAATGAAATTCACTTGGACTATAATTTCTATTAATTAACTACCATATTTTCACATCAACACATCAATAGCAACTAACAATATTATTAGACACATGGTTGTATTATAAAATAATGAGGCTTCCATACAGCCTGTGTCTATGTAGGTTTCCTACATATTCCCAGGGATTAAGAAATTAAAAGAAACATGAATGACCAACATTAATAAATTAGAATAAATATATAAATAAACCTTTACTACAATAAAAAAAAATCTCCACAGGCACAACTTTTATGATGATGACGATTTATCAGTATAGAAGCGGAGAAACAACACCAATTACTGCAGCTGGGAAGCCTGTCGTTAACGGCGACAAAACAACCCCCAGCCAGCTGGTAGGGTAGGTATAAAGTATACCTACATAACAGCCTTGAGTTGTGTTCCGACATTAGTGGCCAGCTTCTAGTAGACCTTTGAGGGCGACAGTACATTGGTAGTTTCCCATCAGGTGGGCCGTCTGCCCATCTGCTGTATGTATTCCATCAATAACAGAAGATTATAGCGTAGCGTAGTGTTACGTTTATTTATTTGCATTAATTGCAATTAATTTCTACTACATATATTTAAACAAATAATTTTAAACAGCATTCTGGCTTCACTTCACAATACTGTTGAAGAAGCCAAATTTGTCACGTCTCTGAGGCTCGACGCGTCCACATTCAACCAACATGTGATGGACATCTCTCACTCCGCATACAGTGCAATTCGGGGAATTAATTGTACGCATCATATAGCCAAAACAATTCGGTGGGACATGACCAGATCTAAGCCTTGGTGCCGTAACAACTTCTTGCCTATTCATTCTGCTCACAACAAACCAAGAGGAGTGAGGAAGAGATGGCTGGATCACTTTGTACCATATGCCTTTTGTTAACGATCTTTTGTCAAAATATTCTGACCAAAAATTGTATATTTCTCCATCGGATGCAGCTTCGTTTGCCAGGCGATCAACCATCTCATTTCCCTCTAGCCCAACGTGTGTTGTACCCTCTCATTTCTAAATGGTACAATCGGCCAATACCATAATAGAATAATAATGTTATATTTTTATTTATTCTGTGATTAGCGCCTGTTTTGTATAGAATAGTTTCCATAATTTTATGTTTAACAATATATATATCTCTAATATGATGTGATAATTCTGTACAGATTATAATTCAAACCTCTGAATTGTATATAGACTGTATTCACTACATTTTATTTTCATGTTGACAGACGCGATAGATTTATACTGTGTTCGGTTTATTTTATTACACGTAAAACTTTAAATGTAATATTTTCTAAATATTACCTAAAATTTTCAAACAATAATGTATTAAATTCTTGTCATTCATCACCCTTTTAATTAAAATAGTTTATTAATGATTTAATCTGCTATCGGTTGTGCCAATTTGCTAAGTTTCTGATACTGTAAAAACTGTTGGAGGGATGGCGAGGTGTTCCAAAAATGTTTGTGTAGAGTCAGTGTTACCGACTCGAATATCTGGCGCCACCTTACATTACCCAAAAGTGTATCTGTGCCTTTACTATTATTAAAGGTCATGTCAAATATATCAAAAAAAAAAAGTAAAATAAATCCTCTTCCGTTTTAACATTCAATGGCGTCGTTTCATTTCTCATCAAAAATCACCTTTTCGCTTCGTAGTGGAGACTCAAAACATTACGTAAAAGCACGAACCAGCTACAGTCAGGGTATAAAATCTGTTAAAACTGTAAGGTTCTTTGATTATAAATATAGTGACCAGCTCCTGTTCTTTTATTACCATAATACCTTCTGGGTTGTTGCAAGTATTACAGTAGCTAGTTTGCCAGATGCGCCTTTTTATAATTAAAAGTCCACAAGGCGGCCTTCGCCTTGTTATGTAATGATTTTCTTTCTCCCTCCCATTCAACGAACGTAAACTGGTTAACGTTTGTTGTTTCACATTGTTATGGCGTCGTTAAACGAAGCTCGAGACTTTTAGCATTATTCGGTTCCGTATTCATTATAACTTGTTTGCCAAATAACATTCCAAACTATCTCTAACAATAGCATAGAGAATACTAACCGCCACGTGAAAAACATAGCTCGTAACTAGGGTTGCCAACTGTACTATAATATATAGTATCGTACTATATTTTAGCCATTTTGTACTATATATTATTAAAAAGAACAATGTACTACAAGATATGCTATATTTTCATCACTAATTCAATTGAAGAGTTTTTTGTTCAGATTCTTATGATTTTTTTAAAATAATAGATTTTTGCTGGCAAAAGCAAAAAGTAGTAGTAAATACAAATGGAAAATTCAATAATTAAACAAATAGTTAAAAATAAATATACTTTGTTTTCCTCTAAATTTCCCAAAAGTACTCTACTTTTTACAGCTTAAAAACACAATATTTTATTTTCTTCAAAAAAGTCCTGACCATATTCGTAACACGCACTCATTCTCTTTTGGCGCCACCAATTCGGTGTTGCTTACTTTGATAGTTAGATCATGATAACTGTAGGGTTGCTAACCATACTATATATATATATATATATATATATATATATATATATATATATATATATATATATATATATATATATATACATATATATATATATATTAGCCATTGGTACTATATATTATGGTAAAATTATATATTATATTTTCATCAATAATTCAATTGATCGCGCTTTTTAATAAGATTCTCATGATTATTTTAAAATTAATAGACCTTTGCTCGCCTGAGTAAAATATTATATAATATACACATGGAAAATTCCATAATAAATCAAATTAAATATGAAATAATTAATGAAAAATAAACGTGTACTATTTTTCCCCCAAAATTTCCCATAAGTACTTTATTTCTACAGTTAAAAAACAAAAAGACTATGGTTTCTTTTAAAAAAGGTGGTAACCCTATAATCGTAACAATATGCATATTAAGTTAACAAAGTCGCCTAAAATGTGCCTGCTTCCCGGCAAAAAGATCCAAACCCATGTTATTTCAGTTTCTAATTTCAACTTGTTTTTTTTATTCACATTTTCTCTTTTCCTTGCCTTTACTATTTCTTTAAAAGCAAGTTAAAGAGCTCTCGCTTGTAATAATGATAACAAAATACGTGCACAATCCTGAAATTTCCTGAACCAATGTAATTCTCTCACTATCTGACGTTTTATTATTCCGAAACACACATTATTTTAGACCAAATCAGAGAATAATAAGAAATTTAGTTTAAACTAATTTTAACGGTTGTAAGTGCAGCATTTTATTTGCGACGTTTCGGCCACTTTCCCTGTCACTTTTTGGGCTTAAAAATGTTAAAGCGTAGTTCACATTATATCTACTAGTCGCGAGATTTAAGAAAACACAATAAAAATTTATTACAATTTTAAACATTTTCTTTCAAAATATTTGTTTAATAAATTTTCATTGAAGGAACCCAAAATCTGTTTATTGTAAGAATTGAGGCGAAAACGGAGATTACGCAGATCGCAGCGCTCGATTTGGGTAAACGCAACCATACATAGAGTATATATACTGTTACGAGCTACAGGACTCGAATTAAAAATGCACTTGGAACTACTATAGAATTTATTAGAACTCTACAAACACGTATAAAACAAATACAAATAAAACTGGATGCAACCAGTTCACATTGCACGGTTCAATGGAATTCGACACGCGCAAAATCCGTCGTCTATATCGCTAATGGAGAATACTACAAACGTCTTACTCGTCTCGTAGTCGTCGCTTGACTGCCCCACCCCTCCATTCGGGCATTGTCTTATACTAATTATACAGTACAAAAAAAATCAGCCATGCGCACTGAGTTTCCAAGAAATAGTAATTTGCACAGCTGGTTAGCTATTCCTGCGAACAGCCAACAAAGTCTAATACAATAACAATGGGCTATTGTCTAATTGCAATTTTAAATACGAAGTAATAAAAGAACTCCGAATTCGAGAGGGGCAATAAACGAGATGCGCAGCATTTCTTTGTCAGTATGTGACAATAGGTATGCAGGTGGCCCAATTTGTAACAATACTATACCATTGTTGGCACTTTACAGGACTCGAATTAAAATGCCGTCGGAATTACTATAGAATTTATTAGAACTATACAAACACGTATAACACAGGTAAAAATATAACCGAACGCAATAAGTCCAAATGTAATGCACGATTCAATAACGCGCGCAAAGTCCGTTACTATATATAGCTCATAATACGAATACTCACGAATACAGCTACGATACGAGTAAGACGTGTGTTTACACGTATTGCTCGTATCGTAATCGTCGCTTGACTGCCTCACCTCTCCGTTCGGGCATTGATTTAAAATGCACCGATGCCATATGTCTACCTGGCAAGCGTTGGCGCAATTCCTAGAAAACATAAACTGCACACCTGCTTAATTATTCCTGCGAATGGCCATAAACTAGTACAATACACAATAGGCGGCTTTTCTAATTACAAATTTTAAACACAAAGTAAATAAAAGAACTCTAAATGCGGGCAGGTAATAAACTGTGCTTTATGGCCGGCATGCTTGCTTCGTGGAATTTTGGCTAAGTTGTAACAATTTATTCAAAACACCAACAATCTAAATGTTTTCTTTATTTTATAGCCATACAATGATAATAAGAATACTAGCATATTCCACGCGACTACGCAGAGTGAAAAACCCTAGATGGTAACTCTGTTACTTTAAAGTTTTTTATATATTACATCTTAAAGTCGGTGCCGAGCAAACAATAAAAATTACTATATACACTGTTATAACAATAAAATGATGCAAAATATTGTAACTTTTATGGTTTACTTGGCACCGACTTATTTTGTCTCTTAATAAACGAAATAAATTCTTAGTCAAAAATCTTCATCAAGTTATTTTATACTTTTTAGTTTTTGAAGCCGGTTTTTTTTTAAACGATTTTTTTTTTCTTTGTTTATTTTTAGTGTCTAGTAACTATGGGTAGGCCTACGAAAGGTACCGTGGGCCTCAAAAAGTATAGGCCCCAAAAAACGGGAACGAAAAAAATTTCATATAATAAAAACTACTGGGCCAAACTATCTTAAATTTTTGTGGGACCAAATGGCAACTATTCTGCCTCGAACTAAAAAAGAATCACGTAAATCGGATCATAAATCTCAGCGTCATCGGTGTACATACATAAAAAATAAAAATACCAATCACATTGAGAACCTCCTCCTTTTTGAAGTCTGCTAAAAATGAATAGCTACCAGGTACTCCCTTTTTCGTACTGCTATTTTCTCAGAGTACTACAATAGGGGGTTCTTCAAAAGTAAATAGGCAAGGTATCGACTCTCTGAGTGTTGTAGTAGTCCATGGGCAACGATCACCTTTTTCATCCATGCAGGAACGGCGAAAGAATACAATTTCCTGCGTTTGAGTAGCCTGTCGTAAGAGACGACAAAACAACTCACACCCGGCTGGTAGGGTATTTGCCCTTCCGGATGGCTACCACCTCTGTTCTAGTGTAAGCCACCATGACAATCTTGAGTTGTGTTTCGTCACTAGTGACCAGGCTCCAGTCTCCCTTTAGAGAGCAGTAGCACATTACTAGCACCTTTGGTGATGGTAACCACTTTTTATCAGGTGGACCGTGTGCTAGTTTACCTACAAGTAATGTTGAAAAAATAGTACGTATAGTACAGAAGTGAACAAACGGCCGCCTTGTTATTGATTTGTAAATGTGCTCAAGCAACGATGGACATGGCTGCCATGGGATTTTCCATGGGAGACCGTAAAGAGGGAAGCCCCAGGCGTACGCTCGATATACGCCAAATTGTTTCTTATGCTTTGCATATGTGAAAATAGATATGTCTGATTGATATAATCGTGCTAATACATTTATTATAATAACTTATGTATTTTGAAATATATTATTGTATATGTGTATATATGTATTTGTATATTTATTTCTTAAATAAGTTTAAGTATTTATGTATCTATTGCCTTTTTCCTGCACCAACTAAATCGCCTGATGCAAATTCCTTTGATTCTGGTTGCCTGGAAGAGATTGTAAATATGGTCTGTTTTTGTAATTGTATATTTTGGTGTGCAACAAAGTGTTATCTCTCCCTCTCTCTATTTCTATTTACTCTGTAATTAACTATTATAAAAATATTTTTAGTTTAGCTTTAAATGTGACGTTACAAGTTTTTTTTTTAAATACAAACATACACGCAACTAATACAAATCATGAACCTGACACAAATACTTCTTAGAATAATTGAAATGGCAACCAGACAACCACCCTGACGCCCACTTGTGGCTTCATAGGAGTAAGGTCCCAAATTGATATGAGGGTTTTTTATCTTATTTCTTCAGGGGCTTTTAGTGATGATGTCACCATGTCAGCCCCATCTTACCCTAATCATGCAATTACACAAAATTTATCATAACGTATTCAACGTCTTATATTTTAAAAGAGCGGCAGTAGACTATCTCCACGGCAATATGCTTTGGAAATCCACCCCCCACGCCTGTGGAGCTGGTCATGGCCAAAATATTCTTAAAATAGTAATCTATATATATAAAACAAGGACGTGTTACTTACACCATTTATAACTCAAGAACGGCTGAACCAATTTTTATGATTATTGCATTTTTGGAATTGTCTTCGTCTAGAATACGATAATAAGTATTAAAATATTATATAATAGGTTGGGGAAAAGTCTTTTCGCATATAGTATGATATATAACTTGTAATAAGATCTTTTTGGCTATACCATTTGTATCTGGCTGGTTTTGGTATGATTAAAAAGTTTTAATTTTAAAGAAGACAATTCCAAATTCAAATTAGGAAAATGTGTGATTTTCATTTGTTTTTCTTATTGTTAAAATGGGTGAATCTAATGAAGAAATTCGATATATTTTAAAATGTTACTACAAAAAAGCTAAAAATACAACACAAGCCGCGAAAAAAATTTGTGATGTTTATGGACCTAATGCAGTATCTGTGAGAGTAGCGCAAAATTGGTTTAAGCGTTTTGAATCCGGAAATTTTGATATCAAACATGCACGTCGCTCTGGTCGCCCTGTTACGGACAAAATTGATGCCATTTTTGAAAAAGTAGAGCAAGATCGGCATATTAGTAGTTACGATGTAACTAAAGAACTGGGAATTGAACACAAAACGGTTTTGGCGCATTTGAAAAAAGCTGGGTACACAAAAAAGCTCGATATTTGGGTGCCTCATGAGCTCACTGAAAGAAACCTAATGAACCGTGTACTCATTTGTCATTCTTTATTACGACGTAATGAAACCGAACCATTTTTGAAGAAGCTGATAACTGGTGATGAGAAGTGGATCACGTACGACAAGAACGTGCGAAAAAGATCGTGGTCAAAGGCCGGTCAGGCTTCACAGACTGTGGCGAAACCCGGGTTAACTCGCAACAAGGTGATACTGTGTGTATGGTGGTATTGGAAGGGGATTATTCATTATGAGCTGTTACCGCCAGGCAGGACCATCGATTCTGAACTGTACTGTGAACAACTGATGAGATTAAAGCAAAAAGTTGAGAGAAAGCGGCCGGAATTAATCAACAGAAGGGGTGTGGTTTTTCACCATGATAACGCTAGACCTCACACATCTTTAGCCACTCAGCAAAAATTACGAGTTTGGCTGGGAGGTGTTAATGCATCCGCCGTATAGTCCTGACCTTGCACCTTCAGATTTTCACCTGTTTCGGTCTCTGCAGAATTCCTAAGGCAGTGTCAGGTTTTAACATCACGAGAGGACTGCCAAAACCACTTGTCGCAGTTTTTTTATCAGAAGCCCCAAAATTTTTATAGCAATGGGATCACGTACCTACCTACAAGGTGGCAAAAAGTTATCCAAAAAAATAGCACCTTCACACTTTAGTCAAATGTAAATAAACTTTATAAAAAAACCTTTTGAATTTTATATAAAATGCGAAGAAACTTTTTCCCCAACCTAATACATCAATAAATATTGTCATTAAAAACATCTATCTGTTCATCTGCATTTAAACTCTTTTTCATTCGTCTGATTAAGGTGAATTATTTTTGTGTATGTTCAAGTGGATCCCGGGATTAGATTCACGATTGGACCCGGTAGGAGGCGCCGCTGAATATCTCTTTAACGGTGAAACTGGTTTTGGTGAATTGTTTTGTGTTTCTTCAAGTAGATTCGAGAATGGTTTAGATAGACAATTGGTCCAGGCTGATGGCCTGGATGGATTATGGAATCTATAATTAATAGTCTATTAGACATCTTTTATAGTATGTGTGTTGTACCAAAATGCAATTCTAACAAAAAAACAATGCACCTATAGTATAATATGAAATTAGGACACCCTCGTGTTTGATTACAATTTTCGTATTGGTACGTGCTAAATTATTTACAGATTTGTAATATACGTTACATTTTAAGTATTATCAGTTAAATTACTTTGTTAGCTTTGATATTTTATGAGGAATACGTAAAAATGAAAATGATATCTCATATTTGGCACCTTTACCCTGTCTGTCTATCAATGAATTGTATGTAAAGTTTATAAAACTAAGTTAACTTGATTGCAATTATCCGACACCTGGCTATATGAATAAACACAACCCACCTGAATCCAACTTATACTTCGTAACCTTCGTCAAAAAGAAACAGTCCCAAGTTTGTTGCCAATGCCATTAACCGCAGGTTAATCTGGCGATGGGGCTTTTAGCTAAGTGGGGGTGCGCCGGTGACGTCACAGGTGGAAGGTTACACCCCCCACTCCCCACTCCAACGAGGCCATCGGAGAACTGATGGATTCTACGACGAAGCAATAAAGCCTGTTTTGTGGGCGGTTTGTTGCTATCTTTAGTGATCAATTAATATTTATTGAACTACTTCTAAACGTGTGAAAAAACGACACTCGTGTCGTTTTTGTCGTAACGATGTTGAAGAGACTGAAAATAAACATATGGCCCGTTTCTATATCTTAGTATTCGTTCACTTGCCTTATCATCGTTCGAATTTTGACACGACTTCTATAATACAGCTTGCGTCAAATTTTAACCGCAAATTTTCTAAAAAAACCTTTGCGAGAAACATGTTCTTGAGAATGACACCGAATGAGAATAAAGCGATCGCTGCCAAACTCTCGGCAATTATTCATACAAAATACTTTGTTAAACCTTGTATTAGTTCAAAATAAATTTAAAAAGACTATGAATGCATATAAATACATACATAAAATAATGTAAATATGTTGCTGGCGAATTTGTTGCGCCGCTTCTGCTCTCTAGACAGTAAAAATGTTATTTGGAAGCGGCGGTAGACTCGTGGCATTCTGCGAGATCCAATTTTACAAAAAAAATATTTTTTTATAATCAATGTAGGGTAAATTATATTATTGTTGGCATCCCCCTTAATAATTGTATTGTAATTCTACAAAATGAAAAAATGAGATTTTTTTTATATATTGTTGCCACCTCGCGACCCGGTGGCCGAGTCCATACTTGAAGCGATTTTGGTATACATGTCCCTTTGACGCCGTGGAGTAAAAACATTCATAGTAATTATAATGACGCGGGTGTAATGCCCTAGTATTTGTCTTATTAATTAATTGTTGTGCCGTGAATTAATTTGAACTTTGATAATATGGAAATAATTTTATAATATAAAATTGTATATGGAAATACTCAATTTTCTGAAATAAATGAATTCAAGATATAATATTGTTACGAGCTACAGGACTCGAATTAAAAATGCCGTTGGAACTTCTATAGAATTTATTAGAACTGTACAAACACGTATAAAACAAATACAAATAAAACTGGATGCAACCAGTTCACACTTCACTATTCAATGCAATTCGACACGCGCAAAGTCCGTCGTCTACGTCGCTAATCGAGAGTACTACAAACGTCTTACTCGTCTCGTAGTCGTCGTTTGACTGCCCGCCCCTCCATTCGGGCATTGTCTTATACTCACTACACAGTACAAAGAAATTGGCCGCGCGCACTGAGTTTCTGAGAAATAGTAATTTGCAAACCTGCGAACGGCCACAGAGTCGAAAACAATAACAATAAGGATTAGTCCGACGCTAATGATGGTCATAAAACAAGTAGAAAAACAATAGCATGTTTTTCTTAATTACAATTCAAAACACAAAAGAATTCTTAAATCCGGGAAGTCAATAAACTGCGCTTACAACAGGCAGCTGTGCGCTTATCTTTGACGGCATGTAACAATATCATTATATCTTGAATAAATTTACAGAGTGCCAATCATGAGGTGGGTGCCGATAATGGTAAAGTTTACCCTATTAGATGAACGGTCACTACGCTGTGTTCGTATAGTTCGAGGAACCGAGTTACCTGACCTGAACCAACGTGGACAATGCAGGGTGCGCCCGAGCGACCTTGTCTGTTTTATTACATTATAAGGTTATTTTTAACTTGTAAGTAACGCAAATAGTATAATTGGAATTAATAACCACTATAACTAACAAATTTATATTGGTTGAATTTAATTTCTAGCTTCTATACTTTTCAGTATCGTCACAGCATGATTATTTCATTACTAATAAGGAAAGTGATACAAATTTTTGTTCATCTGACTAGAAGTAATAAATACTCGGATAAGGTTTTATACCTATCAAAATTCAAAATTATTTTTATCTGTTGTAATTTTTAAATTATATTCCAAAAGATTTCAAAAAGTGTCCTCTAAACTCTAAATTACAGTGGAATCTTTTACGTGCGAATCCGAAGTGAATTTGAAAACTTTTTTCAAATATTATTTATCATCTTGAGCATCGGTTAGTGTAAAAACAATGGTTCCACAGGACGGTCCATGCATCGCATATAAACGCAATTTTTCAAACATCATTTTCAAACACTGTTCCATCGCTATATATACATGAAGTCACATGGTTTGTACACAAAATTCTACATTTGTTTCCAAATACATCCGACATTACGGTTAGGAATATTCGTAATAAAGAAAAACTTTGTATGCACCCTGCAAAAACAACTTTACTGTATAAGAGTATAGTATGCATGGCCCCAAAGATATATAATAAAATCCCAAAAGAGCTTAAAGCTCTGAAAACTAAATTGATTAAATCACATTTAAAAAAAGTACTAATAAGAAAAAGCTACTACAGTGTAACCGAGTTCCTTAATGACAAGTTTTAAATGTAAGTGATAAGTTAGAATGTTAAGTGTTTAAATATATTTATAATATTTGTACCATCTAAATATCATTAGAAACATATATAAATTTAAATTGTGTGTCATTTAGTATTTGTTAAATTTAAGAATATACATAATTATAAGATTAAAATATTAGTGATAATAAATAAAACCAAATAAGTATGTACCTATATAAGTTTTAAAAAAAATGTACACCCAACCGGCAAAAAACATGTGCTCTGTATAAAATAACAAGACCTATTGTATAACCATGTTTTTATGCAATAAATTATTTGATTTGATTTGATTTGATTTGATCATTTTACATAGCCACAATAATACGAGTATCAATAAAATATTTACTGTGACTGGTATTTGAAAAATTAGTAAGAACGAAAAATACTTATTAAAAAAGATACAAAATAGTAGATATTACATTCAATTATGGTGTCCTAAATAGACCCTTGCTCAGCATAATAGGTACTAGTCTCACAACCAGCGCTGGGCTTTATTTTTTCAGGCGGGGGAAATGCATTTCGCACATACCGGGTCCTTTGCTAGGGATTAGACCGTTGTTGATCATGGAGGCTTTCCACTGAGGCAATCCAAACAATAATCAACCGGCTTGTGTGGAGACTCGACTAATCAATACCCCACTAAAACCACCCTCCTCCCATGTGCCCCGCGCTTATGGCAGGAAAGGCGTGAGATACAGAACGTAGTTACGCCCACACCGATCCTAGCGCACAGGTGCTTGAGAATGCCCCGGGAGAGGCAAACTCACTTCGTCAACAGGGGTGAAGACTCCTCTGCTCCCTCCTAGATGCTAGAGGGCCCCTGCAGCGGTATTTCAGGGAGGGAGGTCATGCGCATACCTGCGCCTCCGGGCTCCCGACTGGCGTCGGCGCCCGCGAGACGCATGCGCACTACCATCTCTCTCCCTATGACCAGCGCTGGTCTACCGCAAGTACCTACAAGTGATACCGCAGCCGAGGTCCATAAACTAAATTAATCTTATACTATTATATAAGTATAGGTATAAAGCTGAAGAGTTTGTTTGCTTCTTTGTTTGTTTGAACGCGCTAATCTCAGGAACTGCTGGTCGGATTTGAAAAATTCTTTCAATGTTAGATAGCCCATTTATCGAGGAAGGCTATAGACTATATATCTTTACGCTAAGACCAATAGGAGCGGAGCACCAATGAAGAAAGTTTAAAAACAGGGGGTATTTTTTAACTATTCTACGTGGACGAAGTCGCGGGAAGAAGCTAGTGTATAATAAACATAAATTAACACTTTACAATTAGTTGTTATGAATAATAATATAACTACAAATAAAAAGAAGAAAATTCCATTTTAAAGCATTCGAGAATGTGTTTACGCAACACGTAACTAAAAGCAGACCTGCACATATCCCCAGCAATTAACCTGATTCTCCCATTTCTAAATCACGCGTTTACTCCAGAATCGACGTCGGCCGTTAGCAAGGTTTGAAAACGCAAACGTTTTGCGCGTTTTCAGATAATTACGAGACAGTGATTCATTTGAAGCCGAAATTCGTTTTGTTTTTCAGAAACAGTTGATAACAATAACAAACACGACTGGCCCATAAACAAGTCAGACAGACAGGAGAAATGTTGGATAACAAATTGGAAATAGCGCAAAACATAATTAATTTCAATTAATGTCTTTTGGTTAATGTGAAGGTCGGCCACCTTCGGACATCTTCGGACACCTTCGGACACTGGAGGACAAGCCCCCACTCCAGTTTGGAGGTTGAGGATAACACCGGTTAAAATTATGCTACAAAACAAGTGCATGTGGTACGTTTCACTCATAGTTTTGATGGTTTCAAATAAACAAAATCTGTCAAGGTAATTTAAAGATTTACTCAGCAACCATTAGCAATAACAGAACCGGTATAAAATCTTTACGTACAGTCGCGGTATGAAAAGGTTCGTCACTTAAGGTCGAGTTTTGCGTGCACGAGTACAAGAAACAGTACTGCTAACATTTTAATAAACGTGACATTTATAAAATATTGAACGAGAAAAACGAAAATTGCAAAGTTGACAATGAAAGATACTGAGATAAACAATAAGAAACAAAGAGGATATAATCGCTAAGCTTATCATAAATATTAAAACTAATAAAAAGGTTTTAAATGTCTAAACAATCTTCTTAGACAATATGGAAAAGCAAAAAACTTTGATCTTAATCATATCAAACTTTATTTGTCAAATAGTTGAACATAATTATCTGTGGAATAGTCTGTTCTGTGACTTACTTTGAAAAATGTGCTCATGGAACTTTAAATAAATAAATTTGAAACCTTTTCATACCATGATTATACATATTGTTACGACATACGTGCCGACAAAGACAAATTCACACCTGCAGCCCTGTAGAAACACATTTTATTACCTTTTCGGCATTTGGACTGCTTTTGTTTACCTTGTGTTTAAAATTTGTGATTATAAAAAAACAGCCCATTGTGTATCGTAATCTTTAATACGTTCAGTATTGTGAACACTGCAAAGCGTTTCGTATTTAAAAATACAAACTGATTCTAAGATATTCGGTCCACGCGGTCGGGCAGACATATTGCATCTGTGCAGTATAAAGCAATGCCCCAACGGAGAGATCGGCAGTCGAGCGATAACCAGGAGCGAAGCAAGACTTGTGTACATTCGGTAATCTATTTAGTGACGGACTTGCGCGTGTATTTGAATTACGATCTTCTGCATTACGTTCGGTTATACCTATATTTGTACCTGTTGTTATACGTGTTTGTATTGTTCTAATAAACTCTATAATAATTCCAACGGCATTTTAATTCGAGTCCCAACTCGTAACAATATTTTGTCCGTCTATCTATGTATGTTATCACTTTTACTCATTTCTAAGAAAAGAGCAGGGTCTGAATTCGTCATGTATTTTTTTTGTATCTTCAGCCATAACTTTTTTTCTAAACCGATTTTGAAGATGCTTTTCGCGTTGGATTTACTAAAGCTTTAAAATGGTCCTACATAAATTTTATTGCTATAAAACTAAGTTCCGAAGATTTAGCAGAAAATTCATTAAAATCAGAAAGTTTGCGTTTTTCAGCCTCAACATTTTTGTTTCTGAATCGATTTTAATTATTCTTTTTGCGTTGGATTTAATACAAGATTAGGATAGTTTTATATAAATTTCATTAATATGGGATACCATATACCGTAAGTCAAACGTGAAAAATAAAAAATACAGCCAAAAAAGAAACGCACTTAAAAACTAACTAAAAAGCAAAAAATAAATATTTTCTTTGACATCTTGAAGTCGTAATACTTAGTAAAATAAATAACGAAATTACTTTTACACAACAAAAAAATCTTGAAGTCGGTGCGAAGTAAAACATAAAAAATACTGTATTTTTGCTTTATTGTTGTTGTTAAGTCAAACAAGTATGCTGTAAAGTCTGTTGTGTTTTTTAGAATATGTTTTTTTGGAAACTACTGAGTCTATGTGGATAAAATTTAGTAGGAAAGTAGACCACCATACATAGCTGCAGTGAAATCCCGAAGAAGATGACGATATCGGGCGCCCGGCTGAGGATCTTTTTTTTCACTTGCATGACATTTTTATATTGAAGTCAATACAATGTACGCGATCCGACAGGAACCTAAGTAATATCTTTTTAATAAAATTAAAACCTAAGTACACTAAAACGGCATCTAATCAAAAATTATTAGCATTACTTTTAATACTCATAAGTTTCTTTAAATTATTAAATAAATATTAATTTTAATTATTTATTTAATTTGTTTGCGAAACATACAATAATTAATATTCTTAAATATAAAACACAAAATTAATACATATATCAATCAAGTTTCCACTAAAAAATAATTTATATAAAAAAAAAAATTGGCTTAA
The DNA here is from genome assembly GCA_039645545.1 of Dendrolimus houi. Lineage (NCBI taxonomy): Eukaryota > Metazoa > Arthropoda > Insecta > Lepidoptera > Lasiocampidae > Dendrolimus > Dendrolimus houi. The sequence continues at coordinate 23,972,174 of CM077125.1, forward strand.
ATAGTTAATTACAAAAAAAAATACAATTATACGAAAATGACATAAAATGACTATTTAATTTACATTAGGTTAGGTTAAGTCAATATTGAACAAAATCGAAAAAAAAATGTCACAATAATTACTAATAAAATAGAGATGAAAAAAAGGAAAGTATGAAAAAAAAAGTTTGTCATTATTCAAAAAATTCTAAGTAATTGGATCATTCTAAATGATATCATTTTCTAATTTGGGTTTTAAATTGATATAAGTTACCTATGAAAGTACCTAAGTTACTAGTAAATAGTGCATTGTATTGCTGACAAGTGCGGTATAAAAACGTGTTTTTTGTATAGTTAAATTTTATAAGTGGTACTGAAAACAGGGATTTATCACGTGAGCTCAAACTGGGACACAATATAAAATTATATATATATAATTATATTTAATCCTATTAGTGTTTAATAATAATCTTATATTTAGAAACACGATGTTTATTTCTCTATTTACGTCATTTCCCCCATACTCCTTTTTTGAAACAAACTAATACATATAAGTTTGACATATCGCCTCTTTGCTTTAATAATTTGTTATTTTGGGAATTGAAATTATATAAGAGTTTTTTTAACCTTCAAAAAATATCTAATTAATCTAAAATATATTTTAAAAGATACCACGTTATTCGTTTCGATACAATTACGTGATGAAAGTTAATTTCTACAATTTCAATTTGCAAGATAACACAAATTATTGAGCAAAGAGGCGATATGTATATTTCAGTTTGATGACACAACACCCACTTGGCGAAGACATCACGGTCTAATAGGTCAATTCCATAATATTGGTCGATGTCTAGTTATAATGTGTGTACAGTCGTAAAAGTGCGCAATTCACCCGAAGTGGGGCGCAAATAAAATGGGCCGTCTGAGCCCCCGACACGACGGGAATGTTCCCACCCAACGGACATGACGAGATACCACATCATTAATTGCGAACACGCACATGAAGTGCTGGAGGTTTCCATAATAGGACGCTAAAAGACCTAACGCTCAACAGTTTTGTTCCAGAGCTTTCAATAAACAGCTTCACAAAATTAATGAAGCATCGTTTATTATACGACGAAAGATTTTCTAAACGACCGCACCGAATGGATATAATGCGATTGCTACCAAGCTGTTTCAGTAATCATTCATTCAAATTACTTTGTTAAACCTTGTATAAAAAAGACTGATAATGATAATGAAGTAAATGTTTGCTTCATTATTATTGGTTATCTAAGTTGTCGCGGAGCTTGTTGCGCAGCTGCTTCTCCTTTGACAGCAACTAAAATAGCTTTGGAAGCGGTGGAAGACTCATGGCTTTGAATAAGCAATCTGTGGGGTTCTATTTTTAAATAAATAGATTCATTTTCATTCGATTGAACTAAGTCCCCCTAATATAATATGAATAAGTTAAAAATTAGATTCAATTCTATGTGCACCGTTTCGCATCGTATTATTACTATTATAAGGAAAAGAAAGTGCAAAAGTCTCCCCAGCAACATGTCCAACTAAGAGTCTATTATATGATTTTAAAAATCAAAGATGATTATAAAGGTCTCTATCACGCCGAAAGGAAGGTATAATTCCAGCAACCAAAAAACCCGAATGCAAACTTATTTTGCTGAAAATGAGGCAAGTAATGTAAATAGGTTGCTGTTTCTTCAAATGAAGTTTTTTTAATAAAAAAATTCCAATCAGCTTTTGTAAAATAGAACATCTACGAGTACGGCAGCACATTGTTAATAAATACCTAGTGTTGCAAATGTTCATTCATAGGCGACGGTAACTAGTTTCCATCACAGTTGGGCGTCAGCCTGTCTGCTGCACTCCAGCAATAAAAAAAACACAAATAAAAGTGTATTATTAATGTTACCAAGTCGTGGGTGGTAGCATAATGGCTAGCGCACGCGTCGCTAACTCAAAGGACGCGGGTTCAAATCTTGGCCGGAATCACCACTCAGGCACTTTTCTGACCTTATGTGCAATATTGTTACAATTACCACGTGTGCTAACAACAGTGAAGGAAAGAATCGTGATGAAATCTGCACAGTGAGATAACCGATATGTCAAACCTGCCAAGCTACCTTGGACAAGCGTGGTGGGTATACTGTCCGTTCTTCTATAGTAGGAGGCCCGAGCCCAGCAGTGGAACCTTTATTGGCTTTTATTATATATCAATGTTACCCAAAATACCGAATAAACTCAAGTGATTACAAAAATTACAAATAAAACGAAAATATCCCGATGTTTTCACAGTCATGGTAATAGTGTGTAACTTTGAAACGAGCTTGTTCGCGGATTTCGGGCGCACAACTCCTACCGTGGCGTCTAGAAATAAAATAAGACTTGTCATTGCGATCAAAGATGTTTCCGCTCCACAGAGATATTAATGTGCTTTATTCTTTCGTTTGAAAGTCAAATCCTATACTGTGCAAAAGCTGTGTTACTATTATGTAATTACTCCAAAGTGTGCAAAACTTAATTACATTAGCTAGAAAGTGGATTTTTAATGTTATACCAAGTGTTTTTCAGTAAAATACAATGCTAATGTATATTATAATAATATCAAATGTGTTTTAATTACGTATACATCAATAACACATCAACGACTAATTTGTTGTAATAATATCCAAATTATGAAAGTAAAACTGACACAAGCAATACTTACAGGACAGTAAAGCCCGCCTTCGATATGACAGTAGTCTCGTAGGGTCAGACTTCATTTGAATTTGATTAAGTTTTATTCGAAATTTATGACTTTATATCTTCCGTGGACAGGCGACTAGCATTTTGAGAGCGTTCCTAGCGGACAACGATTTGAAAAGTTTATAATTTTTTGTTCTTAATAGATTCCATATAACATTCTGAATTTAATTTTTAATTATAATTAAAATGTGAGAGATTTTGAAATGTAAATTATTTTAAATATATTTTGTAAACATCTTTTTAGCTCGACATTTTTATGTACCAAAAATGTGATTTCTTTGAATATATTTTTTGTACGTAATTCTTATTATTTATAGAGTATAATTAAATAGATAACACAACAGTCCGTTCGTCTCGGGGTTCAGTTAAAAACAGCGTCAAACACTTTTGTCTGGCGGAATTACGGAACTATACACATATGGTACCATCGCGAGACATGTTATCTTCTTAGGAATTTACTGTATTATTTTATTATTTTGTTCTTCTTCGAATGTCTCGCAATGTGTTATTTTTTAAACGAATACATGGTTTTGCTTTCTATTATGCAATATGTAAATAGACCACAGCTGCTGCTACCTTCATCCGCGTGAGGGTTGAGTGCCCGGGTGCTGATTGGACATGGAGGCCTTACTCACCGGCGTGGTGCAGCGCAGTCTCGAAGGGCGCCCTCTGCAGCCGATCTTTGGTCTCTGCCAACAATTATTTAAATATAAATAAATCAGCGTACATCTGCCAAAACACGCGCCGACACGACTATTGTTGTCATACATCCGACACACGAAGGGACAAAGATTAACAATTCGGGGAAGTAATGTAGCGAGAAAACAGGAAAATGTTCTTTCAAGCGTATTTTAGAACATAATGATACTGATTTCATAAACAAAATCTGCATTTAAACGCTTTTGAGATGTTAATTGGTCGCACTATTACGTACAGTGGTGGAATGAAAAAATTCGGCAGTTTTCAAATTGATTCATTTAATGTTCCGCGAGCACATGTTATCTTTTCAAACTAAGTCACAGAACAGATTGTTCCACGGAAAATTAAATTTAACTATTTGACAAAAAAGTTAAAAATTACTTAGATTAAAGTTGTTTGATTTTCTATTTTCTCTAAGAAGATTGTTTAGAAATATGAAACCTTTTATTGGTTTTAATATTTATGTTAAGCGTCATGATTGTATCCTTTTTGTTTCTTATTGTTAATCGCAGCGTCTGTCATAGACAACATTGTAATTTTCTTTTTTCACGGTCCTACGCTATATAAACGTAACATTTAATTAAAATGTTGGCACTATTGTTTTCTGTACTCGTGCAAGCAAAAGTAGACTTTAAGGTGACGAACATTTTCATTCCGTGACTGTAGTTACTATATTTCTTTTATTGTTGGATTACAGATAGATAGATAGATAGATAACACTTTATTGTACACCATTACAGAAAACCTTATAGCCTAAAAATATTCTAAATGTGCACAATGGGCGGTCTTATCGTTAAGAAGCCATCTGTTCCAGACAACCCGTACAGTATACATCCCAACGGCCCATCTGATAGAAAGTGGTTACTTTGCTTCACCAAAGGTGCTATTACTGTGCTCCAGGCCTCGAAGAGGAGACTGGGACCTGACCACTAATGCTGGAATACAAATGAAGGCGGCTAGGTAGCCATTCAGGCGGGTAAATGCCTTACCACCGCCTGTGAGTAGTTCTGCCACCTTTTACGAAAGGCTACCCGTTTATATTTATTTTGATCCAGCATGGATGGATCTTTTAATACTATGTAGATTTAAGAACTATAAATTACGAATATGCTAAATATATACCTATAGCAGATATAATTATATTGCACTAGCATTTGCCCGCGACTTTGTCGTTGATTACAGTTATTTTGCTAAATATAAATACAATGGTTACTTTTAGCAGGGTAATGAATTTTTTTATATCAAAATACATCAATCTTGAGCATTCCCGCAAAAACTCGCGATATGTAATATTACTAAAGGTAAAACTACAATTTTTTACTAAAGATTTTATCGATCTGGTCATTTTAAACGTCTCCTAAGAAAATTTCTGTAGGATTCTCGAGATATAAAGTACTGCAGAATTAAAGTCTAAAAATTTACTAGCGATCAGTGAAAACGGCATCGAAATCTGCCTAGTAGTTTTTACGTGAATCCTAAACAAACAGATACAGAAAACATGTAACAAACAAAAGACTACACTTTTACAATTTTATAATATTATAGATTAGATTTTTCGATTATTGAAGATTTGTATGGCCTAACCAACATCACGCTGTGACCCAAAAGGACGAAGCAAGAATCACAAACTTCTAAACTATACCACTCTGGCAAATCGTAGACAAGTTCAGGAAGCAAAAACGTCAGCATATGGCATGTATGCAAGCAGTCGCAGCTTGCTTGCTTGGTTAATTTTGGACAGAAATTAATTTGATACAAACTACATTTTTGCGAAAGTCTTCGAAAATGCGCTGTAGTTTAGCCCTGGCCCAATTATATCTGCATGAGCCCACTAGATTCCGCGGCCGGTCGAGTGATTTATTTTCTACCTCTATGTATATTTTTTTATCCCTGAAGCACAGCAGACTGACCCAACTGTGATTGGAAAGTAGTCCCCGTTGCCTATGGACATTGCATATGCAACTGGCCTCGTAGAACAAATTGGAACCTGTCCACTGATCCGAAATACATCTCAAAGTTGTTATGGCGGCATATTCTAGACCAGGGGTGGTAGCCATCTAGTCGGGCAAATGCCCTACCACCTGGCTGTGGGTGGTTTTGTCGCCTCTCACCACAGGCCGCCCCAACGCAGGAAGGAGGCTGGTACTCTTTTTTACGTATTACGTTTTTTATGGATGTATTAGGTTTGCGTTTGACAACTGTCTCATCCGATGTTGACTGATGACGCAGTCTAAGAAGGAGCACGCCTACCTAGAAGATAACTATTCACGCGTGACTTGAAGACTTCGAGGTTGTATTTGTCAGGAAAAATAGACTCCAGCGAACTATTCCACTCTTCGGGAGTACGCGCCAGAAAAGATCGCGAGCGCAATCCATGTTTAGAATCGTTCGTTTTTTAAAATTTGGAGTGTACATTTTACTGTAATTCCTGTAAATATGTTGATGGAGTTCAATGAACTTGAGCCGCGGCCCACAGCCTGTCATCGAGGACGTCGCGCCCGGAATAGCTCCGGGCGACGCGCGCCCGCACTCCCACTCCCGCGCACTGCACAGTTTGTTTCACCGAATTGTTACGTAAACATCACATTCTTTATATGTTTAAAACCTTATGATTTGACTAAAATATTGTTATGAGTTACAGGACTCGAATTAAAATGCCGTTAGAATTACTATAGAATTTATTAGAACTATACAGGTACAAATATAAATCAACACCACCAGTCCACGCAAAGTCCGTCACCATATAGATTATCGAATGTACACACGTCTTGCCTCGCTTGACTGTCTCACCCCTCCGTTGGGGCATTGCTTTATACTATACAAATACAATATGTTTGGTCGGCCGCGTGGATTGAATTTCTAAGAATCAAACCTGGCTAATGACTACCATAAAGATTACAATACACAATGGGCTGTTTTTCCAATCACAAATTTTAAACAGAAAGTAAACAAAAGAAGACTGTCATAAAAGCGTTTCAATATTATTAGCACAAACACCGACGGGTAATAAATGTGCTTTGTTTACAAATATGCAGGTGGCCCAAATTGTAACAATATTAACACAGATAAATAAACATGACATAGAAAATTAGCCTTTTTGATAATATGCACCATGCGGTGCACTTCAGGCGGCTTTGCTAGACAAGTATCTGATTTTTTTAATAGTAATTGTTTCAGCATTATGAGTAAAACAAAACAAGAATAATTTTATATTTCGAGGCAACTATAGATAGATAGATAGATAACACTTTATTATACACCAATACAAAAATGAACTTGAAGACTAAAATTATAACTAGTAATCTACAACAGACAACCCCAGGAATGAATTGAGATAATAATGGCAATAGTGGTATACCTAACAAATAGTACGAACTACTTACATTTTAATAATAAGTACATAAATAATATATATATATATATGCAGAAATTTTATATATTACATAGATATATACTTAATATACATACCCTACAAATACATATGTACAAAATATTTAAATGTTTATAAATGAATTTAAATATCATATTCCAACGACAGGTAGTATCCCCCGACCATAGTTTGATTATTACGATAATTTAAATTCTATAAACACAAAAATCATTATTTAAGCTGTCGAATAAAAAGTATTGTTTTTAATTTTAATTTAATTAAAAAATCTCGTTTGCCTAACAGTGACAAAATGTGAAGTAGAAACGCGACGAGAAATGGAAGTATTATATTATAAGTTGAACTAAAATACGGTTATTGTCTGTAAAGTGCACTGACATACTTTTCATCATTTTACTCAACGCCGAAGCCACTTTATATGAGCGTAGCAACTTATGACGTCATAATTTTAACGACCCAAATGGCGTATACATTCTAATTCAAAATATTTCTACTATGACCTTTTAAAACTATAAAGACAAAGCGCACGCTCAATAATAGACTGACCGATTAGGGTGTCCAAAATGAGTTACGCATAGAAAGGAGTTCATTTTAACGCCATCTATCTGCCAATGTCAGGTTTTCTTCGATATCTCGTTTTTAAGCCAAGTTATAGGTATATCGGTCTCTTTCATTCGCATGTGTTTCGGCAAGGAATATTACAAGGTAGTGACATAAATCATCATACGTCCAGGACCGTTACAATGAACTTATTGAATTTTTCTTTTATATTGACTGATTGATAATTAAGGCTATTTAGTATATCAAAACATTTTATTATGTTATGCTTTATGGCCTTAAACCTTAGAAATGTGAAGTATTCAGTTATGTATTAAATAAAACATGGACATAATTCAAAATGTGTCAACAGGTTTTACTCAATGTAACATTTCTTTTTATATTAAATAGACCTATCTCAAGAACATAATTTATTAACCAAAAAATATAATACAAAAAAAGAAAATTTCTCTAAAATAACATTTGTATATTATTACTCATTTTATAAACTTCATACTAAACATTTTTTTTTTTTTTTTTTTTTTTAGTAACACATTTAGTCAGAAAATCCGGATTGTCAAAACGTTTTTTACGATTTCCCAAAAATCAACTTTTTTGAGTTAGTCAGTCTATTATTGAGCGTGCGAAAGGTATTTATTTTAATGCGTGTATATGGGCATTGTTTTAGAATTTATTGTAAAATGTATCATCTCCCCAAATATAAATTCAGCTAAAGTAGTTCTACTTCTGACATAATAATAGTGAAGCGACGTCATGGATTTGTTTCAGTAAACAGACGCGTCGTTTGACAACAGAGCGCGTCGCGGTTCTAAATGTTGTCTGTGCTATTTACGAGTATTGCTGGCTCCCACCAGACGACACTCGCAAACGTTGCCCACGTAAACTAGTCTCAGTAGTCAAATGATACTGGGTCCTATAAATTATTTTTAATAATTTCTTATAAGTATATTAATACGTAAAGCATAGACTTTGTACCCCTTTTTACGAAAATTTCGCGGAAACTATGAAATTTGGCACACTTATAGTTTATATAGAGAAGGAGTGCAGAATGCTAATTTTTTTTAATTATGCATAATAAATACATTAAATCAATAAAAAACATTACCCACATTGTATTTGAAACACACACACACACGCATATATACTCTTTTGTTTATTGTTCAAGTCAAATTAACAGTGTAGCCTTGGCGAAATCTGTGATTATATATTATTATTATTATGAATATTGTTGTCTTTGACAACAGAACTTTAATAATGTTCAAACTTAAATTTTGAAATTAATTGTGGTCGAATTTCGACCACTGGGCGACCTCTAGTTTACTCAAAACCTGAATCAGTATTGGGAACCTCGGATGACGTCGGTACGACGTTATGGTTACTGAGGGCTCCTTTACTTGTTATATGATATAGGGAATATTAAACACAGGATTTATCACTTGGTATAATATATTCCGATTGGTTTACATATCATTTTTATGTTACTAATACAATAATAACATTGTTTCAGCAAGACCTTGTGTGTAGCTGTCAAATTGGTATTCTAATCGGTGTTGCCTAAAATGGCCGTCCCAGTGTTGTCAGTACCAAAAATTAATAGTTGCGTTCGAAGAACGCCACAAGTAGTTTCATTATTAATTAAATATTCTTAAATGCTTTTTAGATGATCGTTTTATAATGTCCGATCTGATTTATGTTAGCACTTTGTATCAGTTATCTACGTACAATTTTGGAATCTAAGGCCTCACGCGCACTATGCGGCTAGCTGGGGTCCGGTTAGGAAATTTTGGTTTTATTACGTGTGTATATATTAAAAAGTACAATAGCTAATCAAGATAACTGGTTTGTGAAGTGATCGTACACAAGTATCTTGTTCAGAATCAATAGCGAACAATTTAGATCAATATCGATCAGCCAATGAATTACGCTTTTCTCATATGACGATACTCTGCGCAGACCGATGCTTCATGGATCATTATATATTTTAGAGTTTTTATATATATATATATATATATATATATATATATATATATATAAACTATATATATATATATATATATATATATATATATATATATATATAAACTATTGCAGGAGTTCAGCAGACAGGCAGACATCTCACTTGATGGAAATCGGTTACCATCGCCTATGGACATTTGCAACACCAAAGGTGCTACAAATACGCTGCTGCTCTCTTAAGGGAGACTGGAACCGGGTCACTAAAGCCGGAACACAACTCAAAGTTGTTATTGCGATATACTTTAGACCAGGGGTGGTAGCCATCCAGTCGGGCAAATGCCCTACCACCTGGCTGTGGGTTGTTTTGTCGCCTCTTACGACCTGCCGCCCCAAAGCAGGAAATTGTATTCTTTCTCTGTTCCTGCACGAATTAAAACTAGTAGTATACGTGTGTATGGTGTAGAAATTAGTATAGCTGTTTCACTTTTTAACAAAACTTTAATCTTCTTATATTTTACATATTGTTACAATTGGGCCACCTGCAGATTGAAAACAAAGCACATTTATTATCCGCTCGGTGTTTGAGATAATTACATAGAAGCGCTTTTATTATCGTCCTCTTTTGTTTCTTCTTATTTATTGGTTGTTGTTAAGAGCAGCAGTACTTGTTTATGGCCGTTCGCAGGCATAATTAGGCAGGTATTTCGAACTAATTATAAGAAGTTATTGTTTTGCGTCGAGGCATATTGATTTATATAGTATAAAAGGAATGCCCGAACGGAGTGGGAGACAGTCAAGCGAGGATTACGATACGAGCAAGACGTACATTCGATAAGCGATATAGTGACGGACTTTGTGCGTGTTATTTAATCGTTTATATAACATTTGGGACTTATTGCGTCCGGTTATATTTGTACCTCTGATATACGTGTTTGTATAGTTCTAATAAATTCTATAGTAATTCCAACGGCATTTTAATTCGAGTCCCGCACTCGTAACAATATATTAACACATCTTTATTATTTATTCCTATAATTATCCCATTGTCCTTCTTCCCGCACGCATTGTCTTTCTTCCTATTCCAGACGAAGACAATTCCAAAAACACAAAAATCATAAAAGTTGGTCCAGCCGTTCTTGAGTTATAAATGTTGTAACTAACACAACTTTGTTTTATATATATAGATCACTGAAAGAGCTTGGTAACGACAGCATTATTTCCATTTGATGCGGTCGTCTACATTTTATGTGGCTATATTACCTGATTTATTATTATAAGCATTTCAATCACAATAACATTCATCCAAATTGGTCCAGAACTTTAGAAGCGATTATAGAATAAAAACGTCATATTTTAAATTAGACAATCGCGCAAAAAATACAACTGTCAAAGTAATTAAAGTCCCTTGATTTTGAATCACTCAAAATCATTTAAGCCATCGAGGTGTTATTAGAAACGAAGTCATAATGTTCGTTAAAGAGTAATTTAAAGTGGAGGCGGCTCCTTTGATCTACAATTAATCCTTCAGTAAGCATCCACACCAATCAACATTAATTGCAAGTAATGCAACATATCTGCGCGGGAGTTACTAATTAAACTGCCTCTAAAACTAACGCGATACGCTTTCATCCAGTTCCAAGCGGATCTGAGCCGGTTTCAACTGGATTGAAGGATGTTGTTTTGCAATGTGTTTAGTTGAAAAGCTCTGCTTAGTGTCGGATAGGGTAGGTCCGGTCTTGTTTAAATTAGATTGATTGAGCTTAATAACACAGCTGGATATGATCTTGTATACAATTAATATTAATTCGAGGAATAATGAGACGTGCTTCTGTTTCATTCAGAAGTTTCTTTGTTCATTATATTATTTAAGTGGCCGAAGTAACGTTGATAGGCTTCTGGATACTATACTTTTAAAGAATACTGAGCTGTACATTGTATGTGTGTTAAGAAGCAATGGATATGTATTTTTATTTAAGTTGGGTTAAACGCATTACGCCTCGGAGAAGAGGGGGTGTCGAGCCATAGCTGCGTACCAGCACAGACGAAGACTCCGGCGCTAGGCTGGCCTGAACGACCGCTTGCGCCGCGGCCGTCGAAACCCAGGGAGAGTCCGCCCGCATTTTGGGGCCATCGAAGCGCCCTGCAGCGGCACTGGACGAGACCGTTTTGGCCAACGCTTGCCAGGGTACCTATATGTGGAGCAACCGATTATAGGCGAGTGGAAGGAACACAGGGAGTTTAGTTTTGTGGGTATTCTGGTGGTGGTAACTTACCTCCACCAGGGTAAGATCAGGCCGGTGAGTCCTCACACGCCCTCACCGTGATCCCTACACGGTGATGGGTTCGTAAACGGCTATAAAGTTAAATGAAGTTATAATAATTTATGTTTTTGTGATTAATAAAAGTCTCACCATTTGGAGTGATAAGTATGAAATAAGCATGTTTTTAAAGGATTGAGGAGCTACATAAATAAATTTCCGTATCTCACTCGCACATGAGATGTTTCAAGATATAAATTGACAGATTATGCGACAAATCTACATATAATTACATACATAACATATAATTATTCTACGAGTTTGTTGTTATGATCATTTCGAGCCTTTACCGCCATTTTATCGTAAGCGACATTCGGACCTAAGTACATTTCTTGATGCAAAAGGCATTTTAAACTATTATTTTGTTTTAAGACTTTCAGTTTTACTTAGAGCAGAGCCTACTCGTCGCTAACGATGAAATGGTGGCAAAGGGTAGATTTACTATCCCATCATAGCATCGTCATAAAGTTATTCGCGATGTGATGCCAAATATTAATTAATTAAGTTTGGTAATCAATCTTAATTGAATTACAAGCGATCATGGCAATAATCGATGCGAGTTCGGGCAGCGGCAGAAGCCCCGGCAGGGCGCGGGCTAAGCTCGCGGCGGATTCACCACTAGGCGAATGCCACGCTGGCACACCTTATCTACACTCTACCCGACATCGTACATGTGCACGTCCAGGTGAACGCGTTTTAATATCTTTCCTTTTCTATTGCATGAGTTCAGCAGACAGGCAGACGGCCCACTTGATGGAAAGCGGTTACCATCGCCTATGGACATTTGCAACACCAAAGGTGCTACAAATGCACTGCTGCTCTCTTAAAGGAACTGAAACCTGGTCACTAATGCCAGAACACAACTCAAGGTTGTTATGGCGGCATACTCTAATCCAGGGATGGCAGCCATCCAGACGGGCAAATGCCTTACCACCTGGCTATGGGTTGTTTTGTCGCCTCTTACGACAGGCCGCCCCAACGCAGGAAATTGTATTCTTTCTCAGTTCCTGCACGGATAAAAATATCACCATAACAGACGAAAGGTGTTGAAGGTGTACAAATTTAGTTCTCGCGCTTGCTGCTTACCTTCACCTAAACAAATAAACCTTCTGATTTGTAAATTACAACATAGAGTGTGTGTGTGTATTAAAAGTGTACGATACGAAGTTATCTTTTATTCCTCGTACACCGCTCAACGGAACAACATAACCACCAACCGTACACACATCAACCACCCTCAATAGCTTCCGAAAAGAAGGACAGCGTAACGTGGTTTATAGTAAGCTCGATACTTATACAACTCTTGATAGACGATATGACACATGAAATGATAAGGCGTAGAACACTTTTTATCTCAGAAAATATAAGCTGCGCGTAGAAGTTTGCCGATGACTACTTACTATTATTGTATATACTTGTGTAAAGTATATACAATATGAAATTAAAACAATAAGTTTATTGCAACAACTATGTATGTAACCTTTTTTGTCAACCCTACTGACCATCAGAGCGTGACGTCATGAGGCTATCGGCAAACCTGCGCACGGCTAGTATATCAGTAACTTTTCCAAATATACCTTAAAACTACCTATTCCTTCAAAACATTGTAATATTAAACAATAATAAAGTTGTTAAAATGACTGTAATTATTAGATAAATACTCGGTTCCATTTAACATTTTAGTGCTTAGCAGAAAAGTTCGTCCGTGATTCCAGTGACAACATTTTATACTGTTTCCTCTAAGAATTTTGACTAGAACGCTTTCAGTGGTTTTGAACTTTTTATCATACATTCAAAATTTCAAGTTAGAGAATAGTTTCAAATCCTATTAATATTAGAAACACGAAAGCTTCTGAGAATGTATGGATGTATGTTTGTTACTCTTTCACGCAAAAACTACTGAATGGATTTTGATGAAACTTTACAATAATATAACTTACACATCAGAATAACACATAGGCTATAATTTATAAAGATATAACGATTTTCCATTACCACGCGGGTGAAACTGCGGGGCGCAGCTAGTAAAAATACACATGTGAAGCAATCATTGTTTATCACTAATGGCCGGTTTCTATATATTACTATTCATTCAGTCGCCTTATCATTGGTTGAATTTTGACATTACTTGTATGCAGCTTATGTTAAATGTTAACCAATAGTAAGGTAAACGAACGGTCGGTAAGACAGGAGCCAGCCATAAGTAAGATAACACCAAACAATTTTCCCGTCACATCTCAATTCTTTTCAATTATAGTTTTGTGCGATTTGTGTATTAAACCAGTATTGATTGATAATTAATATATTTTAGACTAATCTACAAAATGTTCGGTTAAATTGTACATCTTTAACTGCCGCCAAACGAGAGAAATTTTCGACAGCCCTCAAATACTTATAGACGGGTCACTGAAACGTCACTGTCATACTGTCAACAGTGATATGTTGTCAATGTCACTCTCGCGAGCGTCGGACTATGGAAGCGGGGTGGCGGGAAGAGGGAATATATAACCTTCTTCCAGAGAATGGTCGCCAGCGCACCAAGTATTCGACGAACTGCAATTCATTGCCTTAACCCAAGTGAATTATAACGTTATCAGTGCTAATATCAAGAGAGATGATATTTGTTATTTAAGCAATAGAAACATTACATTGTAAAGATCACAAAAGATGTTAATTTCATGAATATACCCTCATACATCATGCCATGCCATCATGGATTCTGATCAGTAAAGCTCCCAACAGCTTACAATATTTATAACTTAAACAACAAACTCTGTGTAATATGATTTTTGTCAATTACTGGATACTTTACACTTTACAATGTTTTTGTACAAAAGCAAGACCGCTATAAAGAGTTTATGACAAGCTCTGATATAAATGTATTTAATAAAATAATGCCTAAATATAGTATATATTATATTATATAAAATATACAGATATTCATAATATATATATTTATAATATTCATATATATTGTGCACAAATACATATTATACATACATAAAAAAAAATTACATACTAAATAGAACTCACAATACTTCGTTGAAAACAATCAATATGTTACAACTATTATTTACGTTTAACATTTGGGACTAATAAAATTGCAAAGCAAAACGACACCGCAACCCGCAAAATTTTGTTACAAAAAACGTTGACCATTGTCCTTGAACCACAGTTCAAATAACAATGTGTTATAGTAATATGTCCATCACGAGTGTGTTCGTGGTTGCCGTACACGTGAGCGTTATCTTCGCAATGTGAAGGGCTCTCCAGGCGTCGGGAGCACGCGCCGCGACGTTATCAAACAACCAAACATGTGATGCTGATCGCGGAAACACGACCCGACACTTTATCAAAGCAATTCTCCCTGATTATTTGGCGATTTATATGCTCCAATTTAGCTTTATCAATTACTAAGAATGAATTAACAGACATGTTTTATGAACACCTTATAAACCAAGGACTGGGTCTGGATACCCAATGAGAGCGTCCTGGTATTTCATCATTGACCATGAGTCAGATGCTTGTAGAGACGACACTGCTGTGAATTTCTATATATGTATGCGAATGTTATCCTCCCATAGCTGACGTTCTCTTAGTCCCGAGCACTTATATGTTAAAAAAGAAACCCTTTTGGCTAATAGGACCCTTTTTATTTCACTATATACGGGACCTCAAAGGTCTACCGGACCGATATGGTATTAGTTCAAGCAATCCAGCCGGCAGGCATAAACCAGCTCCGTAGCCGAGAACTCTGTGAATTTGGAAAAAGATTTGGTATTTATAGGCAATTACTGCTGACCGACATTTTGGAAATCGATGTCAATGCATTATTAGACTCAGCAATAAGTGCTTCCCGAACAGGGTTTGTAACAGTTCGCTTGACAGCGGAAGCTCGACGGCGGCATGGTGGTGACGCGGTAGTGGCGCGGTGCCGATGTCGTAACATTGCACGTTCCTGCAGACTACAAGACCACGCTGCCTGCCAGCGTAATCAAATGTTCATTCCGAATCAAACACGACGATAGTCACCCTCAATCGTCAGACAAACAAAGATACACACAAAATTTTACACATATATAAAATATAATTATTTATTGAATTGCATATCCAACTTTCTGAAGGAATAAAAAGACTCAATCAAACAACCTTCGCCTTTATAGCGTCTAACTTATGTATAGGTGTAAACATAATGATTACATACCTACATCATTATTATAATAAACATTTGTTTGTCTTGAACTTTGAATGAAGGGAAATTAACGCAAATAAGCGGCAGATAACGAGTTTCGTTCAACTTTATATTTTATACTAAATTGACCTTTCGCAGTCTTTCAAATGTGACCTTAAATTGACTCCAGTTCCAGGGGCTTTGTCTCTTGGGAGAGAACCGACCATTTTTGATATATATGTATTAGGGGATGGCCACTGAACACCAGTCCTGTGTGGACAACGAAATCGTTTTAGAGACAGACAGACAAAAATTAAAAAATGATTTTTGATATGAGTAACGTATATACTTTCATATGTAATTAGTAAAATGCTGTTATTTTGACATTACAAACAAACACTTCAATTTTATTTATCTATAGATTGATCCAAAATTGACGCGTGTGGCATATCGTCAAAGGTTCAGTTGACACAGTCACCCATCAGCGCGTTCCACTAGTAGCTCACAACGCCCAAAATGCTCCGTTAACTGTTCCACATGGCGACCGCGGTCGTTGTGGTCGTGGCGAAAATGTCACTAATGACGTCATCATTTTCGATCACACAACGCTCACAACGACCCATGGTAAGAGGTGGGTCGAATAACCGTTCCACTTGGGTTTACGATAGTGACGCCGGCAAGCAAGTGGAACAGGAAAAATCGCGGTCGTGAACATGGCTGATGTGATTCTCTGATGGAACGTAGCCTATATACTTATGTAGCCTGAAGTTTTGACGCGAAGCCTTCTGCCTATCGTAATTACCGGTATCTCATTATCAAGCTATCGTTGATTGTATTTGGCACTCGAACTTAAGCCATATGACGTCAAACGGCCGCCCGAGGCTTATTTGTGCACTAGACTACTCCATGTGGCTTCACTCGCGTGTACTACGGAAGTTAGCCAACGTAGAACTTTGAGAACCGTTTTATTTGACTTCCGAACAAAGCAGTATTTATATATTAAAGCACATAGTTAAGGTTAATTTATTGATATTGATGACTTTCATACTAGGTACATTTCATACATGATAACACTCATGCTACCAGGTCTATACCTGGTATCATGAGTGTTATCATAATATATAAACCTTATACTAATATATAAAGTTGAAAAGTTTGTTTTTTGGTTGAACGCGCTAACTTTAGGAACTACTGGTCTGCATGGAAAAAATTCAGTGTTAGATAGCCCATTTATCCAGGAAGGCTATAGGCTATATATCATCACGCAAAGACCAATAGGAAGCGGAGCACCAATGAAGAAGCTTTCAAAATCGGGAGGTTTTTTAACTTACTTTTTTTATCTATTCCACGCGGACGAAGTCGCAGGCAGGAGTTAGTAAATATATAAATAACCAAGCATAATGTTTACAATAGAAAAATATTAAGACTGTAGTAAAATAACATAACATGAATACGATTCTCGCACAATAATTAGTCACCCTAGAGAGGTGGTTATGACATATGGTTGCACCGAAGAACACCTCTTTGTTAATTCTTCCTCCCAATTCGTCATCAAGGAGACGAATGAACTTTTAAATGAAGAATGCGCCAAAAGAACAGAACAAGAACAAAAGAGCAAACCATAAAGAAAATCTATACAATAATTAAATCACTTTATTATACCGTGTAAAACAAATCCTAGTGATGAGTGACGCCCCGGGGCCAGGTGAACCTTTTCCCCTTGTTCCACGTCCCTTGGCATCCCCCGGCCATCGCATCGCGCCCGCAACATGTGCCTTCGACCAAAGGCCAACTGATCTTTCGTCACCACGCCCGCTCGCTTTTATATCCAATTAGGAAAAACAACTACCCGCAAAATATTACAATAACACAATAATAGGTGGCACTACTTGGAACAAACGGCATTAACAGCATGTATGTATGTACGTTTATTTTAAACGCTTTTTACTTGACCTGTTTTCAAAATATCTGCGATTTGGCCATGGTGAACGCATCGCGGTCTACCAGCAATAATTTTATGACAAACAGACCAACAAATTTTATTCACACTTTATTAGTATCAAATACAGATGAGATAATTATTATGGGAGTACAGCAGACAGGCTGGCGGACCAACTGTGATGAAAACTGGTTACCGTCGTCTGTACCGTGGCCGGACTGGTAAGTGAGATTGTAATCGGGCCACTAATGCTGGAATACAACAGGGTTGTAATGGCGGCATGCTCCAGACTAACGGCCCAATTTTGCTATTATTATCTTTGTTAAATCGCTCGCCACTATCGTTTGAAACGTAAGTTTGCCGGATTTCGTATTCTGTTAATTCCAACGGTTGCCCGTGGCACGCCACTATGTCTCTATAAATATTTATAAGCGACTAGAGGCCCCGGCAGATGTTGTCCTGCCATAAAAAAATAAAAATCCGATCCCAGCGCCGCCTACTGGTTTCAATTGTGAATCTAAACCATCCGTGGAACCATTCAAACACACACAAAAAAACATCAAAATCGTTCCAGGAGATTAAGAAGATCCTAGAACCCGAGCCCGGTGCCACCTACCGGTTCCAATTGAAATCTAAATAATTCCGGGACCCAATTAAAAACACTTAGAAAAAATGTCATTAAAATCGGTAAACTCGTTCTCAAGTTATGTGCGTACATGCATTTCTATGCTTTATTTTTATACCTTTTAGACGTTCTTTAGACTTCTACAAATATTTCAAAACCAAAATTAGGCAATTCGGTTCAGCCGTTCTCGAGTTTTTGTTAGACTAACAAACATCAATTCATTTTTATATATATAAGAAGATATAAGACAAGTCGTGATAAATGTTTAAAATTTTTGATAGCTTTTCAATATTAATTTCGGTTAATACCATTTTTTTCTACTATTATTCTGCCGCGACGATATCGAGAAGGTGTTGTGGATTTAGTGGAATACGAATTTTTGACATTATCGTAATGGAATCGTACTCCAAATATCAACGAATAGCCACACCAATATATTGAAATAGCAGAATTGGACCCCAGGGGTGGTAGCCATCTAAACAGGCAAATGCGACAGGCCAGCTAATAAGATTAATATTTATGAATGAAGATAGTTTAGAAGTAACAGTTAGGTACCTACACGTATTTAATCTTCGTTTTAGTAGTTGAAACGGCCGTGTTATCGAAGTGGCAAGAAGTCAGTGGGTGAACAAACTATGCTTTGCCGTGGCCATCGGCGAAATGTGTCAACAAGATGACTATTTTGTTTATATTCGCAATGGCCGATAACGGCGGGTCACTGCAGACTGACGCCAGACAAGTTGACTGACCACGCGCCCCGCGCTCCCGAAACGGATTGCCTCATCAACCTTCGATGCGTTAAGGGCCCGTAGCTAGGGTTGCCAGATAGCAACTTATCAAATCCGGGACAATTCTATAAAAACAATGTCGGATCGTGGCCATAGTAGAAAATATCATATATTTTTTATTTTCCAAGTATTCATATTTGTATTTGAAAAGAAAAATGCCATTTATTTTCAAATATATACTTTAATTAGATAGGTATGTATTCTGTACTTAGTGGGTAATTAACGCCAGTTATAATTCTAAGATGAAGCACTGTGGTAGTAAATCAACACGTTAAACTATCATAGAATTGAGCACTTAGCTTAAATTAGCAATTTTAAACTTTGATAGACAATGAATACTAAATTACAAATTAAATAGTAATAAACTGAAGAAAACAAAACAATAATAATAAGACACTACCATACAAAATGTTAAAACAATAAATTCTAAACTTAAAAAACAGTCAGTGTTTGGTACATTTTGTTAAAAAATAGTAAGTTTTTAGAATTCGGGACAATAAGCGCTAATTACTGGACACGGGACAAGAGGCAAAATTCCGGGGCAGTCCCGGATTTCCCGGCGGTCTGGCAAGCCTACCCGTAGCCCGTAGAGACTACGTGCTACGCCCGCCGCTACGACTCTGCGTAGCAAATGTAAGGTACAACGTTGACTATACAACCAAAAATTATTAAACTTAATAATTACTATCTTTGTACAATTTAATGTACTTTGTATTTAAAATTGTCTATTGCGCAACTGCATGTAACTAAGAGTCATTGTGTCAGCAGTTTCGCTTGCGTTGATGTATTTTTTCAGATATAGCGGTGGAATACACGCTGGGAATACCACACGCCCTCTTTTAAACCAAATCTGTCCCACGGGAACCTAACATTTTCCTAGAGAAAAAGTAGTCTATGTGCTATACCAGACTATAATCCATCTCTGTACTAAATTTCATTCAAATCTGTTTAACCATTCTCGCGTGACTGAGAAACAAACATACATCCGAACTTTCGCATTTATATACATTAGTACGAGTATAGTATAAGCAAGTTTTTTCTAACTTACATTCCACAAAACTATCCCACTTTTGTTGATAAAACGTAACCTATGGTCACCCCATGAAGAACAACACTTCTGCCATAATAATCAGTATTTATGTATTTAGCAGACTACTCTTTCAACCTATATATGCTATGTGCAGGCTATATAATGAGATTGCAAGTACAAATAGATCCATTGATATTGTTACGAGCTACAGGACTCGAATTAAAAATGCCGTTGGAACTACTATAGAATTTATCAGAACTGTACAAACTGTATAAAACAAATACAAATAAAACTGGATGCAACCAGTTCACACTGCACGATTCCATGCAATTCAACACGCGCAAAGTCCGTCGTCTATATCGCTAATCGAGAGTACTACAACCTCTTACTTATCTCGTAGTCGTCGCTTGACTGCCCACCCCTCCATTCGGGCATTGTCTTATACTAACTACACAGTACAAAGGAATTGGAATCGCACACCGAGTTTCTAAGAAATATTAATTTGCACACCTGCGAACGTCTACAAAGTCGAAAACAATAACAATAGGGATTAGTTCGACGCTAATGGTGGCTATAAAACAAGTAGAAAAACAATAGCATGTTACAAATTCAAAACACAAAGGATTCCCTAATCCGGGAGGACAATAAGTTGCGCTTACAATAGGCTGTGCGGCTTATCTTTGACGGCATGTAACAATATTTTTAATTCCGCCTTCTTTGGATTTAAACGTGAAATTCGGGCTATTATTTGCACCAATGCTCCTGGCATAAATGCATACTAATTTTGTTACCTAATCCACCGCAAAACTAACCCCTAAATATCTTGTCAATGTGTGGTATATTATGTGCTCACTTGTTTAGAGTACGGCTTGACCTAATAATTGATACATAACAAGAAATATGTAACTTTTGGCTGTTTCTTGTTTTGTGTGCCAAATAAATAAATAACCAAACGTCTTGGCAAACGAGTCGATTTTTTGACATGTTTTTGACACTAACTCGAGCACTATTTAGTTGTTGACTTAATTTCATTGGTAACATAATGAATACAATAACCCGCGGGGAGCTTTGTGGCGAAGCCTTAGCAGCCGGCACGGAGTGGAGATTGCTAGGGCTAAGACCCAAGTTCCAGGGGTCGAAGTGATAAAAGGCAAAACGTCAGAAGTAGCTTCGTTGAACCTGCAGCCCACCTCTCTACACCCCTTAGCCACTGACACCCATGTTGCCTCTCGTCAATTTGTACGGTTTCTGGGGCCCATGCAGTGAGTGACGAGCCACCGTCTGTCCATTATTCCGTGTTCGCCGAACATTGCGACCCCACAGTCCTAGATTCCCAGTTCCGCTAGCAGTTCACCCCAATAGCCCGGTACCTTCTGTTCTCATTCCCTACAATGGTCCTGCATTGACCGGGGCTTGTCCTTGGGTGCATTTGCATGGTCCGAAACCAGTCAGTGCCAGGCCCCGTTTAGATTGAATTTGCCAAGGGGCCTCTCCGTAGCCTTCCCATGCGACCCCTCCAAGAGTCCGGACCATTTTTATGGCCCGAGGCCTCCAAAGACATACATTATAATAATAAATCTTTATTAGCCTGATATTATTTCTCCGTTACCGCATGGATCTGTTCTGTTTACTTGATTTGAGTAAGCCTATTTAGCCAATAAATACGGTTTTAAATCTTCATCTCTCTTAATTTTACAACATAAATGAGAATGAAAATAATTTGTTTGTTGAGGCAAAAATCTTACAATTTAAAATATTATTGTTAAACACCATCCTCGTATTTGTTGAGCGGTGCGCAGAAGAGAGGAAGCCATGAGCAGCGTATTTACGATTCGCCGGGAACGCTGCCGGAAGAGCGGTCGAATGTTTCACTGCTACATTGTTACCGTTTTACCTCTTAAATAATAAATACATTGATATTGTGTGCAAATTGAATAATTATATTATTAACTAGGATTCGCCCGCGACTACGTCCACGTCCACCAATATTTAAAAATGAACAATATTTCCAACAGGACAATGAATTATGTACTAGAGCAATATGGGCAACAACCGGCCCGCGAGACATTTTCAAAAAACGTAATTAAAAAAATATTACATTAGGCACTTATACTCACGGGAGTGACAGTGAGGTGGCAAACATGAAATCCTTTGATGTTTGCCGCCTCACTCTTTGATAATCGCCGCCACTCGGCTTGCTCGCTCAAATTCTTTGAGGTTTGCCGCCTCACGGGCGACACATAAAAAGATTTATTGCTTCTCAATTATTCTAATCTAGTTTATTTAAAAATATTATCACTACTTTAAAATGCACCAAGTACTTTGAAACGTGGCCCGCGAACGTATTTGCACGCTAAAGCTTGTCCCTGAACATGTCCAAGGTTGCCCATACCTGTTAACTAGAGTATACATAAATCCTAGAAATTCCCGCTAAACCCGCAATAAGTAATGTCACTTAAGACATACGCAACCACAACTGTTCTATCAAAACATTTTTTTTTATTGTAGGAGTTCATCAGTCAGGCAGATAGCCCACTTGATGGAAAGTGTACCATGGACCGCAGGAAATTGTATTCTTTCTCCGTACTTACACGGATAATTTAATAGTTACAGAAAGCAAAGTATAAAATCATTTAGCTACTTGATAGAACCGCTTTAAAATAGCTCTACCCTAAATCTCGCGAGATAAAGTACCGCAGCATTTAAAAACCATACACTTCTTCTAGAAAGAAGAAAAGAAAGCAAAACGTTTATTTGGTCATCACATAGCGTGACATGGCGATGAATTGTAGAATTATATATACCAAAAAAAGTCTCGCGATGGTACCAAATAGGTGCAGTTCAGCATGTGCCAGGCAACAGGTGCCTGGCGCGAGTGATTCGAATCGACAACTCGCCACTGTGAGTTCAATCCTACAGGAATTCTATAGGATTCAACTCAGTGGTGAGTTGCTCCAAACTCGCAACATAAAAAAGGTCAATCGTAGCTGTCATTTTTGTGCCAGCGAAACTTCGTTCGCGTCATTGCCACCACGACGACGTCACTGTCAAAGCATTGCAACGGCAGCGCCACCTATTCCGCTGTATTCGTCTGTCCCGCAGAAATGACGTCATTTGTCCGAATAAAATGACCCGAGGTATAAGCTAGCTCTGTATGTATGATATAACTGAAAAACCTGACATCAATTTAAATAAAAACAATAATGTTTTTAATATTAACTCTACTATGAGTCCTAGTCCTTTAAACTGCTAGAAATGACCAAAGCTAAACCTACTTCTAATTTAAATATAGTTCACCAAAATATACAGGGTTTAGCAGGTAAAGACTTACAAATTGAACTTTTTTTAAAAGAATGTAAGGTTCATGTCCTATGTATTACAGAACATTGGCTTACAACTTTTGAAGTCGTAAACTTCATAGAGCATTATACAGTGATAAGTGCATTTGTAAGGAAGTCCGCTATACATGGCGGATCACTTATCCTTGTAGCAAATGATGTAAAATGTAAAGAGCGTAAAGACATTATGTCCCTTTCTGTTGAACGTACTGTGGAGGTTTCCTGTATTGAGCTTGAGCGCTATATAATTGTCTGCGTCTACCGACCCCCCACAGGGGATTATAGTGTATTTGAAAGCACAATGGAGGAATTATTAATAAAATTAAATAAAACTGATAAATTGCCTATAGTTTGTGGGGATTTTAATGTTAATTTGTTGGAAATGTCATCAACTCGCACTAAGATCATTAATCTTTTCAAATCCTTTAATCTTATACATGTCTTTAATGAACCTACGCGTATAACTGCTACTACAGCTACCTGTTTAGACAATATATTTTGTAGTTGCAAAATAATCGATAAATCACTCATAGATGTACTACGGTCGGATCATTGTGGCCAGTTTATATCAATACCTTTTGACAGTATTAAAATCACTTCTAAAATAACCTGTAGACCGGTGAATTATCATCGCTTAAGAACCTTTAAAGATAATCTAGCCAAAAATTCCTACCTTGGATCTCAACAGCGAAGATCCAAACAACTTGTATAGTAGTTTCTTCGACGTTATACAAGCTGAATTTGAAAACACATTTAAAACTAAAACAATAAACAAAAGTAATAAACTTAAGTTTAGTGATTGGGCTACAAAAGGTATATATAAAAGTCGAATAAAACTGTATGAATTATACAGTGAAAAACAATTTAATCAAAATCCAGACTTTCTTGGCTATATTAAAAAGTACTCTAAGACCTTTAAAAGAGTGTGCATCGCTGCCAAATCTTTATATTATAGTAACAGAATTAAAAAATCATCAAATATCATTAAGACAACTTGGAGTGTCATAAATAACGCTTCCGGCAAAACTTCACGTCGAGATGATGGAATTGAGCTTGTAATTAACAATAACACCATTAGTAATACCTTTGAAATTGCACAAACATTTAATGAATACTTTAGGGATATACCAACCTTAACAACTAGCTCTTTGTCATCATCACCACTGGAAGCTGAGCTGCTAATGACACAGTGTGTTGATGAATGTAATATTTCATTCAAATTTAATCATATAGATACAAGTGATATTGTAAAAACGTTTAAATCATTAAACATTAAAAACACAGCTGATTTTTGGGGTATATCTTTAAAAGTATTAAATGACATAATAGACACTATTGCACTATCACTAGTAGAAAATTTAATCGATGTGTAGATAAAGGGGTATTTCCCGACTTAATGAAAGTTAGCAAAGTTATCCCTATATTTAAAAGTGGAAACAAAAACGACCCCTCCAACTTTAGGCCAATTTCTATTTTACCAACCTTAAGCAAGATCTTTGAAAAACTAATTTTAAATCAACTGCTCTCACATTTTAATATTAATAAATTATTTCATACTAAACAGTTCGGGTTCACCAAAGGTCGATCCACTACCGATGCAGGTGTTGAGCTCCTAAAACACATTTATGATGCTTGGGAAGGATCACAGAATGCCATTGGTGTATTCTGTGACCTGTCCAAGGCATTCGATTGCGTTGAACACGTGACCCTCCTAAAAAGCTCAAATATTACGGTATTCATGGCGATTCTCTCAACCTATTATCGTCTTACTTAAATAACAGATCCCAAAGCGTTGAAATTAACAATGTCAAATCTTGTGAGACTGGCATATCTATGGGTGTGCCCCAGGGCTCTATTCTAGGTCCCTTCTTATTTTTGATATATATTAATGATTTGCCATATTTTATTAATGATATGTGTGAGGTAGTGTTGTTTGCTGATGACACATCACTTATATTTAAAGTCGATAGAAATAAACTGAACTTTGACGACGTAAACAACGCCTTATCCCAAATATCTAAGTGGTTTACTGTAAATAACTTATTACTCAATCCGAGCAAAACTAAATGTGTTAAGTTTGTTATGCCCAATGTAAAAGAATACGATATTAATATCTCTCTTAACGACACTAGACTTAATCTAGTAGATTCAACTGTATTCTTAGGCATTAACCTTGATCAGAAGCTCCACTGGGGCGCTCATGTATCTAGTCTCTCAGGAAAACTTAGTTCTGCTGCATATGCGGTCAGAAAAGTTAGGCAGTTCACTGACGAAGAGACTGCTAAACTAGTTTATTTTAGTTATTTTCATAGTGTCATGTCCTATGGTATTTTACTTTGGGGCAACGCTGTTGACTTAGAGACCATATTTGTTTTACAAAAAGAGCCGTAAGATCAATTTACAACCTCGGCCCTCGGGTGTCTCTTAGAGAATGCTTCAAGGAAATCAATATTATGACGGTCGCCTGCCAATATATCTTTAATAATATAATTTATATTCGTAATAATTTGAGTGCCTACAAGCAGTATAAGGATATTCACAATTTCAACACCAGGCATTGTAATAGACTGATATTGCCATCTTTTAGATTACAAAAAGTACTGTCCTCTTTCTTGGGGTTGGTATACGCTTCTTCAATAAGATTCCGAGTGAAATGTTAGATCTGCCTTTCACTAAATTCAAAACCAAATTAAAAAGTATCTTGCTAAAAAGGGATACTACACTATTGAAGAATACTTAAATGACAAAAATTCATTTACATAGCAGCTCACTCTAACATCTTATACTATATTTTGTTTAATGTTATCTTGCCAAGCTTGTAAGGGATTTATGGAGATATATTGCAGCATAACATTTTAGTACGTCATATCATTATTATAACTTTCATAATATTTTTCTTTCCTCTTATTGTGTTTTGGTCTTATTGAGTATGCACTGTTTGCTACAACTCCATTAATTCTTCAAAAAGTATTTCTGTAACATACTTCTGTATAAAACTTATTAAAAAAAAAACAACTTGAGATATAAATAGAATAAGAAACTTAAAGAAAAACATTATTTAGCTAGACGTGTTGCTGGGGAGTTTCTTGCCGCTTCTTCTCCTTAACAGCAATAACACGTTGTGAAGCGAAAAATTAAATTTTAACTTATATATTTATATGACCTTCAAAAAGTGTTCTCCAGTGGAACTTATTTTGAATAAAAAACTTTGAATTTGAATTTGAATTTGAATTTGTATCCAGTTTCACTTAAATCTGTCCTGTAATTTTCACTTGATGCTCAGACAAATATTGTAAAAGTTGTTTCAGAATCAGCCGGTCCGAATTAGTCACCTTGATTTTTGCATATTTTTAAATGCACTGTAAAAACTCGAATCCTCTACGAATTTATTATAAATAGCCTTTTAATTAACACATATAAATGAGAAAGTAATAGGTGGTATTTTTCGCAGACTAGAAATACCATCAGCGAACACCGTTTTTGGCAGTTCCTCACTTTTCCTCAATTAAGCAACAAGACGAACGATAAAGGTCGATGGCTGAAGTCTGCCGCCCACAACACGGTCGATGGGGAGCGGGCTTGGGTTTACTATGGATGCTTTACACGTATTAAGTTAAATTTTCCAATGACTGGAATTATGCAGAAGATTCGTACACTTATCTAACTGACCCATGCTTACTTCGCTGGGCGTCGAACATTTTTACTTTTATTACTAATCACAATCAAATATGGCCTATGTCACTCAGGAATAATGTAGCTTTCTACTTGAAAGAATTATCAAAATGGGTTCAGTAGTTCAAGAGATTACTTCCTACAAACGAACTCACAAACTTTACCTCTATATCATACAGGTATAGATGTAGTTTTGTACAAAGTATTTACACAATCGAAAGAAATAAGCGCCAGTTGGTCGGCGACCGGTTAGCCGCCCTATGTATCGCTAGTAGGAGAGAATGGAGGTTGATCTGACCGAGCTTAAAGCCCACAACTGGCAAGACACTGCTTGACAGAGGCCAAGACCCTTTTTAAGTCGCTGAGCCAATGGAATTAGTTAGTTATGTACAATGAGATAATTGTCGATTTAAATATCACATTATTTTTATGCCGACTTTCTCGCTGTCTAATTCCATGACAGCTGTCAAGTCACCGATACCAAAAATCCTAGGCTGACCGGCCAGTGAGCATAAGAAGTTATATATGCTTTGTTTGCATTATTGTTAAACACCATAGTATAGACGTGAATTAATAAATAATTGTTTTGACTGAAAATTACCAACTTGTCATCAATTTCTTAAGTTAACTCGCTTCTTAACTAATGCAAATACACGTATTAAGTAGACAGTAATAAAAAAATAAGAAAAACTTTCTGCAAATTATTACTCAAAACCATAGTTTGCATAAAATGATTAAAATTTATTTGGAATTTACTTACATTTAGTACATGCAAATCGGGAAGACCTATGATTTTCATAATAATTTAAACTAAAAACATACTTATCAACTTACGCACTTAATAAGTGTAAACCAGCTATTACATTGCTACGTAAAACTAAACAATACAAATAAATTTCATATGACCAGAACTGTATTTAATAAGACACATTTGGCACAGTCACCAACAATAATATTATCGCAGGTGAAGCCTGAGCATATGAAAGACCACAAAGGCTACGTTCGCGACCGCGATTCTTCCCGTTCCACTTGCTTGCCGGCGTTACAATGCTAAAGCCAAGTGGAACGGTTACTCGACCCGCCTCTTGACGTGATCGAAAAAGATGACGTCATTCATCTATCACTTCTTGGGCGTTGTGAGCTACCAATGGAACGTGCTAAAAAGGTTTCCTATGATGTTCCTTCAAACGCGTGAACTTACGATACGAAATAAACCCGTCATCTCGGCTAGCTATTGTAGCTGATGTTTTATCTGACATTGAAATCTAAATAGCCACGGACCTGTGTATGCAAATTCTCTCAAAAACGTCTTTCACGCACCCTACGGATATTCAAATTCAAAAGTTTTTACTCAAAATAAGTTTCACTGAAGAACACTTTTTGAAAGTCATACATATAAGTTGAAATTTAATTTTACTTCCTATTCTATGTACACCGCTTCGCAACGTGTTATTGCAGTTGAGGAGACGCGGCAAGAAACTCCCCAGCAACACGTCTAGCTAAACCACAGATCATTGTGTTTCTATGATCTGTGAGCTAAACATTGTTTTTCTTTATATTTCTTATTCTATTTATATCTCAAGTTTTTTTTTATAAAATTTATATAAAAGTACTAGCTGACCCGGCGAACTTCGTACCGCCATATTTTCTGAATTCCTAAAAGATTGTTTCATGACACAAAAACAAAATCACCAAAATCGGTCCAGCCGTTTAGGAGTTCACTGTCAATACACGTACAGAAGAATATAGAATATATTTATATATATATATATATATATATATATATATATATATATATATATATATATATATATATATATATATATATATAAATAGATGTTACAGAATTACTTTTCGAAGAATTAATGGAGTTGTAGCAAACAGTGCATACTCAGTAAGAGTAAAACACTAATCATATTATAAGCTTTCAACCAAGAATTTCCTAAACTACTATTATGATATGGGGTTTTGTAAAAAGGGTATCATAAAGTACGTTAGTAGTCGACAGCATATGGCGCAAATGTCGACACGCAACAGTAATAAGTAACAACAAGTCTTTTTTTTATTGCAGGAGTTTTCAGCAGACAGGCAAACGGCCCACTTGATGGAAAGCGGTTACCATCGCCTATGGACATTTGCAACACGAAAGGTGCTACAAATGCGCTGCTGATCTCTTAAGGAAGACTGGAACCTGGTCACACAATTATGGGAGTATTTAAAATAAACTAGATCTTAAGAAATTAATTTTAATTCAATTAACCAAAGTCTTAAAACAATACAGATCAACAAAAACTGGCTATTTTCACGACTACCGTGCACGATATGTGTGCTTTGACAATGCCAACTCAATAACCCTGCAATGCAATTAGTATTTATATATTCTTTGGCTTAAATACGAGTTCAAGTCGCGAGAAACTAATAAAATAATAACTCTAAAAAATATAATTACCTCCGTGTTCCTCCATGTCGCGAACACAAAACACAAACACTTGGAAAAAACTTTAATACGAACGAAGGCAAACTTATGAACTAATATCACACAATGTAATTTTGTCTTTTCTAAATCACTCGCTTGCAAAGTCAATTGGTTGGGAGTCTTTTTTATCCCATTTGTGGGGTTGTTTAATGACAGGTGGGGACTAGAGGTGCGCCTTTAATTTGACCCGTGTGGTGTGGGTGCGCGGCATTTATTCCGGTGCGGGTGGTGCGGACGTGCTGTGCTCTCGGCGCGGCGGACGCTACTGGACTGGCCCACTGCCTGTCTGACCACTGCGCCGCCTCTGCCTGTGCCTGCAGGGGCTGCACTCTGGGATCGCCGGTTTTCTACACTCTCGAGTAGGGCTCGCTGGCCCTATCAAACATATGCAATAGCCTAATGCTGCGTCCACACCTGTATCATTTACATTACGCTATCGCGTGTCTTCAAATAGGAATAAAACTTTCCGTATCTTTATATCTATTTTTAATCTTTATTTCACCGGATTGGGAAAAATGTGCCCGCTTCATGAGAAAACAATTTATTAAACAACTCTATGACAAAAAAAGCCTTACTTTAACTAGAGACTATCGCGTTCCCAAACTCAGAGGGCGCGGGTTCGAATCCTGGCAGTTTCTGAACTAATGTGCACATTTTTACAATTTCCACGTGGTGAAGGAAAACATCGTCACGAATCCTGCACATCGAGGTAACCAATACGTCAAACCTGCCGAGCCGCCTTGGATAACCATGTCCGTTCCCCTATAGTAGGTCGCCCGAGCCCAGCAGTGGGACATTTATGTATTGTGACGAGTTGCGAGACTCGAATTAAAATGCCGTT
The DNA here is from genome assembly GCA_039645545.1 of Dendrolimus houi. Lineage (NCBI taxonomy): Eukaryota > Metazoa > Arthropoda > Insecta > Lepidoptera > Lasiocampidae > Dendrolimus > Dendrolimus houi. The sequence goes on from CM077125.1 coordinate 24,002,696, forward strand.
GGAATTATTATAGATTTTATGAGAACTATACAAACACGTATAACACAGGTACAAATATAACCGAACAAAACAAGTCCAAACGTAATGCAGACAGTCGTAATTCAATAAAACGCGCAAAGTCCGTCACCCTCCCTCAATCAGGCCATCGTTTTATACTGCACAAATGCAATGTGCCCGTATCGTAGTCGACATAATCCAAAACACTTGGCTAATGACTCGGCCGCAAGTGACCATAAACGGGTACAATAAACAATGTGCTGTTTTCTAGAAACGTATGCCAATAAATAATTAAATAAAAGAAGACAACCATAAAAGAATTACAATTACTTCAAATGCCGACAGGTAAAAAAATGTGTTTTTACAGATATGCAGGTGGATTTTGTTTTTGTTGGAACTTAAGTTGTAACAGTATAAATACCAAATTTTTTACGAAACGACGTATGGTTTGCTTGCTTTTTTTCGTTGATCATTACAGAGTGCATAAGATGATTTTCACGAAGTCTCATATGGATATTATGAACGGCTATTATTGTACAAAATAATATTAAAAGGTAAACAAAGTAAATACTTATCTGTATTTTAATATCGCACGTGACCCCAAAGACCCACGTTAACGTGCTAAAAATACTTTTAAATTATATCAATTTACCGATGTATTAGAACTAATAACCGTATACCTATGTGTGTATATAGTACACACGTACAAATAGTATATGTATTGTACATTAATTACGTATATAACCTAAATCAGGAAGTACGATCCAAAGAGGTGTCGGGCTAAGCGTTCAGTCACAGTTCATTTATGTATAGTTTCATATATAAAAATGAATCGTGGAGATGTATGTACGCGCATAATTTGAGAACGACGAATTTTTGTATGTATTTGAGTGACTCCCCGGTTTATTTACATTCACAATTGGAACCGCTAGGTGGCGCTGGAATCGGGTTCTAGTTTTATATGTAATGGGCCGAATGTGCTTCGAACCGAATACAAACCCGGCCGAATATTCGGTTAAAACAAAAAAATTCGGCCGATCGACACGTCGTTACTTTTTGATGTCGTGACTTGATGAGGCCGAATCTTTGGCGTTATTACACCATAACCTGCCTCTGGTTAAAGAAGGGGACGAGTTTACCCCGACAGGATGCCCTCGCCCGTGGCCTGGTCTATGGCCAGGCCGAACTCCAGGTGATCAGGACGCGGGAAACCGCGGCCATGATCCAATCTTGGTCAGTAGAGTTGGAAAACCCTGTTGCTGGCATTGACACGGTGGAGGCGGTTCGACCGCAGCTGTTGCGATGGCTCTCGCGGAAACGCGGGACCCTGACCTTCAGAATGACACAGATACTTACCGGGCACGGTTGCTTCGGTAAGTATCTGTGTCAGATTGCGGGCTGCTTGCCTTCACTCCGATGCCGCCAATGTGGCGCGCTAGGCACGGCGTTACACACGCTAGTCGAGTGCGCAGCATGGGCACCTCAGAGGTTTGAACTCGAGACACTTGTAGGACCGATCGAATCGCTGGGCGATCTGGTGCAAGCCATGCTGCACAGCGACGATTGGTGGGTGGGTGCGGCCAATTTCTGCGAGACGGTAGTGTCTCATAAGGAGGCCGCGGAACGAGATAGGGAGAGAGATGGTAGTGCGCATGCGTCTCGCGGGCGCCGACGTCAGTCGGGAGCCCGGAGGCGCAAGTATGCGCATGACCTCCCTCCCTGAAATACCGCTGCAGGGGCCCTCTAGCATCTAGGAGGGAGCAGAGGAGTCTTCACCCCTGTTGACGAAGTGAGTTTGCCTCTCCCGGGGCATTCTCAAGCACTTGTGCGCTAGGATCGGTGTGGGCGTAACTACGTTCTGTATCTCACGCCTTTCCTGCCATAAGCGCGGGGCACATGGGAGGAGGGTGGTTTTAGTGGGGTATTGATTAGTCGAGTCTCCACACAAGCCGGTTGATTATTGTTTGGATTGCCTCAGTGGAAAGCCTCCATGATCAACAACGGTCTAATCCCTAGCAAAGGACCCGGTATGTGCGAAATGCATTTCCCCCGCCTTAAAAAAAAAAAAAAAAAAAAGGAACGAGTTTACAATTAATTTAGAAAAAGAGAAAGGGTTAATTAGAGCCAGGAGGGTCTGAAGATTAAATTTTTAGATATTTTCTGTTTGTTAAACCATCCTGTGAAAAATTTAAAAGAATCCGTACACAGAGCTAGATTATAAGACGGCCTCTATGGTTGAGCGGGCTAAGTCATAGCCGACGAACTCGCTGGAACGCAGAGGCTCCGGGTTCGATCCTAGCATGGTAAATTTCGTAAACGAGCTTTCCGTCATTTACTATGATCTGGGTGTCTGAGATCGGCCCCCGAGTGGTCCGTTGTATACAATATTACCTGTAACCCGAGCGTAACTTCTTAACTTGGTGATATACAACGACAACGTGTGTGTTTGTCTGCCGATTATTATTATTACATCTCGGGACAACGCTTACAACACTTTTTATCCCGGTGTCGTTTTTGTGAGATAGGTGAATATAGCCAGATAGGGCGCGCTGCCGTCAGGTCTTTTTGGTGCTGCTTTTGCAATTGACTACCAAATACTTTGTCGTCATGACAACGCCAACGCAGTTTCGCTGGCATTGTTAATCTATAATATTGTTACGAGTTGCGGAACTCAAATTAAAATGCCGTTGGAATTATTATAGAGTTTATTAGAACTATACAAACACGTATAACACAGGCACAAATATAACCGAACACAACAAATCCAAACTTAATGCGGAAGGTCGTAATTCAATAAAACGCGCAAAGTGCGTCATTATTAGATTCCCGAAGCTACACACGTCACGCTATGATCGTGGTTCTCGCTCAACTGACTCCCTCTTCCCTCAGGCCATCGTTTTATACTGCACAAATGCAAATGTGCTCGTATCGTATCATCGACATAATTTCCTAGAATCAGCTTGTACTTAATCCGTAACACCTGGCTAATGATGCCTGCAAGCGGCTGTAAATGAGTACGATAGAACAATAGGCTATTCTCCACAATACTAGAAACATATGCCAATAAATAAGTAAAGAAAAAGAAAACAATCATAAAAGATTACAATTAGTTCTGTACTAATTGTGATTAGTAGACTGTACGTGAAATTTGTCTTTGTCGAAGCCTAAGTTGTAACAATATTATAAAATTCATAAACATGCCGCATATGTACATTGAATTTATTTAAAAAAAAAAAACTGGAATGTACTATATACACAATGGAGAACACGATGCAATTTTTTTAGAATTCTTGTCTGTTTGTCGGTTCGGGATTCATATAAAAACTACTGTGCCGATTTCGATGCGGTTTTGGCTGATCGACAGCTAATTCTTAGATTTAAACTCTGCGCTACTTTTTATCCTGAGAATCCTGAGGAAATTTTTCTGAAATTTAAAATTGCCAGTTAAAAAAAAAACGAAATCCATAGCGATTTTCCACTGATCGATAGCAAATTTAATGTAATAAAATGTGTAATAATTTTTATCCCGAGAATCCCACGGGAATTTTCCCGGAGCGGTTTGAAGTTGTTCGGGTGCGTAAAATTAGCTTATTCCAACACAGTTTTCACTAAAACGATAGCTGCAGTACTTTGTCCCGGAATCCCATGGGAATCTCAAGTCAAGCGTGGATGAAGTCACCCGCAAATCCTAGTTACTAAATAAAACTGTATTGCCGGAACCAGAAACATTCAGCCCATAGAAACTTTCCTCCCCATAAATGGCTAATAATCAGTTGAAACCAATTGTAACCTAATCTCGAATTCGCGTTAATATGACCCACAAACAAACAGGCACGTTAGCGTTTAGGTGTGAATAGGATGGGATTGATAGATCATAGCATATTTGAGGGTATTTCGCGGGGACGTGTTTGTGGAAAAGATTGTTTATCTATATATTTATGCAGTGCCATAATTGGCTTGTCCTTTCAATTCGAAATGTTATAAATGTCATAATGGCACAATATTTTCAGACTATGTTAAATAGTCCTTTTTGTACGCAAATGGTTAAAGTTAAGTGGTTTATAATAATGTTACGAGTTGCGGGACTCGAATTAAAATGCCGTTGGAATCATTATAGAGTTTGTTAGAACTATACATACACGTATAACACAGACACAAATATAACCAAACACAACAAGTCCAAACGTAATGCAAGAGGTCGTAATTCAGTAAAACGCGCAAAGTCCGTCACTTATTAAATTCCCGATTGTAGTACACACGTCTCGCTTCGCTGGTGGTTCTCGCTCGACTGACTCCTCCATCAATCGGGCCATTGCTTTATACTGCGCAGATGCAATATGTCCGCCCGGCCGCGTGAACCGAATTTCCTAGAATCAGCTTGTACTTTAAATCCGTTACACCTGGTTAATGATTACAATACAACAATAGGCCGTATGCCAATGGGTAAACAAAAGAAGACGACCATAAATTTCAATGTTATTAGTTCAAATGCCGACGGGTAATAAACGTGCTTTGTTTCAGATATGCAGGTGGATTTTGTGTTCGTCGGGATCTGAGTTGTAACAATAATATTACGTTTTGCGGAATTTGAATTAAATACCGTTTGAAAGATTTACCTTTTTAGTAATATACACGTTATTTACAAGTATAAATACAACAACTGTTTGTCGGTATGTTTGTTTGTTCGGGATTCACGTAAAAACTATTGGGCCGATTTCGATGCGGTTTTCGCTGATCCACAGCAAATTCTTAGACGTAAAATCTGCGCTACTCTTTATCCCGGATAACCCGAGGGAATTTTTCTGGGTATGATTTAAAATCGCTACATAAAAAAATCGAATTCCAATATGATTTTTTTCAGTGATCGATAGGAAATTTTATGTAATAAAATGTGTGATATTCTTTATCCCGGGAATCCTGCGGGAAATTTCCCGGGAGCGGTTGTTGTGTTTGATCACACACAGTTTGAACTAAAATGATAGGTTACATTGTTTTTTTAAAGCTACGGTACTGTGTGTCCCGGGAATTTCACGTCGAGCGTGGACGCAGTCGCGGGCCTATCCTAGTCCCTCATATAACTATTATGAATAAGGTGCATAATCCGTTTTTATCTCACATTAATTAATATTAATAAAGGACATCGACGATTCAGCTGTTTAAATCGTTTACTTAATAAGGTAAACAGAAATAAAGAGAAAAGTAAATATTTTCTTTCTTTCGCTCTTAGATCAATTTGATTGAACAAACATACGAGTGACCTTTGCTGCGCGACGCGACCCTTCCCTAAGGACACAGCGCCATGCCCATGTCTACTCACACAGCGACAACAGCAAGAAGCACTTACCTAACTTGTAAAGTTTGATCATTGAGTAAAAATACTAAATTCTTATATTTAGTCTAAAGCCCTGTTAAAATATGTAAAGCTCAACATTGAGTCTCAGTAGACATGAGATTGTTTACTAGTTTGATTACTATTGGCAAAGCAATAACTATGTAATGAGTACGCAATATTATTTTATCTATAAAAAATAATAATAATATAAGTTTATTTAAGACTAAATTATATGACTGACTCGTTAATAATTGTCTTTATAACGTAAAAGACTTACGGAATTATAATTATATTGTTACGAGCTACAGGACTCGAATTAACCTAAATGCCGTTGGAATTACTATAGAGTTTATTAGAACTGTACAAACACGTATAAAACAAATACATATAAAACTGGATGCAACCAGTTCACACTGCACGATTCAATACAATTCGAACGCGCAAAGTCCGTCGTCTATATCGCTAATCGAAAGTACTATAAACGTCTTACACGTCTCGTAGTCGTCGCTTGACTGCCCATCTCTCCGTTCGGACACCCCTTTATACTCAGCTTAGGACCGTGTAAACAATGATTTCCACGAATTACACCTGCGTCTGCGAACGGCCATAAACAAGCACAATAACAATAGGCTATTGTCTAAACAAAAGAACTTCGAATAGAGGAAGGGCAATAAACCAGCTTTTAAGGCAGGCAGATGTGCATCCCTTGTATTTGGCCCAACTTGTAACAATATTAATATATCTAGTAAAAACTTTGTACCCCTTTTTATGAAAATTGCGCGGACGGAGGAGTATGAAATTTCGCACACTTATAGTTTATATAGGTAAGAAGGTCGTTTCTTTCAAATCTGATGATAATCTTCTTTTAGATACAGAATTGAAGTTTACGCAAGTGAAACCGCGTGTAAGATCTAGTTAGCCTGTAAACAGCATTAAGGCTGTCAGCAAACTTCAACCTAATTGAACAAAAAAATTTGATTGACTTTTTGTATCCTATACTTGGCTCGAAATAAAACTCATTTGTGCCTAGTTTTTGTGCACTTCCAATCATGGACGTGAGGTGGTCCCCCTCACTTCACTCGCTGCAACTAAATCTATCTAATTACCTAATTATGTTATAACTAAGTAGCACAAATGCGAAACTTTGTTCGCAAGACGACAACGTATGTATTTATTAGTGAACTATTACGACGGCCAAAAGAAACGCAACTGCAGAACCATCTTTTAACAAACCTTTAAATTGTAAATCACATGGTCTACCTTGGACAACAAACCGAAGTAGCTATCCAACGAGGTAGTGTAGTCAGCCTTCTAGACACCTTACCCCTAGAAGTCGATGCCCTACGCGCAGACTTTTACTGATGCTAGAATATCATATAAATAATATAAATTAGCTTAGGCTTAGATCGTTTTAAATTGCGAAGCTGCCTAACAGGCAGAGGGACTAGCTCATGGAAAGTGGTTACCGTCGCTTATAGGCGTTTGCAAAACCGGGGCGAAGCCAACGCGGTGCCAGCCTTTAGTAGGGGTTAAAGAGGATAGGGGGGGAGTGATAAAGAGGGATCAGATAAGAAGAATGGGATAAAAAGAGATGGAATATAGGAGTGAAATGGGGTAGGGAAATAAATTTCTTTCTTTGTATTATTTTAGCAACATTAGGGGAATCCCTATTAATATTATAAATGCGAATGTTACTCTATCTGTCTGTCTCTTGCTCTTATAAGGAAAAACCACTGGACCGATTTGTCTGAAACTTAGTATATACTTTTTTGATGCCGAGGATGAACATAGGATACTTTTTATCCCAAAAATGTGATAATTTGTTTTTATTTGCTATTTGCTCTCTATTTGCTATGCTTTTACGGAAAAACTATTGGACCGATTTGGCTGAAATTCGATATGTATGTAATTACTAATTTTAATACCGACCGTGGACAAGGGATATTTTTATCCCAGATAATGGGATAGATTTGTGTAAAGGTTATCCCAGAAAGTAGAACAGGTGTTGTTTTTTTGTGATTTACCATTTTGGTGGTTGTGGTAGTTTTTGTAGTTTACAGATAGACGTGGGACAGATAAATAAAACTAAAATGGATGAAAGTTTGTATGGGAGACCAATAATTTCTCACGTTTATGCATATAAAAATTCATCATCTATAAAAAATGCAATAGTAACTCCATTTGTCTGTCTGAATACCGAAAATGAACTTAGATACTTTTCAACCCGGGAGATGGGATAGTTTGCGATATAAAATGAAGCAAATCTTCTGAGGGTAAATAGCACCAACATAAAAATATAATACAATGTAAATTGTATTAACGCCTGCTCGTAAAACAAGAGGTTCGCAGTTGAGTTTGACCCGCGGCGCAGCCACGGGGTAAACTCTAGTAGATAATAACTCATGAAAACGTCTAATATTTGACTAAATAACATAATGGAGCAGCAAACTAAAAGTAAACATTAACCACACTAAATTTGAATAAAATTTTTGAAAGCGTATCCCGTGATACCACCACCCATTGATACACAAATGTTTCCACCTTAAACCGTCAAAAGTATTTCATTGAAAACATCGAAAATCGGTGGGTTATCAGCCTTTGTCACGTGCTGGTCTCGTGGCAACTAATCAAACCAAGTAAGACTTCTTTCTGTTGTTGGGTTGCCGCGTAGGGTTGTTTCAATTATTTATTTGCATTAACCGTTCTTAAAAAATATATCCTGTTTTTGGATGCTTATATCGAAACAATAACTTAGCTTCAGATAAATGGATAACTCTTTATTGTACATCATTACAGAAAACTTACGAGCTAGTATTATTCTAATTGAGTACAAAGGGCGGTCTTATCGCTAAAAAGCGATCTCTTCCAGACAACCCGCGACAGGAAACGGCAATTTTTAGGTGTCAATTGTCATTTATAGAAGTTCGAACACGATAGACAATGATGTCTTGTGTTATTGGTGGCATACAACTCGGTAGTTAATCCCAGTAATACTCAGACCACGACAAATAACTGAAAATTCTTTTGTAAGAATGCACAGCGACCGCTGATTTCACTGGGCTAACGTACAGGCCGGCCGGAAGCACGAGACCTCTATGTTACTTAAGTGAGACATTGCTCTGCATTTCTTGTCAGGAGTAAATAAATAAAAATGGGTTCTAGATGATGGAACAGTGGAGCTTATATTCTTTGATCCTTCAAATTGTGATTTATTTATTTAATTTGGTTGGGAAACACACAATATTTAATATTCTTAAATATAAAACACAAAAGTAATATATATTATAATATATATATATATATATAATATATATCAATCAAGCTTCCACTAAAAAATAAATTATATAATAAAAATAAAATTGGCTCAGACAATTAATAAAAAAAAAATACAATTATACGAAAATTACATAAAATGTCTATTTAATTTAAATAAGGTCAATATTGAACAAAAAAAATGTCACCACAATAATTACTAATAAAATAGAGATAAAAAAGTTTAAGTCATTGCATCGTCCTGTAAATGTGAACTACCTGATAACTCTATTCTTGTCCATACTAATTCGTATTCGTATATACCTTTGACGTGGTTAGTCTATTACAATTAAAGATTTATCTTGTTCTCAGGTTATCAGAAAATGTTCCTCACCGTTCAAAGTTGTAATTATAAACAAATTTCTTGAATACCCTGCACCTGCCATTTTTACATGTCACTCGGATGTTGGCAAAATCAACGCCGAACAAAAATAAAATATAATAGAATAATTTAAACCAAAACTACCCTCTATTCTGATCAAGGTTTTCGTGTAAATTTAATCTATGTATAACTTATAATTTAATCTACTTCCTAAATTAATTAATGTATGCCAAATGTGGTTTGAATATTACAAAGAGAGACGTCAAGAAACTCACACCAACGCGCCTAATTATATGTTGTTTTTTTTTTTAATATAGCCAGCCCAGTGGGCGTTTGTTTGAGCGCAGTGAGGACAACCAACGTCACACTTTCCGTATATAGTTATAGATCCCATGAAAAATCATTTTATCAAAAATACCCCATATCTCAAAATACCAAAGAAATCTTGTTCATCTCTTCTATTTCTTTCTTTTCTATAGTATTTTTAGGTTTAACCTTAATTTTTCAATCTTATAATTTAAAAGGTAGAGAGGTGAACACTTAGTCATATCAAAAAAATCTTTTGAAAAACATCATTATGTTTGTAGACATGTCATACGATGCTCCACACACCTATATACACTGAAAAGTCACCTGTATCTTTAATTTTTAGGTATTTCGCGATTTTACACCGTTGTGGAGCGGTACGATAATACACCTTTCCAAAAATATCTTGACAACTTTACTAGTACAGGTAGGCAAAGGGACAGCCAGACATGACGATGTAAGGAATTCGGTTTTTACCAAAATGGCCAAGAAAACCCAAAAACTAAACTCTAAATTAGTCTAGTAATTAACCTTCGAATAAGTTCTTATTATCTTTTGGGCATCCATGTATTCGACAGGTAATTATTTAATTGAAAACCTCTGTCCAAATGATTACATGGACTTAGCTCGCCAGTTTGACAAGTTAACTAATTACTTAACCAATATAAATCAGGTTTAAAGCGGCAAACATGTCACATTTCAGCGAATATTTTTTTTTATTTGTTTGTCTACTCCAGCCCTATTAACGAGTAGACGTTGTATTGTGGAATTTGCCCCCTGCTCGAGGGGAGAATTCTCAAGGCTTAACAAATGGCGTCTAGCGCAAGATGGCAATGTTTAGCTGAAATCAATCATCCGTTTCTCATTTTAGTTTCAAAGTTTCAAAGTCCTCGACAAACAAAAGTGTTAAACAAAGTGAAGCGTTTTTACAAACTTATACCTTAGAATTATTCTAAGACTTATAAATACACATGATTTGCAATGCATCTGTTGGAAAACAAAAATATTACCACCACGCGCTTGTATTCAGCCCTTACAATAAACTATAATTTATATTACAGTAAACTGTTTGTATTATGTGTGCGTAGCATTTTGGAATACTGCAGTCCCATCTGGAATCCGCACTATTGTATATATTCTTATCGTATTGAGGGAATCCAGAAGAAATTTCTAAGACATTTGGACTATAAACTACAAGGCGGTCATAACACTTATGAACAGAGGTGCTTGGCATATAGGCTACTTAACATGGAACAACGTCGAGTTTTGCTTGACATGGGTTTGCTGTATGATATTATGCATAGTCGTTTCGATTGTCCTGCAATAACGCAAAGAATGTCATATTGTGCCCCAATGCGTCGGACAAGACGCACACAATTGCTGCACACTGCATGCCATAGTACTAACTACGGACAGAACTCTGTTTTCTCCAGAATTGGTGATACTTATAACCGTAATTTCAACGACATTGATCCTTTTTTGGGAACAAAGACTATATTCTTGAGAAAGGTATTACAGAGTATGCTTGATAAAGGCTGATGATATCTGTGTACCTATGACATATAATTTTTTTTATTTAATAAACTAATTTATCTATATATGTGTATTCTATCACGAATATATAATATTATATTGTTTAGCTTTTTATATAAGTATTATTGTATATAACACATTAAATTTATATGACTAGTTTTTACGCATGTCGTGATCTCCAGTTATTGAAGGAGCACATTGATTTCAAATTTAAGGTTATGTATACTTATAAATCTGTTATGTGTATCCTTTGTTGAAGATTCTAATAAAATAAAATTAATTAATTAATTAATTAATTTTACTAAGACAATAGAATTTTTTAAAACTTGTGGATTTCAGGGTACCGTGGGGGTGAATTATAACCCTTCTTAACATAATCCCGTATAATAGAATCTTCAATGATACACATTACACACCAGTGTTGCCAACTCTGAATTCTAGAGGATGGTAGAATTACCTTGTTTATTTAGTAGTATGTTAAGGGTCAGAATAATTAAAAAAACATATTTTTAATCAGAATCAAACAGTATAATTGTGTCAATATTTTTATACATATCTACATTGTTTTTTAATCATAGCGTCCGCGTTGGTGGGATTAAATTCAACACAGTTTTTCCGTGTCTATGTATGGCCTGCTGCGATAAAAGACTTCCCAAGATGGATTTTGTAAGGAGTTTATTCCGTTTTTTCGTTTTTATTTCGTTAACTCAGCTGAAAACTCTTTCACACTCAGCATTCGAGTGTGGTAGAGCCAAAATGGCCAACATAAACTTGGGCAAGTGCATAAAATATTTATTCCCTTCTCGATGCTTATGCATGAATGCAATATATAATTATATAGTCGATTAAGAAACAAATAAACTAGGTAAATTCAAAAGTTCTAAGTATTCAAGAAAATTCATATATATAAAGCACCACCCAATTCGTTCGCGTAATATTTCCAAGCTGGTACCTCGCTATTGCGGGAATTCCGACGCATAAAACAGTGTTGTTGGTACAATAAAACGAAAGTACCCTAAGGTGCAGACAATAAATGTTCAAACTCGCTAAAATTATTTTAGTTATATACAATCTACAAGATTTAAAAAAACACGATCTTCAGTGGGTATTACGGTGTATTTTGCTACCGTAATAATAAACCTAGGATAAGTGGTAGATCTATGCTAGTTACGGTGTTTATACCGTAATTACGGTGCTATTGGAAATGCTCCTAACAACCTTTGTTAAAATAAACAAAATAATACATTGTAAAAATGATCGCGTTTCATTCTTGAACAGCGACATCTAGTGGGCGTGCAAACAAAACAATTTCTCTAACAAGGTAATGTAGAGCGTTAAATGCGTTAAACGAGCGACCGTTAAGCGCACCTTGCTTTGATGTCAATTTTGGTATCTACCCATTGGTGTTTTTGTATACCTAGTACTTTCGGGATGTAGATTGTAGGTTCATAGATAGCTAAACATTTGCTAGCCGAAGTCACCATAATGCAGAGGTTCCGCGGTCGTTTCCTAACATGGTTAATTTTGTAAATCAGCTTCATAATTGTCCGTTGTATATCACTCATAACAAGCCAATCTTGCTTAATTTAGGAGTAAACAATGTGTGTTTGTCTGCCGTTTATTATTATTATTATTAAAAATAGGGTGTTTATGGCATATATTTTATTATTCCAACAAACTGCGACTTGATTATTTTGCAAGCAATGGCTTTATGACAATATTCTTATCGCCTCAACCAAAAATGAAATCTTAAATTATTTTAATATTTACCCAAAACTGATTAATGGTTGTTTAAGATATTCAAAGGTCTGAGTCATGGTGACGAGCGCACTTTCATTACGCAAACGAATGAACAATAACACAACTGCGAGGAATTAAAACAGATTGAAACAGCCATATGTTACGCGTAGAAAGACGCCCAGTCAGCAGCAATAGTGTATTTATTCTGCACATGCATAAGGAAATGAAATAATATTTGTAATTGCTATATGCCAATCAAATATCACACACAAACAAATAACTCACATATAATACAGTTCATATTTACCAGTTATTTATAATGAGTCCGATTTGAAATACGTCTATGAGCTATTTTTAATTTAATTTATAGAATAAGGAAACAAAAGGACGGAACAAGAAAATAAAAATGATAAAAAACTTGTCTTTATTAAATTTATCCAATTTCGTGTGCACTTTTTTACGGTCTCGTCTCTTGGCTAACACTGCACCCTTATCAAATCTTCACGTTCATCTATTCTATCTACAACTTTTCTTAAAAACTATTGATAGGACTATTTAGATGACTTACATACATACATCTGTAGTACTTACCCATACATTATTTTCGATGTTGCAACTTTTGTTTGATATTTTATCTGTAACTGCGAGAGGTAGAGAGGTTAAATGATACTTCAGATGGCAGAGAATAGTGTTCACTGTCGAGTGCTGATGTAAACTGAAGTGAATTCATTTATTTTGGAAACGGTAACTTTAAGTACAAATATTAACAAATCGTACAGCTAGTACAGTATATAGCGCAATGTATGAGCGGAACGGATGATGTGCGAGCGTGATAGAGCAACTATTATTATATGTGCTCCCGCGTTGCGCTAGCCACACACAACCAGTAGTCCACTGCGATAACTAGAAATACATCCTAGCAATGTCATGCTTAAATTTTAAAATTCATTATTATTGTATATGCCGTACAACTCAATACCGGTGACTGGGAGTTCATTCTTTCATTCATTCATTCAGACGTTTTTTCTTTTATGCCACACGTCTGCAAGTTGTTGAATGAGCTTCCTGCGGATTTTCTGGCGTGTTACAATATACGGCTCTTCAAAAAGAGCGAAAACAGTTCCAAGGAGGTAAGTGACGCAACAGTTTCATTGATGTTGCAGATGTCCATGCGTTGCAGTAACCACTTACCATCAGATGGACTTTTAACCAGTATAAATTGCGTTTGTAAGAAATTTAAGAGATATTAAAATCCATCGCTCAATATCAGACCATGACTACTTGACTCCAGATCATACCAAAAACATGGCAGTTATAGAGACTGCCGATAGAAGTGAAAACTTAGGACTTTTAGTATAAAAATTTGAAATTTCATATTGTTTGAATTAAAACACTATTTCAACAATGCACAGTATATACACATTGAACTTTTCACTAAATCCATTCAATTTCACTTTTAAGATATACACAGCACTAATGTTGCACAATACGTCAGCTGTATAGCCCATGATTGCACCCATCCAAAAAGCGTCTTACGCACACAGCACACGGCCGCCGCTGATGCGCCAGTCATGAGCATGTCGGTGACGCGAACCCATAACATTTTCTCCTGCCAAAAAATGCGCAATGCGGCTAAAGAAGTTTTCACTTCAATAATTGTTTGATATTAACGCCATTTAGCACGGAAGCCAGTATGAACCCGATAGCCGCTGCTTCTGAACTTTTGCGTATACTAGATGTTAGATAATTCAGGCAGAGAACTACCGCGGGCGTGTTTACACCGTAAAGCCCATAAGCCCTTCGCAAACTGACGAGATATTACGCCGCGTATATATTTGTTAAATATGTGCGGTGCGAAGGAGTGCCGCGACACCGACGAGAATGCCCGCCCGTTCTCGCAACACCCGCCGACTCTTTCGGTTCCTGAAATCCACCTATTTATAAATTTATCATCTTTAATAAATCAATAAACAATCATTGCAAATCCGGCATTGATCCCTACGCTTATTAACATAACTAAATTCAAATTTTGAAAAATGGTGACGACCGGCATCGACGCTGAGGCGAGCGCGGCCAAGGAGGAGATTCCCCATGATCACCTCTTCAAGGTGACGGGGCTGTCCTCCACCAACCTGGAGAAATTGGCACAAGGTGGGTAATCGTCGACTGTTTATTTGCTACTTACTAATGTGGTCTAAGCTTTAGCATAAATTCTACGGAAACTTCAGCCTCACTGAACTCTTGAATAAAAGGCTTAATAACTTAAATAATAAACCCCGTATTTCGGGACTTGCTAACGCGCTCAGCAATTCGGGAACGTTTTTATGGTCTATTTATTATTTGTAATTAACTTTTCCATTTTAATGTGAATAGGATAATCCCTAAAATTAGTACATGTTCAGTGTCGTCGTAAGTTAGACTGCTATGTCGATCCCTATTAACGATAATAGCTACAAACTTACATACCAGGATTATGGTAACTGAAGGGACTAACATCCAAACAACGTTATACGATTAGTTTCAAAAAGACTTAGCATCACTGCATATAAGCGATATTATGAGCCTGTGGCTAAATGGTTTGAAAATGCTTGTTCAAAGTTGGCTTCGAGGAAAGTGTCGGTAAGACATAAATACCTTTTAGATTACGAGTGGAATTTATAGTTTGTATAGTGAATGACTACAAATATGTTCTTAGAACGAAGTAAACACGGGCGAGAGCAGATGGCAATAAAAAGGAGTGCGCTGGCGCACGGCCAAGCCAGGAGACCGACTCTTTCCATTTGCACAGTGTTTTAATCATTATTTGGCTATTTGCGTCTCAGTTTGTTTTGTATACGATTCCGAAAGCACTTCAGTAAAATTTTAAATGAAAACTGAACAATTAAATATAAATAACCACACGTAAATCATACCCGTCAATGTCGGATCATGTTTTGTGCGAATGCACGCTGTAACTATGAGTTCGGTAAAATGTTAATCTTTTGTACAGCTTAGTGTCATGTTTGCTGGAAAAGTTTATGGAGATAACAACTTTCAAATATTATCATAAAACAGTGGCACTTTGTTCGAAGTACGCGGTACGCTCTAGTCTAAAGCAAAATGAAACCACAATAACAGATTGCGTCACAGACTTGCGCTTACACTGTTCAAGTGAGCCCCGGCTTAAGGCGGAAATGGGTGCATCCATAACTCTGAAGACCTGACTCGAATCATAAGACAAGAAACCACAGTGAAAAATCGCAAAAAGGAAACTAACAGCAGACAGGCAGACGACCCACTTGATGGAAAGCGGTTACGATCGCCTATGGACATTTGCAACACCAAAGGTGCTACAAATGCGCTGCTGCTCTCTTAAGGGAGACTGGAATCTGATCACTAATGCCGGAACACAACTCAAGGTTGTTACGGCGACATACCTTAGACCAGGGGTGGTAGCCATCCAGTCGGGCAAATGCCGTACCACCTGGCTGCGGGTTGTTTTGTAGCCTCTTACGACAGGCCGCCCCAACGCAGGAAATTGTATTCTTTCTCCGTTCCTGCACGGATAAAGTTCTTTAGAGATGGTGAATATAATAGGTTGGGGAAAAAGTTTCTTCGCATTTTATATAAAAATTCAAAAGGTTTTTTTATAAAGTTTATTTACATTTGACTAAAGTATGTAGATACCATATTGTTGGATAACTTTTTGCTATCTTGTAGGTAGGGACGTGATCCCATTGCTATAAAAATTTTGGGGCTTCTGATCAAAAAACTGCGACAAGTGGTTTTGGCAGTCCTCTCGTGATGTTAACCTGACACTGCCTAAAGAATTCTGCAGAGACCGAAACAGGTGAAAATCTGAAGGTGCAAGGTCAGGACTATACGGCGGATGCATTAACACCTCCCAGCCAACCTCTCGTCATTTTTGGTGTGTGGCTAAAGATGTGTGAGGTCTAGCGTTATCATGGTGAAAAACCACACCCCTTCTTTTGATTAATTCCGACCGCTTTCTCTCAACTTTTTGCTTTAATCTCATCAGTTGTTCGCAGTACAGTTCAGAATCGATGGTTCTGCCTGGCGGTAACAGCTTATAATGAATAATGCCCTTCCAATCCCACCATACACACAGCATCACCTTGTTGCGAGTTAACCCGGGTTTCGCCACAGTCTGTGAAGCCTAACCGGCCTTTGACCAAGATCTTTTTCGCACGTTCCGTACGTGATCCACGATTCATCACCAGTTATCAGCTTCTTCAAAAATGGTTCGGTTTCATTACGTCGTAATAAAGAACCACAAATGAGTACACGGTTCATTAGGTTTCTTTCAGTGAACTCACGAGGCACCCAAATATCGAGCTTTTTTGTGTACCCAGCCTTTTTTCAAATGCGCTAAAACCGTTTTGTGATCAATTCCCATTTCTCCAGCTACACCGTAACTACTAATATGCCGATCTTGCTCCACTTTTTCAAAAATGGCATCAATTTTGTCCGTAACAGGGCGACCAGAGCGACGTGCATCTTTGATATCAAAATTTCCGGATTGAAAACACTTAAACCAAATTTGCGCTACTCTCACAGATACTGCATTAGGTCCATAAACATAACAATTTTTTTTCGCTGCTTGTGTTGGATTTTTACCTCTTTTGTAGTAAAATTTTAAAATGTATCGAATTTCTTCATTAGAATCACTCATTTTAACAATAAGAAAAACAAATGAAAATCACTCATTTTCCTAATTTGAATTTGGAATTGTCTTCTTTAAAATTAAAACTTTTTTATGATACCAAAAACAGCCAGATACAAATGGTGTAGCCAAAGAGGTCTTATTACAAGTTCATACACACTATATGCGAAAAGACTTTTTCCCCAACCTATTACATTCCTGCTATTATTAGGCTAAGGCACACTAAAAAGTATCTAAATAACTGAAAACTACTTACTCCCTGGATTTCGA
The DNA here is from genome assembly GCA_039645545.1 of Dendrolimus houi. NCBI lineage: Eukaryota > Metazoa > Arthropoda > Insecta > Lepidoptera > Lasiocampidae > Dendrolimus > Dendrolimus houi. The sequence continues at coordinate 24,020,171 of CM077125.1, forward strand.
TGAGACCAATTTTCGCAGAAAATATTTTTGAATCCTACTGACTCCAATTTTTAAGTACTTCCCACTACAGCATTCAAAAAGTAAAAGAGTGACACATTTTTTGTTAAGTTGAGGATGAGTGTGACGTCCTTGGTGTAGTGACGTACAAAATACACTTTCATGTATATAAAGTGTTTTGTTAATATATTAAATTTAAAAGTCTATGTCGATTTCAGATGTATATTTTATGTTTTTACAGCTCTTTATCTAGTTAGATGTATGAGTAACATGTGTGATTTATGACAATATTATGTAGTATTGAAATGAGGTTGTAATGAATTAAAAGGTTCTGTTAATCGCAGACATAAACTTTGTAGTTTGGTAAAGTTATACTACGCTATATAATCTAGTGTTACTTATTATGAAAGCATGGGAGAAAGTGATAGAGCACCGACTACGGAAGGGAACGGCGGTGACGCTATCCCAGTTCAGGTTTATGCCTGGTCGTAGCACAACTGATGCCATATTTTCAATACGCCAGCTAATGGAAAATATAGACAGGTACATAAAAGTCTCCATCTGGTCTTCATAGATCTTGAGAAAGCATACGACCACGTCTCCCAGGACGTTCTGTGGTGGGTCCTCAAAGTGAAATGTGTGCCAGAGAAGTACGTAAGATTGATAGCAAGCACGTATGAGAATGTTAGGACATAAGTTCGCTCTGCAGTAGGAACCAAGAACAGGCTCTCTGTGAAGGTAGGTTTGCACCAGAGATCCGCCTTAAGTCGTTACCTGTGTCTGCTGGTCATATGGATGCGCTGACCGTAGATGTACAGGATGAAGCCCCCTGGTGCATGCTCTTCGCAGATGATATTGTCCTGGTGGATGAAGACGGGGTGGCACTTCAAAACAAACTCGACAGGTAGCGGCAAGCGCTAGAGGGCGTTGGATTGAAAATCATCTGAACCAAAACCGAATAGTTGTTTTGTGATTTTGGCGGGACCTCTAGTGCTGTGCCTCTTAAATTAGAATCAGCCACACTACCATGTAACCGCGAATTCAGATACTTTGGTTCACTACTGCAGAGTAATTGTGATATAGACAGGGATGTAAGGAGAAGAATAAATGTAGCATGACTAAATTGGAGACAGGTAACCGGTGTGACGTGCGACAAACTAATGCCACTGAAACTAAAAGGTCAAATACTCTGTCATACGAGCAGTCATGCTATACGGGTCCGAATGTTGGGCCACTAAGACTCGGCTGAGATGAGAATGTTGAGATGGATGTGTGGTGTTACAAGAATGGATAATGTGAGAAATGAGTACATAAGGGGATCTTTGGAAGTTGCACCCGTGACTGAAAAATCGAGAGGAAGAAGATTAAGTTGGTATGGGTAAGAATGGTAAGAATGTTAAACTACAAGATAGATAGGTACAAATTTAAATGTAGACCAAAAAGAGTTGGATGGATTGTGGTGGAGATGATATGATGATTTGTGGTGTGACAGAAGATGTATGTGAGAATAGAAGAGTGTGGAAGGAAAAGATATATTATTCCGACCACAAATAATTGGAATATGGTACAAGAAAAGAGATATTGTTGATAAAGGTGCGGCGTGCACACGCGATCCCCTCATAATCATTCTTCAAATTAAATCGTGTGCAACGTCGCTCACTCATCAAATTATATACGCAGAAAAACAAGCTCGCTTTTACGATAATCTGCGGTAATCGAAGTTATTTCTTCTTGTAAAACGTCTAAATCGATTCAGCTGCTTTTTTATACAACGACGCTAATTATTTGGGACAATACTAATCACAGACCAATATATAATTGTTATGACTGTTGCGAAAGCTGCAAAATAGAAATAGTTCGATACGTGCTCCTGTAAATTCGGTGCGCATCACAGAAATATCTATAAATAAGCATGTAGTATCCTAATATGTTCAATTGGTTTCGATCGCCCAAACAATTTACACTATTAAAATCGGCACAACTATCGCCGCGGAATAAAGGGAATTGATCTTGGAGACGTCACTCCACGCTGTGCGAGACATGCGGATCGAGAAAGGTACCATTCACTTCTTTTGCTTACTTCGCCATCTCAGAAGAGGTATAACCGCCATATTTTCACGAAACCTTCCCTCCCTATTTATCTCATCTATCGTGAATCTGCAGTTTTCAAAATTGATCAGTTCTGCCATCAGCAATCGTACAACTAAACTATCTGTGTCTACAAGTAAATTGAGAAATGTTCTCCTCCAAAACCAAAGTGCCAGAGATAATACGATATAAATTTTTACGAGTATATTCGCCGGCGGGAATTTCCGATCCGTCCTCTAAAAAAATGATCCCAGTTTCCGGGATCGAAAGTGTATGACACTCATTATCGGTATTGATACTGTCACAACTTACACTTCGACAAAGACAAATTCCACGTACAGTCAGTAAAAACACATTTTATTACTTGTCGGCATTTGAACTATATTCTAATCCTTATGATCGTCTTCTTTTTTTACTCATTTCTTGGCATACGTTTCTAGTATTGTGCAGCCTATTGTTCTATTGTACTCCTTTACGGCCGCTTGCAGGCTGCATCATTAGCCACGTGTTACGGCTTATAAATACAAGCTGATTCTAGGAAATTATGTCGATGTTGCCGGGCGGGCACATTTGCATTTGTGCAGTACGAAATGATGGCCTGATTGAGAGAGGGGGTCAGTTGAGCGAGAACCACGATCAAGGCGTGACGTGTGTACATTCAGGAATCTAATATTGACGAACTTTGCGCGTTTTATTGAATTACGACCTACATTACGTTTGGATTTGTTATATGTTGTTATACGTGTTTGTATAGTTCTAATAAACGAGTCCCGCTAACTCGTAAAAATACTGATAATAACAGGCCATAAACTTCCCACTGCTGGGCTTGGGCATCCCACTATAGGGGAACGAACAGATCTTTTCTTTAACCGTTGATACCACGTGATAATTGTACAACAATATGCACATTAGGTCAGAAAACTGCTTAAATGATGTATGCGTTCCGGCCAGGATTCGAATCCGCGCCTTTTGAGTTTGGGACGCGTACACTAGCCATTACACTACCACGACTTTTTACTGGTATTGAGACTAACATGTACCAAATTTGAGGATAATCGGCACTGTGATTTTTCCGTGAAAACATCATAAACACAGGCCGAATTACTTTCACATTTATAATAATGGTTTGGATATGATTTTCATCCCGTAGGTATATTATAGGAAATTGTATATAAGCAGTTAAAATACACTCCTAATTGGTAAAACTGATGATTTTGACTTCCGCCGTTGCAGAGCCGCCGTCGGACTTCGAGGAGACCATAGCGGCCACCGGCTACGGCAAGTTCAATATATGCCTGATGCTGTGCACCCTGCCCGCCTTCTGGAGCTCCGTCGCCGTCACCAGCTCCGTGTCGTACATCTTCACGCGCGCGCAGTGCGACATGGACCTCACGCTGCTGGGCATGGGCACCGTCGCCTCCATGACCTACGGAGGTAAACAATCATAATAATAGCCATTGCTGGACTCTGCTAACCTTGTTATAAAGTCGGATACACATTATATCCGCTATGTTTGTTTAAATCGGATTAGCGGGTTTGACACATCAATTATCTCCATGTGCAGGTTTCATCACGATGTTTTCTTTCACCGGCAGCAGGTAGTAATCGTAACAATATGCACATACCTGTACAACTCCTGCGACCAGTCGGCTTATTAGAGGAGGCTGCAAAACAACACACCCTCTAGCTAGAATATACATAACAAACTTGTGTTGTATTCCGGCGTCAGTGGTACGGTTCCGAACCATTCCTTCATGGCCGGCAGCACATTGATAGCAGCTTTAGTGCTAGAAGTTCATAGGCCCCGGTAACCACCTTCTGCCAAGTGCGCTGTCATGGCTGCTGCTGCTGTACTTAAAAAATAAACAAGTCAGAGAACGACTTAAGCGGTGCCCATGCTTCTTGGCCAAGATTTGAACTAGCATCATTGGAGTCGCGAGACGTTATCCAACCCAGCAGCCAACGCGGCTGTTTCACGGAGTGAGTACTCCACATTGTTACGTACATAGATGAATACTGTACTCGTGGCTCAGTGGGTAAGGCAAGCCCGTCTCTGGTTTTTCCAAAACTAAGGCTCTCTAAGAATGGAAATCGATTAAAAGTATTCTCTCTCTTTTCTTTCACCATATCCCAATTATTTGTGGTCGGCACAATATGTCTTTTCCTTCCACACTCTTCTATTCTGACATACATCTTTTGTCACACCACAAATCATCATATCATCTCCACCACAATCCATCCAACTCTTTTTGGTCTACATTTAAATTTGTACCTATCTATCTTGTAGTTTAACATTCTTACCCATACCAACTTAATCTTCTTCCTCTCGATTTTTCAGTCACGGGTGCAACTTCCAAAGATCCCCTTATGTACTCATTTCTCACATTATCCATTCTTGTAACACCACACATCCATCTCAACATTCTCATCTCAGCCGAGTCTTAGTGGCCCAACATTCGGACCCGTATAGCATGACTGCTCGTATGACAGAGTATTTGACCTTTTAGTTTCAGTGGCATTAGTTTGTCGCACGTCACACCGGTTACCTGTCTCCAATTTAGTCATGCTACATTTATTCTTCTCCTTACATCCCTCTCTATATCACAATTACTCTGCAGTAGTGAACCAAAGTATCTGAATTCGCGGTTACATGGTAGTGTGGCTGATTCTAACTTAAGAGGCACAGCACTAGAGGTCCCGCCAAAATCACAAAACAACTATTCGGTTTTGGTTCAGATGATTTTCAATCCAACGCCCTCTAGCGCTTGCCGCCACCTGTCGAGATTGTCTTGAAGTGCCACCCCATCTTCATCCACCAAGACAATATTTGCGAAGAGCATGCACCAGGAAGGCCCCCGCCTCATCCTGTAGCTCTGCGGTCAGTCCATCCATGACCAGCAGAAACAGGTAAGGACTTAAGGCGGATCCCTGGTGCAAACCCACGCTCACGGGGAACTTGTTCGTGGTTCGTACTGCAGTGCGGGCTTGTGTACTATGTGATGTAATGATGATCTAGTATAATAATAATTAAAAGTATTCTATATGTCGTGATAATGATTTAGTAAAATAAGCGCCGCCAAACAAGTCCGACGGAAAACAAAGAAACTAAAAGTGATAGCGGTTTTGTCTGAATTATACTCGTAATGTAACCAAGGCATAAATGTATGGGTCCGTTTATTTTTGAATGTATGAGTTCAACAGACAGGCAGACGGCCCACTTGATGGAAAGCGGCTACCATCGTCTAAGGACATTTGCAACACCAAAGGTGCTACAAATGCGCTGCTGTTCTCTTAAGGGAGGCTGGGGTGGTAGCCATCCGGTTGGGCAAATACCTTTCCACCTGGCAGTGGGTTGTTTTATCGCCTCTTACGACAAGCGGCCTCGACGCATGAAATTGTATTCTTTCTCCGTTCCTGCACGGATGAAAATGATTATGGAATATTGATTATTCAGTAATTACATACATGCATTTACGGATTAGCAGATAACTACTCTGCCAGCATTGTATTCGGCGATTGCAGCACCGTGTCTGCGGGACTTGCTTCGTGCCAACAAACAAGTATATATTCTTGTTTATTGCGAAACTGGTGAACAGGCAGACGTTTCAGCTCATGGAAAGTGGTTACTGTCGCCTATGGACGACCCTTTTAAGGTGGGAGGGATGATATAAAGAGGAAGGGGTACGGGGATGAGGTAGATGCACCAGACAGGAGAAATAGGATAGGAATAGGCGGGCGCAGAAGTGGGTCATTGCAACTCGCACTAATCGCATTAAACGCGATCAGCTCTTGAGCTTAACCGTTTCACGCCGATATTCTGTGTTTGCGTGGTATCACACGGAGCGACCGTAATCAAGATAATTATTTCAGCATGGCTCTATCGCGTACAAAATACATAGGCATACGTCACTTCAACCTTATTTCACAAATGGCGACATACAATCTTCATTATAGTAAATATGGCTTTTATTGTTATATGTATTTTGTTGTTTCGTGTGTGTCGCATTTCGAAATAAACTTTTTGTTTCTTTCTTTCTGTCCTTTACACGTATATAGGCCGTATGGGGTCTCTTTACACAGATCTTAAGGAATGACAAAAATATCTTAAGCACTTTATTTGTGTTAGCCGAGGAGATGCAGGCACGCTCCCAACATGGTAGAAATTTGTTACTTTCTCCTCAATAAGGTAATCGTAGCGGATCAAATGTTAATTTCTTGATAGATGAGGAACCACAGCTGGAAACATTGTTTTGCTGAGACTACCATAAGTTTCCGGGTTATTAATTAACTAATATTATTTACTAGCTAGCCCGCGCCCACTTCGCCAACACGCGCAAATCAAGAACAGCTTATAGCACTCAGGAATAGTGGAGCTTTCTACTGGTGAAAGAATTATCGAAATCGGTTCAATATTTCAAGAAATTACTTCCTACAAACAAACTCACAAACTTTACCTCTTTACGAGAATGAGAGAGAGAGAGAGAGAGAATGTCATCAAACTGCTCACTCGTACCCTATGAGTAATATTGCAGGATCATGAGTTCGTTGCACATTCTGCAACATTGGGAAACCAAAACAATTGACATCTCAATAACAATTAGATAAAGTATGTTTGCACAGTTTCGCCTCTCAAATATTCTAGAACACATTGTTATGTACACTTATTATCAACAATGCAAACATGGTCTGACTTCTATGTACATTGTTCACGCTGTTGCAATTCTTAAGCAACTGTTCGTTGCTTTTGTATTAATTATGTCATTTTCAACTCCCTTTCACGCTTCACGCTTTATGCGACCACTCAATGATTCCAGCATATTGTTATAATTACCACCTGCTAATGGTGAAGATAAACATCGTGATGAATCCTGCATATTAAGAGAACCGATGTGTCAAACTCGCCAATCCGCCTTAGACAAGCGTGACGGGTATCTATCCCTTCGCCCACAAAAATAGGTGGCTCGAGCCCAGCAGTGGGACGTTTATGGACTGGTATTATTTTTATGAACTTGAAATTTTCATGAATATTTGTATCTCGTACACAAACATTTATTTTAGGTGTATAAGAAAACGAAATGATTGTGAATTAATATTGTTCAGGAATGATAACATCGGCCATGATGTGGGGATTCCTGTCGGACACCCTGGGCCGGAAGCGCATCATGGTGTGGGGCTTCTTCGCCACGGGCCTCGTCGAAATTGTGGCGGCCCTCAGTCAAAATTTCGCCATGCTGCTAGTGATGCGGTTTGCCAGCGGCTTCTTGTAAGTTCGCCATGAATTCTATATAGAACACAAACAAGGTGTGTATGAAAAAGTAGAAAAAGGACTTCGGGCGGACACTAAGGATATTATTACGGGAGTATTACAGAGATCCAGCAACATTTGCATTTAACCATAGTCCTCAGTGATTCATTCCCTTGGCTTCATTTTGGACTTTATAAGTACAAATTAATAGAGCATTTTTCGTATTGAAAGATTCTAAATTGCTTTGAATGCTTAAAGGTTCAACGGGCCATTTGCGGTATTGATCTCATACCTGGCCGAGATGCACCGCACACAGCTACGCGCTCGCGTCATCCTGCTCAGCAGTCTCTTCTACACCTTCGCCAGCATCTCCCTGCCGCTGCTCGCTTGGGCCATCCTTATACACGACTGGGAATTCCACTTAATTCAAGATTACATTGGTAATAATACAACACATCACAATCCCACGCTCAGCTACGTAACGGTTCTTTAGAATGTTTGTCCCGCGTACGACAATCATCTGGAAGGAACTTCCCGCCGAGGTTTTCCCTCAGTGCTTTGACATGGGGTTGTTTAAGGGCGTTATAAAATTTCTTCGAGGCGGACAACACCCCTGGTGTTGCAATACATCCATAGGCGACGGTAACCACCTTCCATCGAGGCCTGTTAGCCTGCCGCAGGCTATAAAACAAATGCATGCACTACAAAGACAAATTATGATGAATCATTTAGATGAAAAGGTCTAGTGATCTTCCCTTTACTTATATAAGCAGTCTTGTGTTCTTTTAAGGACTACTATGTTAGGATACTAAAAGAAATACTGATGAACAAAATGAAACTATTCAAGTTATAGAAGACCCAGCGACTAATATTATAGTAACTCCATCCGTATCGATTTTATTGAATTCACAAAGTTTAGAATTAATAGGGAAATGAAAGTAAATGGAGGCAATTGCAAGAACAATTTAGATAGACTCATTGCTTACGTCTATCCAGTAATTCACTCCTGGAACGTGTTTCTGTTGGCGACGGGACTGGTGCCGCTCTTCACCGGGCTCATCTTCCTGTGCCTGCCCGAGAGCCCCAAGTTCCTCATGTCGAGGGGCAGGAACGAAGAAGCCATGCTCGTGTTCCGGAAAATCTACGCCCTAAACTCGGGGAAACCTCCTGAAGAATTTCCGGTGAGTTGAGATGCGAATAGTTATTTTTTTGTCTCCTCCCGAGAAACAAGACAGGTTAGGGTATTATTTTCATTTTTGTATATTTTTCATCATTTCTTCTTTTTTACTTTTTTATTTCTTAATTTACAGCTTATTTCTATTACATATTGTTACGTGCGAGCGGGGATACGCACTTAGGATTGGAAGGAAACAGCACTTTTTAACTAAACGCTTTTATTGACTTACACAGCCGTATGTGAGTCTTCTCCGCAGGGTTGCCCCTACACGCACAACGACGCACTGTCCCGACGATAAGATGTCACACTCACAATACCGTCGCCGATGTTGCGTAGACCACCTCCTGCTACTACCGTGCTCACCTCCGAATTTACCACGTGTAGTTCGCTTCTGGATCTGCTCTCAAACTACGCTACACTCCTCCTTCACTCAACTGTCCACTAAACTTTTCACTAAATTCACCGCTAAACTCGTCACTGTCTTCTGTTAAACTTCTCTTCCAACTCTTTCGTATCGCACTTGTCGCTTCACTGTATTGAACTGAACTCAACTCTAAACTGCCCGGTAGGCGCGCCTTACGCTGCTTATATACCCGGAAGAATCTTCTGGAACCCATGATTTCGTTATTCTTTTATTTACTATCTGTCCCTTTCTAAACATCTATCTATCTCTGTCTTTTCCTTCCCGAACCTTCTATTCTAGAACTTTCGTTCATCGTCTATCCCTTTCTAAAATGTATCTGTCCTTGTCTTTTCCTTCCAGAATCTTCTACCTTTTTCTAAAAGTCTTGAGACGGGCTTACGCTGCCAGAAAGTTCTACCCTCGGTCGGCAGATATGTTTTCTAATCTACTTACATACTTACATCTTTTACAAAAAATATCTACTTGACTAATTACATGTTATTATTCCTATTTATATATCCATCTCGTCTCGTGTGAAATTATGACAATTCGGTATATACAGATAGGAAACCAAAAGTTGGAGCAAGTCAGAGAATTTGTTTACTTAGGGTGCATGTTTACCAGAGGCGGAAAGCATGAAAGGGTAATTTGAAAGGAGAACAATAGCAGGTAATAAGGTGAATGGAGCGCTAAACTCTTTTATGAAACGCCAGAAAGTGTCTGTAAAGGCACGCTTGGCTGTCCATCAAGGGGCGTTGGTGCCAACCCTAATGTATGGCAGTGAAAGTTGGGTATGGCAGAAGAAGCATGAAAGTAGAATAAATGCAGTTGAAATGAGAGCTTTGAGAAGTACATGTGCAACCGCAGCTTGCATGAGATGATAAGGAACACTGTGATAAGGGAACGTTGTGGATTAAAAGAAGATGCAATAACAAGAGTTGAAAGGGGAATGTTAAGGTGGTTTGGACGTGTAGAGAGAATGGATAAAAGTAGAATCACAAAGCAAGTGTATGAAAATAAGTATTGTGAATGGTAGAGTTGTTGCTGGTAGACCGAGACGAACACACCATAATCAAATAGCAGAATTGTTAAACGAGCTCAGGTAAAAAGCATCTCAAATAAACGTACATGTATGAAGAGGTTAATGAAAGTAGATGAAACGAAAATTGTTTTTTAGGATCGTCACAAGTGGAAATCCACAGTCTCTGCCTACCCCCATAGGAAACAGGCGTGATAATATGTATGTATCTCTTCTCTCCATGCTTTATCGGCAATTTTTTGCGAATAGGTATTAAAATCCATTATTAGAAAGTTGGTAAAAGATCATTGTTTACATAAAATTTCATTTAGGATTGCATAATTAGATGTGTATTTATAAAGAAATTGAATGAAAAGAAATACTTGTGTGATAATACATGCTATTTTTGTGAAGCCATATTGGCATAAGGAAAAAAACAAAAGCAAAAAACACTAAAAAGAATGAATTATTATGTCCGTCTGTCTGAGGTTTGGACAGAATTTTAGGAAGTAGCTTATACTTCATCAAAAAGTTTTGACGTGAAGCTATACTGAAACCATCCCCCGTCACAGTTTTTGGGACGCGCTGGACCACTGTGACGCCTCGCGAACACAAAATATCGGTCTACCTTCAGCTAATAATGTTTCGTGGGATGAGCGAAGTTCTGCTATCGCACTACCCCGAAAGTTGTGAACGCGTTACCATGGCCCCTGGTGTTATAAACGGACGGGCCGTCTGTCTGTTTGCCCTGCTCCGATGAAGAAAACCAGTTTGAGATTTCATGAGAATATTATGGTAGCGTGTATTCATTGTTACACAGACAACAATCATACTAATTAAAGTTAACTCCTGAAAAACAATGACGTTTCTAAATACAAAATAGAGTTAATTTTAAGTTACAAATATATCATATTGTTACAAGCCGATGCTAATCCTTTGCGGGTGTCTTATTACCCCTTTGAATTTAAGTGATCTATTGTTCACGCCGCCATAAGACGTCACAAAATCTTCTTTTAACGATTTCAAGAATCAGTGAGCAATATGTTGCTAGGAGGCCATGTCTAATTTACAAATTGAGGAGGGTCGGGCAATCGGGAAATACGCCGATCGTGTTCTGACTGCAAACGAGGCGTTACCTAATGCACTTTCGGAGCGAGTATCTTATAACGACGAACTTTGCGCGAATTATGTGGTAACGATTTTCTGCTCTACAGTTTATTTTTATTGTGTTCGGCTATACTTGTAAGAACTGTGAATTACGTGTGTGTTTCTAATAAACTTTGTGATAATTCCAACGGCATTTTCAAATTTACATCCTACAAATTCGTAACAATACATCATTCATCAGTTTGAATTTGTAATAAATTTTATTTGTGCGTCTCAGGTGAAACGTTTGATCGAAGAGAGAAACGAAGAGCAAGGTCGTGGTCTGGCAGCACTTCGGGGAGGGGTGGCGCAGCTGACACCCCTGTTCAAGCCTCCTCACGTTCAGTGGCTGGTGCTGGTCTGCTTCATTCACTCGGGCGCCATGTTCGGGTGAGGACTATCTCTCATTTCATTTTTGAAAAGGCGCTATACACCAATTCGCTCGGCCATTCTCCCATTCTCCCGTTCCTCCCCAATGGACGCTGATGTCACTAACAGCATGCGACACTGAATAGCCTGAATAGCCTTTGCGCCATCTCCAACGCGCTTACGTTTTATGGTTCCAGTATCATGTGGTTCTTTTGCTAGCAGTGGGCACAAATGTGCTGGTGTTGCAGGTCGAACACGCTGCGGCTGTGGTACCCGCAGCTGGCGGCCATGATCGGCACGGGCCCCGGCGCTAGCCTGTGCGCCGCGGTGGCGCCCAGCCCCTCCCGCGCTGCTGGTGGGCGCCCCGGCCCCCTGCGAGCCCCTCCACACGGACATGCTCACCTACCTCCAGAGCTCCGCGGCCGGCGCGGGCTCCGTGCTCACCTACGCCATCGGTAGTGCTCTCATCAACAGGTAACTTACATTTCATTGGGTTACTGCAATATCTAGTCGGGATAAATAAGGAGTTACATTTAAGTGCGTGTTGTTGTTGTAACAGTCACGGTTATATATCTCTCTAGACTCCAATTATGGCGTGTCGGACAGCGGGAAATAAATTAAATACTATGTGTACTAATTGTCTTTAACTCGAAACAAATCTACACACGATACAAGCTATATGCACGACTCACACGAGGACTGACGGAGGGCGACTGGCGACAGCGCTTCACTATTCGAACCTTGCAATTTTTTGCTGCATTGCAACTGTCGCCGGCCGCCACAGTGCGCTTTGTTGTTACTACAATTAGTAAAAATACAAGACCCAACGTACGACTTCAAAAGGAAACAATGACACTTTTTTTGCTAAACAAGCCTTAAGGCTGATTTACATTGATCCAGCCACTGACTTGGAGAGCTGGCTTCAAGATATTCAATTGGAAATATTGAAGCCAGATAAACTTGGTAGCGCTGTACTGATTTCAAATCAACTTACACGATGCAAGTATAAAGTCAGCACTGGCTTCTTTCGAATTTGAAACCAGTAGCTGTTTAGGAATGACCCTAATGTATGGAGGAGTGAGATGGAATGCTCCTCCGTCTCAAAGGAATATCTTCCAGCGGGGCTATTGCTGTTCCCCGCAGGCCTATATAGTAATGTATTGCAATTATTGCACAGCGCCATCTGTTGGCTTGTAAGCGTGCCTTAACGTGATTTCACCAATATACGGCCTGTTCCCGATTTGTGACGGGGTCGTGGTGTGATCTCCCTCTGCTGTCTGTATTTAACGACGTGGCGATGGGCACAGGTGCGGCAAGAAGCTGGTGGCGGGCTTCTGCGGGGTGGCGAGCGCGGTGACGATCCTGCTGCTGCCGTGGCTGGGCGAGGGGGCGCTGGCCGTCGTGGGCATGGTCACCACGGCGCTCGCCTTCACCGCCCTCTACTCGGCCTCGCTCGCCAGCATCGCGGTCGAGTTGTTCCCCACCTCGCTCAGGTACCCTCATCCACTACTCTTACTTCTATTGGCGTCCTGAACTTGAACATGCTAAAATTAATTTATTTACAAGGCAAAAGTTACGGATGGTGTAGAGTTTGTCATAAGGGGCCATTCATAAAATACGTCACACGTTTTGGGAGATCATGTGACAAGGGGTGGGAGGAATCCTAAATTTCGTGACGTCACATTTCAAATCTAATATATTTAAGATTGAAAACACGAAACTTGAACTATTAAGGGAAAACTTTAAAATATTTCCAACTTATGTGTTTAAATTATTGAAATGCAAATGAAACTAATTACGAAACTGCTGTTTCGTAAATTTAATAATTTCTTGATGTAAAGTTGCAAAATATGTGATGGCACACTAGGGAGGGAGGGGTCTCACGAATGTGACCACCTATGACAAGGACAGAGGAGGGGTCTAAAAACGGGGTTGCAATTATTGTTATGTGCATCCGTGCAAGAACGGAGAAAGAATACAATTTCCTGCTTTGGGGCGGCCTGTCGTAAGAGGCGACTAAACAACCCACAGCCAGGTGGTAGGGTATTTGCCCGATTGGATGGCTCCCACCCCTGGTCTAAAGTATGTCGCCATAGCAACCTTGAGTTGTGTTCCAGCATTAGTGACCAGGTTCCAGTCTCCCCTAAGAGAGCTGCAACGCATTTGTAGCACATTTGGTGTTGCAAATGTCCATAGGCGATGGTAACCGCTTTCCATGAGGTAGGCCGTGTGCCTGTCTGCTGAACTCATACAATAAAAAAAAATGTATGCGGCTACATCCATGAGCCCCTATCCTCAGTCACAAATACATAAGGCCAGAACACAGTCGTGTTTCCGTGTTTGCTCTGGCGCCTGACAATGCCCCAAGTCTCGCATCATCCCCACATCATCAGAACCATCTTATGACATGTTTCGAACACACAGAGAGTTCTCCTTCTCTCCGCGCCAGCAAGGCCCTTGTTCTGAAACAATACGCCCAAATAGGCACCTGATGCTATTTGATATCCTCCAACGGAGTGGTGGTACTTGCAGGGTGATGGCGATGGCGACGTTCCTGATGTGCGGGCGCCTGGGCACCATCTCGGGCACCGTGGCCTTCCCGGCGCTCATGCAGTACGGCTGCTACCCGCCCTTCGTCACCATCGGCGCAGTGCTTTGCAGTGAGCTCTTAATAATAATAGCATACAACCTAACACAAAATCCAACGGACTCACATAAGCTGTCACGATTGTCGCTTTCAAATATTTCATTTCATAAATCAATTCGTAATAGTCATCTTGAATACGCATCACAAGTTGGGAATCTACAATTTAATATGTATATAAATATACCGGGCACAACGATCATCCAAATGCTATAACGAGCGCTGCAAAAAATATACTTTTTTTGCCTTTAAATGTTGGACGCAATATAAATGATATATCGTTTTTGGTGAAATTGGCTAGAGGCGATATTGACTGTCCAGACTTAATTTCAAAAATATATTTACGGGCTAATCAGCTTGGTCTTAGACAGAGAGATTTGCTTCACACACCTTTAGTGACCAACTATAGACAAAACGCCTTTATCTTACGCAGCTCAAATTGTTTCATCAAAATAGTAGTAAAATTGAACCTAAACTTATACTACACTAATATAAATCGGTCAGGCGAATACTGGCTCAAGATTTTTTTGGAAAGACAGAAACTTAGTAACTATATTATCTAATAAAACTACGTTTTAACGGTTTTAAGTGCGGTAATTTATTTGATTTTTGTTATTCCGACGTTTCGGCCACTTTTCAGTAGCCGTGATCACGGAAGACAAAGATGTCAAGTGTCAATGAGTATTGTTAGTTTTGTTTAGCCTACCGCCAACTTGTTCATTTTAATTATTTAGTTTTAATTTTGTTTATGGTTATTATTTACTCTATGGGAGCCTAATCTAATTTACCACCGGGGTATATAATATTAAATTACCGCGCTTAAAACCGTTAAAACGTAGTTTTATTATGTATACAAGTCGCGAAAACTTGAGAAAAAACTATATTATCATTAAGAATCGTGTATGTATGTACGTGTTGTTACCAATAGATGGAGGCTTGTTATCAGCATTTCTTTTTATTATACTACTTTTTTTACTATAACTGATATGTATTAGTCTGTAAGCCTTCCTAAAATTAAATAAATAGTCCGGTTCCTATATCTTACCGACCATTCTTTTTCCTTACTGTCGGTTAAACTTTGACATAAGCTCCATACATCTAATGTTAAAATTCAATTGATGATACTGCAAGTGAATGAATAGTAACATATAGGACCCGGCCAAAAATCATTAATAACACCTATGGAAGTATATTTTATACACGCCACTCGAATCCTAGAAATAATACATCCACCGCCATCTTTAGTAGAAAGATGACAACGCTAAGAAGATTTTGGCCTGAAGTGCCACGATATTCCTGAATTAGTAATGTACATATGTTAGCTAGATGGCGTACTATAAGTCGAATATTATTATTTTTCAGCTTGCGGGATCATGTGCTGTCTTCTGCCAAATACAACGTTAAAAAAATTGGAATAATTATATACTTTTAAAATTCTGAGCACCATGGAAGCCTCTGTAAATACCCATTACAAAATATCCAAGAGAAAAGAACTTGTATCAATGTATTTATGCGTGAAAGATTATGACAGAATGACAACTTAAGTGAAAAATCTCATAAAGGCTACTTACTGTTCTAGAGGGCGCCACAAGTCGATTTTTTCTTACGTTTTGTTATGAAAACGACATCAGTAGTATAATAATTTAACCAATATTTTATTACTTAAATCATAATCTATTATCATACACTAATTAGTCAAAATATTAAACTTAAAAGAAAACAACTTTAAAATAATTTTAATTGTTGATAGATGATCAAAAATTAATGTTTCATTATATAAAATGTTGGTTATAAATTATCGGTCTTATAATACTGAGTACAGCTAGTTTGCAGGCTTCTTTAGGCCTTCCAACTTACTCTAACTCAATATGAATAAGACCGTGAATCTATAGTGTTTTATCAAAGTGAGAGTTAGTTCTTAAAACTTGTCATTTTTTCAGAAGAACTGTAACTCGTCATTAGTCAAAGTTCTAAACTTCAAGTTCTATTTTTATTTAAATAAAAACTTTATGATCTTGTGATTAAATAAAAATGTATTTGATGTTATTTGTATGTATGTACATATCGTAATTATGTGTTGAGATAGGTGTTATAAATAAAAATGCTGTGATTTTTAAAAATATTTCACTTTAATTTTATAATTGTTGATAGTCCTAATGCCGCCCTCGGACGGGACCGTTTCGCTATCTACAGTTCATTCATATATTATCGTTTAGCTTATATGTTCGTTGTTTTTGACAATACACCTTCAAAAGCACAAGTTATCATATCACTCGTACTGTCCTCTCCCGAGCTTATATTATTGACTCAAAAACAATTCAGAATATTGATTGTTATCCATAACAACTTTTATTGCATGACCTAATAACAAGATAAATTAACAAGCCGGAGATTTTAGGTAGTTCTAACTCGGCCTGCGATGGCTTGTCAAAAACACGAACAAAAAGGCGCTACGTCAGTCTAATGCATGACTATCGGCTAAATTGATTATTGAACGAGCAAATAAAAAAAACAACGGAACTATGCTGGTCGCGTATTTGTGACGGTTTGATTGGATTTAATATAACTATATGTGGAACGTGGCACTGGCGCGTCAACGTTACGGCACTGAGGTGTCAACGTCGCGGCACTGACGCGTCAACGTCGCGCCACTGACACGGCCGCGCCGTGCCGCATTTCACCTCACACAACCATCATCTAGACATTGCACTGACATTGAGAACACAAAATTAAAGCAGCCGCCAATTAAATATTTTCGAGTTATAGTTTTAAAAGACCTTCACGTAATAAAACATTTAAAAATGTGCTCTCTATCTGTCAGTTAGTGCACAGCGCCCACTATGAATGTCTAAAACTGTAAATTTAAGATACGAACTTGCCAAACGATTCCAGATATTGAATTAGGTACCGGAGGTGACATATTAAGCACGAGTCTAGGACATTCACCTGATCATATTCATACATACAAATATGGCAATACAAGAATGACCCCTGAATCTGGCCTGTGACCTAATTATCATGAAATATAACAATATTACACTCTAATGGAGCAACAGATTATGACAAAGCAAGATTTAATAATAGACTAGAATGAATGAATCTTATTGTCGACTCGCTTTGTCCAAGCGATGCCCCTTAAATTCGAGGCTCCCCTCAAACGAAAATGCACCTCTGACCACATCTCTACAGCTATGTACTCGTATAGGCCCGTGAATTGACTGCATTATCACCCTACGACACTATTTGGATACAACTCAAGGCACAAGCGTTCCTTCTAGGCCGATATCCGCTAAACTATGTAGTACAGTGGAAGCAGAATATGAGAAACAACAATCATGTAGTAAAGAATGAAACATTCAAAAACCACTTAAATGCAACATTAACAGATGGCGTCACAAGTCTTTCTTCTCTTGCATTTTGATAGAGCAAAATACCACTAGTCTTCCAACCCACAAATTATATTATTTAAAACACATTTTGTGATCGTTTCAGACCAAATTTTAAAGTCCTAGTGGGTTTTTTCTTTATCGAATGCTTTGGCTGGGTTTATTTAAAAGAAGTATGATTTTAAATAATAAAATGTTTAATGAAAGTCTAGTACTGTCTGTCTATATCAAAACCCAAGAGACGAGGTCTCATGACGTCTTATAGAAATGTAGTAGTATGTAACGTGATTGAGGGTCTTTTTCGTTGTTACATTTTACGCTGTGCGATTCCTTCCTAGTATTTTGTTCCACGCTAATGCCCTCACCAGTCTGCCAGTCTCGTGTAGTTGGAAACGGGCGGGTAGCGCTCATTTCCAACTACACGAGACTGGCAGATCTCTTGAACGAAAACTTAAAACAACATCGTTTACATCTCACTATCCATTCTTTTGTCTTCAATTTCAAAAGGACAGAACTAAAAGTACAAGACGGTGTTCTATGATAGTGTATAGTTTAAGTTTAGGTTTATATGGAATACGTCGGTAGACTCATCCAAATTGAAACACATAAGCCCTCTAATACAAGTACCATCAATACAAAATTAACATTATTTGTATCGAGTTTTTGTCAAATTTTAACCAGTAGTAAGGTAGACGAATGGACGAAGAGATATAGGAACCGATAATAGCATACAACTACTGGGTCACATTTGTAGTAGGTAGAAATGCTTTTCACACAGCCCTCTGCGCATTGTCAACTCTGACGCGCGGATGCACACTCGTGCACATTTCACTTGCACACATTTGTACCACTATAGGCTACGACTTAAATAATTTAAACTAGAGTAAGGCATATTATTTCAGTATAAATAGTTTTAATTACATGTATACAATATAATACATAGTATTCACATTTTATATACAAAGTAGTGATGTCTAATGAGGACGAGTTAGTGTTACACATTTTGTACGAGTTCATAGGAGAATGTATGTAAGGGTTGAAGAGATGTAGTTAGTGGAGAGTGGAGGATGGATTTGGAGTAGCCGATTCCTGTATCTGGTATTACTCGTATGGGGGTTATGTGAAATTGCACCAAGTGATAAGACAAATGAATATATACTAAGGATACAGGAACTGGCTTAGAGACAAAAATGAATTCTTAAACCATAGATTTGACATAAATATTTGTTTTTTTTTTTTTCACTGGTGGTTATTATTCTAAAGCCCTTCCAAGGGGTAAATATAAATAGGTATATTATATGACATATGGAATATTTACAATAAAATGGTCAAAGTAAATTATATACACATGTAAAACTAATTTTGATAATTTTCAATGAACAACAGACTAGCTATTACACGTTTTTCACAACAAACTCATCAGATATTGATGTGTACGTAATTCATATAATAGATTCTGGTTAAAGGTCGATTTTTCAATCATCAGATAAAAGTTATCAATCGAATAAATTATAAACTGATTCAAATTCAAAAGTGAAATACTTCAAATGTTCTGCTCATGTAACTGTCATTTTTAACAATTATTCTATTTAATTCTTATCTGGTGATTGCAAAATCGGCCCCTAACGAAGTAACGCGACACCATTAATGTAGTCTCCACCATCAAAGCAGGTTACCTTCGATTCACCTGATATGCCACCGGTCTGTTGGAGCAATAGAATCTTCGTGGGGCCACTACCACTTCACAAACTCCCTTTAATAGTCATCATAGTCATCTACTTTAAACAGATCATTCGAACGATACCAATGTCAGCGTGTTCGCACTCGAGCGGGAGCGTCCTGGGGTCAGCTGGGGGTGAGGCGGGTGAGGGGCGCGAGGGGCGCGAGGGGCGCGAGGGGCGCGAGCAGCACCTCCAGCCAGCAGGGGCAGGCGGTGACGTCGCGGCGCGAGTACTTGGGCCCCCAGCCCTTGGCGAAGGAGATGCGCACGGAGCGCGCGTCGACGGGGCCGAGGGGCGCGAGGGCGCGCGGGGCGCGGGCGCGGGCGCCGGCGGGCGCCGCGGGTCGAACACGCGCAGGCAGTGGCCGGGCGCCACGCGCCACACGAGCAGCGCCTTCGC
Source organism: Dendrolimus houi (assembly GCA_039645545.1). Classification (NCBI taxonomy): domain Eukaryota; kingdom Metazoa; phylum Arthropoda; class Insecta; order Lepidoptera; family Lasiocampidae; genus Dendrolimus; species Dendrolimus houi. The sequence goes on from CM077125.1 coordinate 24,039,764, forward strand.
GGCGGCCGCGTCCAGCGCCGGCGAGCTGGCGAACACCGGCGCCTGGCTGCGGTTGTACAGCCACACGCCGTCCGCCTCCAGCGCCAGCGTCACGCCGAGCCCGATCTTGGCGCGGGTCTTGCGCACCTGCAACCGGCGTCGGCACGATCAACTCCAAGCACCCTGACCTAACCTCCCCCCATGTCCCACTCGGATCGTTTTTTAAGTGTATAAACATGGCGCCGAACGCTTAGTACACCTCTCTCGCGACCAAGAAGCTGGCGTCTATTTGCTCAAAGGGTAATAAGCATTGCTATTCGGCGTGGTAACGCCGCCAGCCTTTTGGGAACGTTCCCCGTAAGTGACAGTGGTTTGGGAACAATATTTTACCTATAATTATGCCCTCATTTTTTATTTTATTTAATTTCAAGTTTCTTTTTATAATTTAGTTTAATAGTTATTTAATTGATCCTTTTTCATGATCTTGTGTATAAACTATTTACTATGTTAAAAAAAAGTGTACGAATTATCCTCTAATTTGATACAATAACATCATGACTACCAACTTATACGACACAAACAAAGTCGCAGGCAAACACTAATATATGTAATATATCCGTTCATACGAGGACATACTATCAAAAATCACAAGTTATCATTGTCTGGCCACTGCCCAGTGCCCACTGCCCACTCCCGCCTCACACCACCACTAAGGTCAGCTTCTGTACCTATTGTCCATTCCTTCACCTAAACATGGGTAGAAAATTGGCATGCAGGTAGTACGTAGTACCTACTTTACTTCCGTTTACCCTTAGCCTTTCACAAATTTTTAAATGATTAAGTAATTAACAGCAGATCACACTCTTGAACCATTAAAAAACCTCATTCGTGTTTGTTTACGGACCGTTGGCGGGCCCGGCGCCGTGGCCCCGTGGCCCCGTGGCCCCGTGGCCCCGTGGCCCCGTGGCTTTGTGGCCCGGTGGCACCTCAGCAATTCTGACTGAGAGCGCGCCTCGATTTGTGGACACAACACTTCACTGTGTATGAGTGATTGAGTGATCGGGTTCGGGATGCGCGAGCCACATTTTAGGCTTGCCTTACACGATGCGACGACTGTCTTCTTATAAGGTATGTTTTCCCCAATCCTGTTTACACACTTTCTTCATGTCCTTCTGTATTCGCCTCTACGCAGGTCGTGCACTAGGCAGTCACTTCGATATAATGTGACTCATCGTGTATAGTATAAATTAATTATTGTAAAATTGTGTAAAGTAGACAAGTTTAAAAATAGTTAAATAAATATAATATTTAAGTATATTTTATTACAAATAAGATTATACATTGTATAAGAAAATAGAAAGCCCTCTCTCTTGTCACAAGACGGAGGATGAAGGCGATAGGAAAAAAACAAGGTAACTCATCGCAGTTCACGTCTTAAGTAACCGACAACGATTTCACTGATGTCCCATCAGATTGGTACCTGTTCTTGTTGCGCGGGGGCAGTTGGGGCGGCGGGGCAGTGGGTCCAGCGGGGGCGGCGGGGGCGGCGGGGGCGGCGGGGGCGTCGGGCGCCAGGGCGTCCAGGCAGAGGCCGCGGCGGCCGGCGCCGCACGCGCCGCCGCCGCCCCCGAACACGTCGACGGCGCGGCCGCGCACGCCGAACTGGCGGCCCACGCGCTGCGCCAGCTCCCAGTACGCCAGCCTGCACCACTCCGACTCCCAACTTTGGCGCTCTGCAACCACAGCAAAACTAACACTCTTAGTCACTGCTAACCATATACATCGATCAGACTATATAGTGCTGACTTTGTATTTTTGGAGTTTAATTAAGAATCGATTTTCATGGTATGATATGGAAGTTGAGAAGTTACATTTTTGAGCGTTAACTCAAAAGTGTTACGTTTATTCTTTTAAACCACCTCTATATTAAAGGGAACAAACAATAAAAAAATGAAATGGGTGAAGCCATTTTTAAGTTTTAGTGAGACTAAAGAACAGCAGTTGACTTCTTATTCGGCTGCAGTCGTCGTGCATCGTACGCGTTTTTTAATGTTTAAAGAGTAAACTCCAGTCGTACGTCGGAGCTGACACACACAAGTTTTTATAATTTCAGATTAAGTCTCAAAAGATTACAATGAAAAATTTCGGAAAGTAACTAAAAGTAACAAATGCGTTAATATTGGAATAATTATCAAAATTTTATTCTATTATCTCTTTTCCTTTTTTTATATATATTTTATTAAAGTTTCTTTTTTTTACTTTCCCGTCTTTTAATAAAAGATAATTATTAAAATAGGACAAAATAATAGGTTGGGGAAAAAGTCTTTTCGCATATAGTATGTATGAACTTGTAATAAGATCTCTTTGGCTATACCATTTGTATCTGGTTTTGGTATCATTAAAAAGTTTTAATTTTAAAGAAGACAATTACAAATTCTAATTAGGAAAATGTGTCATTTTCATTTGTTTTTCTTAATGTTAAAATGAGTGAATCTAATGAAGAAATTCGATACATTTTAAAATTTTACTACAAGAAAGGTGAAAATGCAACACAAGCCGCGAAAAAAATCTGTGATGTTTATGGACCTAATGCAGTATCTGTGAGAGTAGCGCAAATTTGGTTTAAGCGTTTTCAATCCGGAAATTTTGATATCAAAGATGCACGTCGCTCTGGTCGCCCTGTTACGGACAAAATTAATGCCATTTTTGAAAAAGTGGAGCAAGATCGGCATATTAGTAGTTACGATGTAGCTGGAGAACTGGGAATTGACCACAAAACGGTTTTGGCGCATTTGAAAAAAGCTGGGTACACAAAAAGCTCGATATTTGGGTGCCTCATGAGCTCACTGAAAGAAACCTAATGAACCGTGTACTCATTTGTGATTCTTTATTACGACGTAATGAAACCGAACCATTTTTGAAGAAACTGATAACCGGTGAGGAAAAGTGGATCACGTACGATAAGAACGTGTGAAAAAGATCGTGGTCAAAGGCCGGTTAGGCTTCACAGACTGTGGTGAAACCCGGGTTAACTCGCAACAAGGTGATGCTGTGTGTATGGTGGTATTGGAAGGGGATTATTCATTATGAGCTGTTACCGCCAGGCAGGAGCATCGATTCTGAACTGTACTGCGAACAACTGATGAGATTAAAGCAAAAAGTTGAGAGAAAGCGGCCGGAATTAATCAACAGAAGGGGTGTGGTTTTTCACCATGATAACGCTAGACCTCACACATTTTTAGCCACTCAGCAAAAATTACGAGAGTTTGGCTGGGAGGTGTTGATGCATCCGCCGTATTGTCCTGAACTTGCACCTTCAGATTTTCACCTGTTTCAGTCTCTGCAGAATTCCTTAGGCAGTGTCAGGTTAACATCACGAGAGGACTGCCAAAACCACTTGTTGCAGTTTTTTGATCAGAAGCTCCAAAATTTCAATAGCAATGGGATCACATCCCTCCCTATCTACTAGATGGCAAAAAGTTATCCAACAAAATGGCACCTACATACTTTAGTCAAATGTAAATAAATTTTATAAAAAAAACTTTTTGAATTTTTATATAAAATGCGAAGAAACTTTTTCCCCAACCTAATATATTACTACAATTTGATCTTTAATACGCAATACTGTGAGTTTATTTTGAAGTGATAATATGTTGCAACCTAACATATTGAAATTGTTGCGGCATTACGCAATGGCCAGCTCCAGGGGGCGCGACTGACGGACCGTCAACGAGTCACTCGGCTGCCAAATGTCCTACTGTTCACTGTTCACTGTTCACTGTTCACTGTAAGGTGGGCACATTTTTATGTGACACAGGTGTTATCTGTTGCGCAAATTCCATTCAGCACTTATTTTTGTAAAAACAACTATACATTAATTAGGCTGAACATTTTTGTATCGATGCACAAAAAGATAACTGTATTTCTAAATATTTTCATCATAACATGTGGCGTAAGGGCGGCGGGTTCGAATGCTGGCCAGGACGCATGCGCCACTTGGGCAGTTTTCTGACCTAATGTGCATTATTGTTGCGATCACCACGTGCTAACAACGGTGAAGGAAAACATCATGATGAAACCTGCACTCGATTCGTGTGTAGAAGAGCCCAGCAGTGAGACGTTTATGGGCTGTTATTATTACTATATGTGCTTACGAGTAGCAGTTGGCAGTACCTTTGCTCACTTTCCATGTATTGCAACTGACGTAAAACAATACTACGACTGCATAATACTCTTCTCTGATCCGCCAAAGTTGATTAATTCATTTAATATTTTCAAGTTAACTTTTGCTTATAATCTTGGACTGGCTGAGCTGATCATCGCCAGACTCAACACTGGACTCTTGGTCTCATCAGTATAAATAACACACAAACATGAATTATTTAGACCTCATTTTCGTTCATGTATCATTTGGAAATTACTGGTGATGCACTAAATGACGAATTCGGAAAGTGTTCCACGGCCTTGGGGCTGTCGTCGAATTGGTCCGAGGACGATGCCAAGAGGCGGGGCCGCTCGGGGCTCCCCCGCCGTTCACGCCAATTACCGGGAAACTTCTACAGAAGCTGATGTCACGCGCCCAATCAGAACAGTGGCTCAACACCGAAATGCCAAAACTACGTTGCAGACATCGAAACGATGTATGACGGAAACAAAGTTACCTACTGAAGCCTACCTTACAATATAGGTGAGGCAGACTACCTGCAAGTGTTGCTTGAATGACACTGAAATCAGGCATTGCTTTATGAATATTCATAGGAGCAGACTCGCGAAATAAATGTTAGTAGCTTTTCAATATCCATTTCGGCTTACGCCACTTCTGCTGATGGTAAGGCCAGTTTTATTTCTACTATTATTCCGCCGCGACGATATCGAGAACACATTATGGATTTAATAGAATACTAATTCTTGACATTATCATTGCAACGCCAAGACATTGATATAGCGAAATCGGGCCCTTGTCCTCAAATTATTTATAATATTATCGAGCTGCAGCTTTAGCACATACTATAAGGATTGGCAGCTAGTCAGCTGTTTATTCTAGTTCATTTCCTATTTAGGCTATCAATTTAGCTGTCCCATCACGGTTCTTTTTTAAATTGCGAACTTGGCAAACAGCCAGAAGGAGCTCATGGAAAGTGGTTACCGTCACCTATAGACATTTGCTGTAGTAGGAGCGAAGCGACCCTGTTCCCAGCCCTTAGGGATCAGACAGGAACATGGAAAAGGGGGGAAGGGGGCAAAGGGCCATCGGAACTTTCACTCGTCGTACAGAACTCGATTAGGTGAACGCTAATCGTTTCACGTCGGTAATCTGTGTTCGCGTGGTATCAGCCATCATGGCTCTGACACGTAAATATTAAAATTTCGACGACATAATAAGCCGAGTCAAATTAAGCACCGTGCATATAGATGTTGCAGAAGTTTACGATGTTACGGACGTCGAATATAGTACAGCCAAGGCCAGAAGTGACGGTAGTTACTAATGTACAAGCGAGGAGTGGTGGCGGTGTGGGACTGGCGCCGCGGTCGCCCGCCAAGGTTACGGGCCACGCCGCGCCGCCAGACTTACCTCAGGGGAATGGCGAGGGTCGAGCCCTGGGGCCAGAATACTGTTCCTCCTCATCACCACCAATGTCATAATAACAATGAGATATTTGAGTAAAATCCTCTCTCTACTTTTCATCATGTTACAAAACGCCGAAGCCGCCTACATTTTGATACGATGATAAACATGGTTTTTTAATTTATAAATTGGAAAACGAGAATTTATCGTCGTATTTTTACAATATCATGACAGAAACTTGCTAAACTCGTCCTAAATCTATGAGGCTGCTTTGTTTTTAACACAACAACTACTTTATTGTTTCCTACATAGTAGCGAGCTATATTTGTAAACTGACATCTGATGAAATAGTTCATTTCAGTGGCTAAATAGTACTTTAGGCAAAGGTGAAAAAATATGTGTGGTGTGAAGCTGACCTTCGCCATCAGTGGCCAGGGAGCCGGTGGGCAGCCGCTCGTGGTCAGTTCTCCTCGCATCTCCTTTGCTCTCCTCCCCTTGCTCTGGAACAACAAACAGATATCCCTATACACCAACAGCCTGTTTATTCTTGGCGACTTAATAAGTCGTCATCATTTTAAAAATATAACGTGGAAAACTAAGATATATACAAAGTGGTATGGGAAAACATTTTCAACAACAATTGATTTATAAAAAATATGTTCTATAGCTTAATTTTGTATCTAATTTAATTAGGGGCTTTTAGTGATGGTATCACCATACCATTTTTTTTTTTTTATACAGGCGAAATCCGTTTGAGGACCGTGAGCCGCGCGAGGGGGAAAGGTCGCGGCCCGTGTGTGGGATTCGCCAGGTCGGGGTGGCACTAGCACCCCACTTCGGTGTGAGCTGCTATTGCCACCCCGCAGTTAGGGATACCCACTAAAACCCCTGTCCGATCCCGAGCGTCCTTTGTCCGGGCTGTGGGTTCGCTCGCGCATTCACCATCAGCCCGGACGGACGACGGCCGGCCCCTTTGCGGGTTGGCCTCACCATTTAATAGCCGGAGATCTGGGTCTCTCCGGCTCCTCTACCTCACCCCAAGGTGAGAGGGGGCGCGCGGATCGGGGCGCTTCCCTCCTCTCCGGCCTTAATGTGCGGGTGGGTCCGGTTTCCCCGCCGGTCGCCCGCACGGCCGTAGCCTACGGCGGCTGGAGGTCGTCTTGGACGACCCTCCGTCGTCGCCGTCGGCTCTGGCGGGAGGGGAGCGTGGCGGTCTGCTCCCTCTCCCGCTCCGCCGCCTCCTTCGCGGACATGACGGTCTCGCAGAAGGAGGCGGCTGCGTCCCACGCGTCAGCGCTCCCGACCATGGCCTTCACCACGGCCGGAAGGGACAAATCCGGCCCGATGGCCGCGACGAGATCACGGCGCTGCTCGTCCCAGGCTGTGTGGTATCACCATACCAGCACCATCTTACCCTAACCCTAATCATACAATTTTACAACATTTAAATCCATGTTTTCACCATTTTACGTATTGGCAGACCGACAGCAGAAGGGGCCCGCGACAAAATGCTCTGGACAACACCCCCACGTTCCTCAAATGAACTCCCAGAGCATCCATCACCCTCCGGCTCATAAGAATATAGGATATATGAAAAAGTTGAATCGTATAAGACTTGTGACCTGGTCTAGAATATGCCGCCATAACAACTTTGAGTTGTGTTCCGGTATTAATGACCAGGTTCCAGTTTCTCCTTCAAGGCCGCCGCCACTTTCCATCACAGTTGGGCCGTCAGCCAGTCTACTGTGCTTCAGCAATAAATAAATTAAAAAAAACTTAGTATCCGTATTATATATACACCCGTGTTGTGGATAAAATTATCTTACATTCAAAGTTACATAATTAATATAATCATTTCACTAACGGCCGCTTCCTATAATTATCTTGTTATTCATTTACTTTTGCCTTACCATCGGTTGAATTTCGATATTGCTTGTATGGAACTTATCTCAAATTGTAAGCGATAGTAAGCCAAATGAAAGGTCGCTAAGATATATGAACCGGCCATAAGAAATTAATTTCGCAAGCGACATCATTGGGATAGCTGCCCAAAATAAGCACGCTAACCCGTTTTGGGAACATGTCACTTAAATGAGAAATGGATACGTGTGTCGTAGCATATGGGCTAGATATGTATGTATAAGATAGAGTTGTTGATAATGAGGACAACTTCCTCTCAAAGTCTTTCGTAAAATAACTAAACTTCTTTTGCTCTTTTTCATATTTATTTGTAGACTTTATTCTTGTAGTTCTCAACAAATTTTATTTGATTTGATTATCCGTGTAGGAACTGAGAAAGAATACAATTTCCTGCGTTGGGGCGGTCTGTGGTGAGAGGCGACTAAACAACCCACAGCCAGGTGGTAGGGCATTTGACCGACTGGTCTAAAGTATGTCGCCATAACAACCTTGAGTTGTGTTCCGGCATTAGTGACCAGGTTCCAGTCTCCTTTAAGAGAGCAGCAGTGTATTTGTAGCACCTTTGGTGTTGCAAATGCCCATAGGCGATGGTAACCACTTTCCATCAAGTGGGCCGCCTGCCTGTCTGCTGAAATGCTGCAATAAAAAACAAATCTATTTCTGAATTCTGTTCTACGCTGGAAGCGGCACGCCGCGCAAGCAGTCAGGGGTCTGCACAAGTAAGCTATTTCGCAATTTTGGGACACTTTTGGGGTAAGAAAGACCTCTTGGAGATAACATTTTGACACTAAGATGTAACAAATTTGGCCCTAAATAAATATCATAGGATTTTATCAGATAACGACGACAATGCTGTATTAAATGCCGTCATACTGACGTACTCTTGCTTTCGTTTAATACTAGCTGTATCCAGCAGGCGTTGTCCTGCCCTTAAAAAATAAAAATCCAGAACCCGATTGCAGCGCTACCTACCGGGACTAATTGTTAATTTCAACCATTCTCGAATCCACTTGAACACAAAAATTCATTAAAATTGGTGCTACCGTTTAGGAGGATTTCAGTGACATACACACGAACAGAAGAATTTTATATATATATTAGGTCAGATACTCTCGCGGGAGTCGTCAGAACACCCTAGCAAAGTTTCATCACAATCTGATCAATGGCTTAGGAACGGATAGAGGAGGATCCACTACCGATAAGTAAGGGCCGGCGCACATATGGTAGAGCGCAGCGCAGAGCTTTTTTTACTATTAAACTATTATCGACATTGTCGTCATTGAAATAACATTCAAAACCAATTAACACAATAATTAATTCCTGGTGAGCATCAGCATCGAAGCGACTACATGTGAATCCGCGCGCGTCCGCTTTCAGTCGCCGGGCTCGCCGAAGCGCCGTTTGCGCGGCACGGGCGGAAAATCTTCCTTTCTCTATAATATTTCTCGTTTGTAATTCCTCTTCTGTAAGTAACGTAATAAACAGTACGTCCCAATCCATGCTTTTATTCACGAATGTACACGTTTGGACTTTCGACAAATTGCTGAACAAATGACAACGGTGTGTCGAGTTTGCGCAGTGTAGCGCACACTCGCCCATCCGCGCTGAGATTCTCGAGCGTGTCACGCGTGCAGGAACCTTCGCGGACGTGCTCTGCGCTGCGCTCCGCCCCGCCATATGTGCGCCGGGCCTAACAGGCTATATTGCTTATTCGTGTCTCGATCTAATGTGTACAGACTAAGAAAGAGGTAGGCACTGATGTGTCGAATTAACTATCGGCACAACAATATACTGAGTGAGCCTCGTTTGTCCAATTGTGGCGTACAACTGTTAAAATGTTATGATTCTTTATTAACCTTATATATTTTGTGTGTGTGTGTCACTTTCTTCCCAGGACAAACATACAAACAGTGGTTTTTATTTATAAGATATCACTCTTCTTGAAATTGCTAGCATTAATAATAAATTTAGGTTTAAGGTATTTGGAGCCAAATTTCTGAAACAATACCATTTTGGGAATTGAAAATATTCCTTTAGGGCAGAAATTTACAAAATTCAAACTGAAGCGTATATTTATATTCTAATATATAAAATTCTCCTGTCACGGTGTTAGTTACCAAACTCCTCCAAACGGTTGAATCGATTTCTATGAAATTTTGTGTGCATATCGGGTAGGTCTGAGGATCGGACAACATCTATTTTTATAACCCTAAATGATAAGGGTGACCCACCCCTAAATTAATTTTTTATTTTTTTTACAAAATTTCTTCTTTATATTTTATTATGATTTAGCATTGAAAAATATATACAACCCTAAATTGTCATCCTTCTACCACCAACCCCTATTTTTTAACAGCGATATAAGTACTTTAATAATTTTCTACTCTGTTCAAGTTGATTCGAGTTTAGATTAACATTTGGTCCCGGCAGATGACGCTGTAATCGGGTTTAGGATTTTTACTTTTTAAAGGCAGGACAGCGTCTGCCGAGTATACATTATGTTTAGCCCTAAGTTGGTTGTTCATGGAACGATTGTAATAATTCGCGGTAAATTCAGTTATCCTATTTGAATTTCATTAACACAGTGAATGAAGTATGAAGTGTTTAATGTGATTGCACGTGTGTGATGGCGGCAGTGGTCGGTAATCGCCACCACGGAATCAGTGTCGCCGCAACCTTCGCGCGGTGGTTGCGTTCGCAACGGTTGAAGGGCGTCATCTGCGCCAGTGGAGACAACAGCCCTGGTGGAATCTGGCGCCGGTCGTCGTCCCGCGTAAACGACACGATTGTGTTTTGCGTATTTATTACCAAGTATTTGCATATTAAAGATCACACCAAGGTCGATACACTGCCCACTGTAATAATTATATACGAACACATTCAACATATTGTGGTGTATATGTGTGTATAATATGTTAATCGATGTAGATGCGTACGCGCATGCCTCCACCACGCTGGCCCCTCCATGTACCACTTGAAATTAGATACCTCCATACATACAACTGGTGTCATCATTTGTCTGTCTATTCTGACAGAAACAGGTATTATTATTAATAAAAAAATACTCATGTTTCATATTAATTCAAAAATGACTTCATCAATATGGCTTCAATATAGTTTTGTTGCGTGCTGGTTTGAATGGATTTTTCGTGTTACTTTTTGATGGCTATAATGGATCACACAGTAACGAATAATTGATAGAGAGAGGATAGTATAAACGGGATTCCACTTGGTGCAGTCAGCAACAAGGTCTATTTGCACAGAATTTTCTTAAGGGCCACACTGCACGGGCAAGTTATAGTTTCGTCGTAATTGAAGGACAACTAACTAGTTGTAAAGGTATAAGGCAAAGGTACAAAGAAGGTACTCGTATTATCACGTAATCCATTACTACGTATTATATATCCTTTTGAAAATAGGAAAGATACGAGATAGATAGATCATTAACCTTTCTGGAAAAACAGCTGTACTAGGTATGTATTGGCCTAAATTATGTGTTTTTTTAAAAATAGTTAAAAAAGACACTTGTAATCTGAGTAATTACTCATAATACATACATACATGATAATGTACTGTATCAACACATTACTTCCTTAATTAAGATTATTTGGTTTCGGGCATAATATACAAATTCCGAGACACGTTGTTTAAGGACAATACACGGGAACTCATAAATCGCACCTTAATAAAGGTATCAATGATAAGGCTCACCACCCTCGCGAAGGAGGGTATATTACAAATTGGACTGTAGACCGGCACGGCGTCAGCGTCACCTGCGGACACGGGCTCTCCAGACTGCAGCCATTTTCCGCATTTGAAAATAAATATTTTATTTAGGAACAAAAACTAAAAGAAAATTGCAAAGTTCAACCTGGAGACTCTAGGTAAGCTTATGTATCTCTCAATCGCGTTTGGCGTTTGCCTTTTCTCCAAATCTGTGGCCGGCCCCTTAATTAGTGTGGGGTGTCAGATTAGTCAGCGGAATTCTTAACTCATAAAATGTAATATTTTAATATAAACCTGAAATTGTTGGCCACGTGCTTCTACAAATACTTAATCTATATCTATCTATATATATATAATGAAAATGGCCTTCCTTTGAGGCTCAATCACGCCTAAACCACTGATCGTATCGACATGAAACTACCACCATTCGATGCGAAATTTTTCCTAGATGGTTTATGGCTATTTATTTTTCGAATTCTGACGTTCCTTCATTTTTTTTATTGCTGTTTTACTTTCATGAACATTTATCCCGCTAATAAGAACAAAAAACAAGCGTTTTCTCTTGATTCTTTTGTTTTCATGGATTTCAACGGAGTTTACTAAACGGATTATGTTCTTTTACATTCAGCTAAGAATCTACTTACAAACTTCCACGCATCCACCCACCAACTCCCACGCACCCCTGCACACCCATTCTCATTTTTTGATAAAAATAAAATGCCGTATCTATGATCGAGTATCACTTGAGAACGGCTGGACCGATTAGTTTAATTTTTTTTGTTGTCTTCAGAATTGTCAGGAGAAGGTTTATATGTAAGAAAATTTTAAAAAGTCTGCTAAAACGTTAAAAATTTCGATGATAATCGAAGTATTCCAATTTCTATAGTTACTCATCACGAAATCTCGGGAACTATAGGACTTAGAAATGTGAAACTTGGTAGGAATATTACTTTCGTTATGTAGAGGTCAACTAAAAACGGATTTTAAGAAATTCATCCCCAAAAGGAGATTGCGGGGGCGTTAACAATGAACAATTCCCGTTTTTAAACTATAGCTCCTATAAATTCCAAATTTGGTAGGAATCTTCTGTAAGAGTTGTAGAAATAGTCTATGAACGAATTTTACGGTAGCTCACCCCACAGGGGGTTGCGGGGGTGGTTTAACAATGAATTTTTTTATTTTTTAAGCCGTAGCTCCTACAGACTCCAAATTTAGCTAGAGTTGTCTATATGTGATGCAGAAATGATTTAAGAGCGGATTTTACAACAACCCACCGCCGAAAAAGATTGCGGTAGTGGGTGTTAAAATGTGAAATTTCTATTTCCAAACTGTAACCTCTATAGACTCTAAATTTGGTAGTTAATTTATAAAAAAAAAAGTTTATTAATATATTAACACATAATATTTAATCTTCATCTTCATCTTATGGATTGCAAGAATTGGTAACTCTTCAACTACGAATTCGTTCGAGAAAGTGATTTGATCGAAGAATATTCTAAATTTTGAGTCGGATAGAAATTGATCATTGATAGTTGGGCAGTGACAAACAAAATCCGCAGCATTTGAGATCGTCACAATCTATATTAATGATCAATTTTTTTTATATTAATTCAAAATGGATGCGATTAAATTGAGAAGAAAAAAATAATTTAAATGACGGTAGAACTTTGCTTAGACATTACTTGATTTTTGTTTATTCTTAAACAATGACGAAGTGGAGCATTTTCAACTGCAAACAGATAATTATATGAACTCATTCCATATATTTCTTCTACATAACCACGAAAACTGAATCGATAAATGTAAATTTACGTAATGTGTCTATCGTTATCTATTTAATTATTTTTATACCTGTTATTTCTTCTATAAAAGTATCCGTCATTTGGATGAATAATAATAAATGAGTCCCTGATTATTATAATTTGTCGATGAAGCAATTGACGAAAATATTGTCAACGACAACGATATAAATAATGAAGAAATTAGAGAAAATAATATCAATGACAACGATGATATTAATAATGAAGATAATAATGATATTGATAATAATAATAATAATAAGCCCCCTAATACAACCACACGTCCTGATTGAAAACCTAATCACGTGGGAGGCGGACACACGAATGAGAAATTAGTGGCGTGGCTAACGTGGCTCTGGAAACCCATCAAAAATGGAGCTACGATCTAAACGTAAACGTATAGGACCGCTGCCCGGGGGCGATCGCCGGGACACACCTGGAGCTGACGCTGGGTGTCTCAGCATGCGAATTGTCAGCGGTGAGGAGTTGAACAGGCGGGCTTCCACCGACAAAGATGCTACAGCCGAAATCCGTGACGATGGTGATAGTTTAACAGTCAGAACAAACACTCCAATAGAACCATATAGCCCAAGTACTGTATCGTACACACCCTCCAGATCATCTTCACCTTCCGTATCATCGTCACCCCAAACACTCTCTTTTAACCCAGATCCACCCATACCAGTCTTGAATGTTGCACGGGACCACCAAGGCTGGGAAATCACGAGTACGCATGAAATGGAGCAAAGATGTGAATACATTTATCATGCGTACTTATCTTCACATAACCAAATTAGAGACCGACATGACCACATATAGGCAACAATTACATCAACTTTTTTCCCAACAATATCCGGAAGGAGCCGTTTCAGAACAAAGAATATTAATAATTAAAAAAAGGTTAAATAAATCTATGTCATTCGCCTGGCAAACTAATCCGTTTCATAATTCGATGAGATAGAGTGAATATGTACATTACATGCTGATGAAGAAGAAATAACGTTTACTAATACTTAGTTATACGTTTATAATGTTCGTTGCAACGATAAACATGAAGTTAATAAATAAACAACAAAAAAAAATGAATGGTTACTAGGTGAATTGTTTTTTGCTATTAAAAAAAAATAAGCAAATAAACATTTAGACCATTCATCTGTCATCAACGCTACTATCAACATCAACTTCATGAATTTTCAACGGCCACCATTTTTCCGGCAAGGGCGTCGTTATGAGTATGTCTTTTATATAATTTTTAATTGAATTTAAAATCTTTTTTGTTTATTTTATAAATTATTGTTTTTTTTTTTTCAGATTCACTGGGTACGTTCAGGAGCTTTTCGGGTACCGTGAATTACTCTTTACCGACAATTATTCATTTGGTATCCGTGATCGTTCTGGGGATCATGTTATAATAATTTCGATAATCAGGTAAAAAAAAAAAAAGGTTGTGGTTAAACGTACTCTCTGCTCACCGTATTGGTCCGCAGTGGTCATACGTTTAACCATTTCCATTAAAACATTTTATGATATTTCTTTTTCAAATATCATATCGCGTTACAGATGCCATCTGATCAAAATGACTCGCCGTTTGAATTTAGAGTTTTTAGTTTCAACTTCGTTATATGTCAACGAGTATGTTTTACGTCCCGTTTGAATTCAACTTTTTAGCGACGAGTCGTCGAATGTGAGACGGAGGAAGATTAATACTCATTTCTCCATGAATCGGACCATTTCTATCCACTAATTTCTCCATTTATTCTTTGTTTTGTTGTTCATCAACATTTATTTTTATTATAATAATAATTTATTATATCAATAAATTTTATTTTAAGTGAATTTGACTCTTCTTTGAAAAATATTTTAAATTTCAGAAAAAAAAAATTAACAAAAAAAGCAAAAAATGAATAAAAAAAATAAAAAATAACAAAAAAAAGCAAAAAAAAATTATATAAATAAAAAAAAAATTAACAAAAAAAGCAAATAAATAAAAAAATGATGTATAAAATTTAATTTATTTCCTTTGAAAATTCGCCCCGCGAAGCGGGCGGGGACGGCTAGTTATGTTATAAGGAGAAAACAATAATACTTGGCGTGCCCAGCATCCCGTGTCCATTACGGACGTAAACTTGATCAAGAAACTATACGGTAACGACTATTATTATATTATTTTAGAGAAAGAGTTCAAGTCAAATTTCAAGCGTCTGTGTCAAAGAAATCGATACCTAACAGTCTTGTAGTTTTGTGATGATGCATTCTGTCAAAGTCACAGCCAGGAATGCACTGAGCAATATAATAAACAAGCTTAACGGTTGGCGGCAGCGCAACGAAACGAGAGAGACGATTAGTAGTTGTTCAAACGAGGCGCGCGGTGCCACGGCGTTGCACACGTGCGAGCGCGTCCTCCCGGCGTCCGAGCGCGCCGGCGGGGGAGCGAGACACAATAACAGTCGACGCCAGTTCGCCAGTGAACGAAAACGCCAGCCATCACTGGAACGCATTTTTGGTCCAACTCTGTATAAATCTGCTGCACTTCTTGCTTTCTTTTCACAATTCCAAAGTATTTTGTTCCACTAGAAAACATTTTTAGAAGCTCATTAGTTTGCTTCCTTTTCTGTGTACGCCGCAACGCAATATGTCAGAAGCGGTACGAAACTTCCCAGCAACACGTTCTTGCTAAAATTCTTGTTTAACTCAAATTCCTTTTTATATAAGTACAGAAGCAAGTTGCCTTTCACCTTATCCTCCTCCCACCCTTTCCTTCCACTCTCTTCTATCATGGCATATGTCCTCTGTCACCCAATTTGATATACTTTTTGTCATATGGTTTTGATCTCTGCCAATTACAAATCCAGACCACCTCCATCTTCTTCCTTTCAACTTCTGTCACAGGGGGACCTGGCAATTGGGGCTTCATCTATGCTTGGGGCACACTCAGCAGGCCCAGTTGCCACAACACAAACATTACAAGACAAATCATTGATCGGCTTTAAACACGTCACTGTCAATAAAAATAAGAGTAACAGGTTTGAGTATGTGAATGATTGATTAGAATTATGTTTCAATGGTCGCCATGCTGAAAATATTAAAAAGTGCAAGTGTAATCAGATGTAAACGACAACCATTAGTTTCAAATACAAAAACATAATGTGTTCTTAGAAAACTCAGTATTTCCAGTTTCCCACAGTATGATTAAACTAGCAATCTTCGTAAAGATAATGCGGTCGAAACAATGGCTCCAGTGGGCTGTGAAGTGGGGGGGTGCGCAGAGGGGGGTGGCGCCGGCGCCGGCGCCACGATAATGCCGCCGAGATAAACACTCTAATGGATGCCGACGTCAACGGAGCGGGGACGCGGGGGCGCGGGGGAAGAGCGCGCGAGGGCCCGAACACCGCTGCCCAAACAAACGTGCACCTGTGCACCCAAATTCCTGGCAGCACAGCCTTGAGCCCCCGCACTAAGGTCGATACTCGAATGGCATCGTGCTGCCCACCCGCAGCACGACATTGTTGCGTTGTAAGTGGAATGAATGGCTTCTGGGAAGCTTGTGATGCGGTAATGGACCCCGAAGGAATGTCAATGTCAACCGTATCGAAAAGGGCTCTGGGAGCCATTCACTCGACGGATACATATATTAATAATTATGTTTTGCCCCAGATTAATAATCTGACCATTAAACAGGGTCTCAAGAGTGGAAACATTTGGAGGTAGGTATAAATAAACTTTATTCTGTGATCTAAAAATTCGAACCAAAATCTAAAATGTACGTAACAAAGTCGCAGTCTCGATGTCACGTTCCTTCTAGCATAATCGATTCATAAACTACCAACTCTACGAGTCTGTGAAATTATTTTCCTAGTGTTTAATGTAGAGGTACAGATTAACCCTCGCTCGTAAGCTGTTAGCTAGCTTGACATCACTTCCAGCGGCTGCTTGGTACATGTATGACGCGCTGCGTCCCTTATCAATCGGGAATGTGGTTTTAAGTCTGTCCATATTTTCACTTACACTAAGAGATAATTCAAAGTTTTATCCAACAACATCGGTATTACCAGCATTCCGACTGTTCGTAGTCACGGTCCCAAACCACTAAGCGCTCGCATAAAACGAAATCAACCCACCTATACTCCTACAACAAAATCTTCTTTTGTAATTTAAATTAAACTATTTCAATCAAATTACATTCTTATATGAGTTTCATTGAATAATTTTCTCAAAGTACAGATATAGCGACTCTCGTGAGAGACAATAAGCGAAAAGAATGAGTCAATTGCGGAATAACCGGCGCTTGTTTGCGCACAAAAATGTAAATGACAGGAGGGTATAGTCAGGGCGGACAGGCGCCAAAAGCGACGGCGAAGGGCGGCATTCGCCAGCCCACGGGAAACCCTATGATGAGGCTCGGAGGGAATTCCGGGAGCGCCCTTTGCACCCTTGCATCGAGAAGGACGTGCTTCCCATTACCCGCTACCCAATCTACGAGCGGACACATGCCTCGTTTTACTAATAAAATTTGTGCAAGCAGTCACGCACGCACTTAGCACATTATTACTGAGGCCGAACCTTAGGACCCAAAAGGGTTCTCAGCACTGAACACGTAAGCCGCGGCACGATTCTTGTGTGACCTTGGCTTAAGCACAAGTGGAATTGTAGGACGTAAAAGAACAAAAACACAATATTGCCAATTTGTTGATAAATCACATCATATCTCTTAAGCTCAATGCGCAAAGCGATCTCTGCTACTGCGCCGACTAATCAAGATCCGTGTCGGGCACTATATCGTAGATCAGTTGGATTAAATTAGGACGGGGGTCTGATGCCTATGTCACACTTGCGCGCCATTCTGATGATGCACTCGAAAATGGCCGCCGAGGAATGCGCACCGGATGGAACAACCGCTCGGTGACCGAATTCAGGATTCGCCGCGTTCGTGAGGTCAGGCGATGCCTCCCTCGAAGCTCGGTCATCGAAACTCCTTTCGGCCTTATTTAATGAGCACAAACGATAAAACTATTTGCAAACTATACGACACTCGTTTATCGCATTATTTATCTGTACCGAGCTGGATCGTATAAACATTGTGTCACAAATATCACAAAACTGGCACTAACATAATTATTCACTTGTTACTAAAAAATTCGTAAGTTGCCATCACAACGTATTTGCTGGTGAAGTGCAGCAACGGCGCCAAAGGTGTCCTAAGCGTTGACTCGTGACATAAGCTAACTCTGTGCCGTGTTTCATCCAAATCCTTTCAGTAGATTTTACGTGATGCTCTAACAGATAGACAAATGCATGCAATGCATTGCATCTATTATAAGTATTATAGATAGACTTTGTATTATTTTCTAATATATATTTTTTAATAGCTGGAGTACAGCGGACAGGCATACGGCCTACCTGATGATACCACCAACACGTTGCTGGCC
The DNA here is from genome assembly GCA_039645545.1 of Dendrolimus houi. Lineage (NCBI taxonomy): Eukaryota > Metazoa > Arthropoda > Insecta > Lepidoptera > Lasiocampidae > Dendrolimus > Dendrolimus houi. Next base: position 24,058,180 of record CM077125.1, read on the forward strand.
TCGAAGAAATTTTATTACACCCTTTTTGAAAAACTCCATATCGTATCGCTGTGGGAAAACCTCAGCTGGGAGCTCATTCCAAATCCCCTAATGGAAGTAAGATTGAAAGCTAAACACTCATTATTTGAGCGATAACAGAGCATCCGAGTGCAGATTGTCCCCCTGCCGAAACACGCTTCTCGAATAAAGTTGATATCTCGTCGCGAACATGTACGCAGCAAGTGAGACGCGTATCAATGAACGCCTTCTGAATGGGCTCCGTTCGCGGCCGCGTTTTTGCTCGTCTATATTTAAATCAATAAATGTCGGTCGCAATCAATTAAAATCGCGTCGATAAACGAACATGTTTTCCTAAAACGACTTGTTGCGCCATTCATTAACTACTCGGTGCTTCCCAGAAACGATTTTACGATTGGAAAATTGTTGAAAGCTCACGGCCGCAAAAAAACTTGTTGCTACTAATTTGGCCATTGCCTATGCTGTTTAGCTTTGTTTAGTTTCGCATACTTTTCAAACGATTGGATAATTTTATCCGCAATGTAGTTAAAGAGAAAGAAAGTTGTCATCTTGATTATTGTGCAGTTTTGGCACAATGCCCTGTGGCTCTTTCCGGTAGCAGAGCGTGCAAAGTTAGTAGACCTCCGGAGTTCACTATCAAACGCCTTTCGTCCTTGGTTTTTGGAATCAAAAAACGAAAGACGAAAGCTCCTGCTCCAGTGTTCACTGTTGTTTAGGTAAAAAAGTTAGGGAAAGCGATTGGAATAAAAATAAATACTAGGGAAGGTCGGATTCAATCTGGGCATAGAGTAAGTGAAGCTCACCTTTAGGCTTGAATTCTTCCATCGCGATCCGACTGTACGGCGGTGGAGGGGTTTCTGAAAACAAATAATTCATTGATAATCAACGTTTGGACAACCGGTGCACTACAGAAACTGAATTCGGACATGCTATAATATGGATTCAGAGAAAATCGGTCAAGTGCGTGTTAGTCCCGACACAATGAAGGGTTCTGTGAAGGTGATGAGCCTTCGCTAGTTTTATCATATCACCATATTTTATCACTATGGAAACTTGAGAATTATTTGATAAAAAATACTAAACCAATTTTCGTTCAAAATATTTTCAAGCTTGAATTGTCAACACTAGTTTGAAGGGTATATAGGGTGGCACACTATTTATGACTTAACAAGATAATCGCCATGTAGTGGCTTAAACAAAAAATCACTAAAAACATTGTTGTGACTTTTAAAGACTTGACAACATGCACAATGATTTTTAAACAATAAATTAACTAGTACGGCGGTCATTGGTCATTTTTATCATCCGTGTTTGCCATTTGGCTAAATACCAAAAAGCCCCAAAAACGAGTGCGTTCAATCATATCTTCTAGGTAAAGTAATCTTTCTAAGTTTTTTGAATTTATTTCGTATTTCGGCATCGCGAGCGCCGACCCCGAGCGACTCAGTGGCGCCGCTGCGCATGTTTTGTTGAAGAGGCCGCATTTGAAAGACAAGTGGCACTTTGGGATTCGGTGTGCAATTGTGCAACGATGGCGACGCCGCGCATGCGCCCGCTTTGTTCCGCCACCGAAACGCCGGCCGCGGCGAGAATACCAATTCAGCGGCATTAGCGTTTAGCACATCGGCTGGCGCATTCGCAGAAATGCGCCTGCGCAGGCGCCGGCGCATATTAAAATTCTACAAAAAGAACACTTTATATTATAAGTACTCATTGTACCACATATTAAACATCAATCGACACTCGTATATGCACTGCGTACTCCCTTTCCAAGGCAAAATCAGGATTATTTTCTTTTATGGACTTCTATCCTGGTAACAGAGACATGGCCATCGCTTTACTTGTTAAAACCTAGCCTCGGTCAAGTCGTAGATCTTTCATTGACGTTAAACAACAGATTCTTGTGGCAAGGCGAAAACTCACGTTTCATAAAATATAACAATTCTTGTTTAAAAATAATTAATATACTATTTTAACCAGTTTTATAATTAATTAATAAAACTACAAGCAAAATTGACGTTTTATGTTCCTGCAAAAAAAAACTGTTCGGTGGTCGGAGGACAGCCGATAGACACAGAGATATCAGGAGGATACTCTCCGTCAAAAAAGGCAAGTCCAAATAACATCACGGTTGTGGTGGACTCGCAACGCTGTCAATTCCTTGCGCTATTGCCGTACGTATTGACAGCGGTACCTAACCTTTTGCAAACAATTATTTCGTCCATATAGATATAATGTGTGGCGGCATAGCTGGAATTCCTCGCGGCGCCGAAATTACGTCATGGAGGCAGCGGGCGGCCTCAGGAATGTGAACTCACAGACGACGGGCATAGAGCTCAAATCCATTCGGGCCGGGGGAGACGCGGCCGCATTGCAGCCGGCCAGCCGGTGTATGCATACTGCACATAGAAACGTGCCCCGCAGTGGGCACAGGCTCACAAACAACCGCCATTGGAAGGTGATACGAATTTGATAAGGTTTAAAACCTAAGAGGTGCTTAATACGGAGAGAGTCGACTTGTTGTGTAATGTTCATGTGTAAGGTAAAGAGAGGACAGAAGTGGAGTGGAGCATTGTATAAATTGAACGTACTCACTTAATAGGCGGCGTGCGCGTGCGCGTGCGCGTCGGCGCCACCTCCCGCCTCAATAAATATGCACGGAATGATTCATCTTTATGTTTAGAAAATTATTGACTCGGTATCCGTACGCATAGTTCTGATAACAAGTAGTGAAATCCACGATTGCCTCTCACGGCGTCTAGAACCGCTAAATTAAAATGTTTTATATGAACCTAATAACGTTAAAAATAAAATGTAAGTTTAGATATTACAACATCCTTCCGAAAACATGGTTATATTGTATTCTACTTATTAGGAGAATACTAAGCCTAGGTCACCGAAATCTATGGGTAAGATGCCCGCCCACAAGGCTAGCTACGTTTCCTCGCAGGCACCAGCCCTCTGGTCACCTGAAGAGGCGACTAGCAATGTGTTATGTTATCATTGTTACTCTAAGGAGGAAAGACCTGGTACCCATCAAACGACTGCCACTGATATTGAAGTCACAAATGGTGGCGACGTCGGCCGTAGAGTTCATGATTTAATGGGCCCGGACTTGCGATGGTTACACGCGCGTGTGAACCGACGGAAATAGCTCTCCCGAATTGTAAGACGTCGGGTGGCGCCGGCGCGAAGGAGAGGGCGCCGGGCGCCGGGCGTCGGGCGCCAACGCGCGTCACAGCCGCGCATCACCGGAACAACTCTTATCAGATGCGAACAGATAACTTATTTTCTTATGTGTATCTATAATATAACGAAATCTAAAAACAATGTCGCCAATGCCCACAAATCATACATTTTATTTTCATCCTATTTTACGAGTTTAAGAACAATTTTCAGGGACATTTTAGTTCCTATAATTATTTTATTTTATTTTATACTTACAAAAATAAAAAGTGGCATTTTTTTTATAATAAGTAAGTGATTAATGCTTCTTGTTGCTTTCTCCCACAAAAAGAAGCACTTCCATCTTTGAGCCCATAAGCTCATTTTGGTAGTTTGTCTCAAAGAGGCCAGTTATTAAGTAATTTATTATTAGTAGAATATATATTGCACGTTTAGTAAATGATGAGGTTGCCGCTACTGTGACAAAAATTCTAATAAAATAATAAGAAAGAAGAAAAAGAATAAAACTGTTATAAACTCCGAAAGGCAACCAAACCAACATTACTGCCACTATTTCATTATCATAGAATAAATGTTATAGACTAATTTAGCATATCTAATTTATCAGAACATTACTGAACCGAACAAAGTCAAGGACAACTTTGCAAGCGTATTAAACTGTCGACGCGGCGAGGCCTACACATTGTCATAAATGTAGACTACGTTTCGAAAGCCTCGACAGCTCCGGGACCCGGGACCCGGGACCCGGGGGTCGAGGCCCCCTCGCCTCTTGCTCGTGAACGATAAACCACGGGTCAAAGATAAGACATGCGCCACATTAGATAATCGTGGGCGAAACGCTATCAAATTGTTTTCTGCAGATCTCGCCTTGAACTGGCTGAGAACAACCAATAAAATGTGATTCAGATCGCCCAGAGCGGGCAGGAAAGGTGCGCCCAATAAATTACAATTTTCCAATTTGACAAGAGTGCCCCCGGCGCCCGCCCCCAGCGCCCCTGCGCCCCTTGCGCCCCTTGCGCCCCGGCCCCCGGTTGGCCGCAGGTGCCGCGTCGCCGCGCCATGGGCTTGTCCGCGACAATGACGTCGGCGGCCCGAACGCAACACTCGACGCGGGAATCACTTCTCTACCTTTATAAAAAAAAGAGCGCACATCGTCAAAACTCTAAGTCATTTTTACTCCACAGATGTAATGTAATGTAATTAGCATTATTATACTTATCATGATAATAAAAAATAACAATTATTTCTAATTAATAATAGTTATTTATATTTATTAAGTGACTACCTCTGTCTGTAGTTGACCGGAATAAGCCTTCTAGTTTAGTTCACTAATTAATAGAGTTTCCAGTTTTGATTCCTGGGATGGTAAAATTCGTAAACGAACTTTCCGCCTGTTTAGTGTGATCTGGGTATCTGGGTATCTGGGATCGGTCCTAGAGTGGTCCTTCGTATATTACTCATAACTTGCATAGTTCGGGGAAATATGCAAGTTTTTTTTTGTGACTCTTTATTTGTTTTTGTTGTTTTGACTCAACTCACTTTATAATTGCATCCGTCAGAAGGGGGACATAATTAACCGCTTATTTTGAATGTAACAAAAGTACAATGACGGACCTCATTATCATAATCAATTGGTGTTCAAAATGAGCAAGCCATAACGAAAGGGAAAAATGTGATTACGAGCGTGGAGTCGGAGTGGCGGGCGGCGGGCGGCGGGCGTGCCTGCGTGCGCCGGCGCATGGCCCCGCGCCGCGCCCCGCGCCCCCCCGCCGCCCGCCGCCCTCGCCCGTCGCGACACGGCGCCGGCGCCAGCCAGCCGACAAGCAATTATGGCTAAATAAATATCGGCCGCGCCGCCGCCGCTAACATCAACACGCGGATTCTTTCATGCGGCCCGATCCGGAGGGGCGACATCGACCCATTACACCGGTTATATCAATCGAATCACTTGCTAGTCGACAGCCTAAAAACTTGCGAGGGACACTTGTTTTTACGAGGGGTAATCCGTTTGAGGACTATCCACCGCGGGGAGAGCCGCGGTGGATCTCGACAGCACAGCGGCGGGTGACAACCCATCCCCAGGGTGCGAGGGACATTCGCAGAAAGACTGGAACTGTGAGCGGGGGGGCGGGAGAGGGCAGGCGCAGCCGGCACTTGGTTGATCTAGTCGCGGCTGTGACACCCATCTCATGAATCATACAAGATCACATGTTCACGTTCAGAACAAAACATTTTAATGGTTATTAAGTGGGTTTATATCCGATTTTTCATTTTAATCTAATGTTTCATCACCTTTTAGTGGCGATGACCACAGAATGTCAAATAAATAACATCTAAAACGCAGTATTAATTCAACAAATTGGACGATGCTTTGATAAAGGAGTGTATTCGTAGCTTTATTTTTTACTATAATATAATTACGAGATGACCAATAGGCTGGCTTGCCCCTGGGGCCCTGGGGCCCTGGGGCCCTGGGGCAACGCAGCAGCAATGACATTCAACGCAGAAATGCGGCCAGCATTTTGGGCACGCTCCCCGCCGACATTGATTTGAAGTCAATTTTTTACTTATAGATTTATGTTATTTTGTAACTTTAGTTTTATTTATAGTAGTATAGTTTAATTTGTAATTAGGTTTAGTTTTTATATAATATACATAATTTTATCATGTGTCATCTTAGTACACTACAATTTTTTATTGTTTGTTGAAGCAGGGGGGAATACATTCCGCCACTAAACCTGACCCTGGCTCTCATGTGCCCGCGCCTGAGGTGGAACTTGAGCGCATCAAGGCCTGAGTCACCCCGTTGAGCAGAGTGATCCACTTCACCAACAGAGGTTAGTTCACCGCATCCCCAAGTGCTGATGGGCCCCTGTGATGCAATCACGGGAGGAGATGTTGCGCATGTCTGCGCCTCCGGACACCGGACTGACGTCGGTACCCGCCAGTCGCATGCGGACCTCTCTCCCTCAATTGTTCGGCGGCTTCCTTGCAAGACATTACTGCAGCGTGGCCTCGACCAAGCTACCCAGTCCATCGGCCCTACTACGGCCTCGAGCTCGAACCTCTGAGGTGCAGCGTATGGAACGCCGCGTCCAGTGCGCCTGAAGGTCAGGGTCCCGCGTTTCCTTGTGAGCTTGTGACCCATCGCAGCAGGTGTGGGCGCACGGCCTCCACTGTGTCAGTGTATATGCACTATAGTAACACAACAGCCGTTTGCGTCATTTCAATTGAGCGTGAACGAAGACGCGGCCACAAATCAGCTGAGCAATTTCAAAACCTAGCAAGTAGTATATTGCAAGAAATTTACACGGCAGCACAGAAAATGACATGAATATCAACGATATATATCTAATATATATACTCATAAGGAAAAACAGAGTTTACGTAACTACAATGTTGAAAGACCGTGTTTCGTGTAGAGTCTGCGCTACAAAAGAGGTCCCGCGGAAAATAAAGGAACTAAGTGGCGACTACGCTGTTTGATAGAACTTTATTCGGAAAGTAGCCATGAAATGAATTCACACCCTTAATTATGGAATATGTTGTATTTGTTATTCAGCTTCATTTTCACATTCACCTACGTCGACTTACAGATTTGCAAATAATTACTCTGGCAGTATTAATTACGCGTCTGCGGGACTTCTTTGGTGGCGCGGACTCTATATCTATATGTTGTATACATGTTATTATGAAAGGCGAATGATAAAGTAAACAACTTGTATGCATAAACACGATGATTTTTATATGTCAATTATACTACTAGATTGGTTATTGCACAATATTTCACATAAGCTGCTTAGTGCAGGATTAGGCGAATGATTCTGCATCTTAGCAAGTGATAGCATAACACAACAATAGCCCTAAAGTAATGAAAGACTAGGGCCAAGCGAGGCGAGTGTGGGAACCGGCGAACGAGTGAGGGGCGCCGGGCGCCACGAGGGCGCCACCGAGGCACGGCTGTCGCCGCTTCGGACGCAAAAAACCGACGCCACCCACCGATCACTTTCGACAGCTTATCAAGTCTCGAAGTTAGTGCGCCACTTTTTGCACACAGAAAACACGAAGTCAACTCGACGACTAAAATGTAAGTGCAGTAAAGGAGAATTCATTGCCATATAACAAATCAATCGCTACAAACATAATGATGCCCTGGAGACCAACACCAACAGCCAACAGGTGAACAGAAAATCAACGACAAGATCGTAATGCGTGAACTATTGGAGCGTAACTTGCATTTGTGTTAGCGAACCTCGCGAGTTAATCGTTGTCATCGCTTGGACAGAAGTATTTTTTATACAATAGATGTGTATTCAAACGACGATAAGGGCTTATTCGCATGTTAACTACAAATAAAATCAGGCTCAAGTCGGTGACATCTTGAGATGTGACTTCGTCGATGTATTTCATGATTTCAAAATAAATACATACCACCTTACATGTTTTGTTGAAATTTGATTTGATACGTGTTTTATTACCCTCTTGGAATTTAAATAATCTGTAACAGTTTTTTTTTTTTTTTTAATTATTTTCTGTCACTTGTTCACGCCAATTTGCTAAGTAATTGATAATTGTTTATCCCGAATCTATAAATATATTTAATTGAAATTACACATAATAAATTACAATGCACGTAAAGTTGGAAAATGACATCACACGTAGTGCTTTCCACTAGTCGCTCACAACGGTTAAAATGCTCCTTTCGGCGTTTCATGTAACCAAAACGGTCGTTATAGTCGCGGCAAAAACTTCACTAATTTTCGCTCATGCTGCGCTCACGACGACCCATCTGATGAGGAGGGTCGAAGTGCTCCTTGACCGCAGAACATTAATGAATTTATTTTGTTAACGCTCCATAATCTCCATTCTACTTGTGTTTTTGATAATAACGCCTGTAAGTCAGCAAGAAGTGGAAACGGTAACCGTGAGCGTGGTTGTTCTGAGTGTGCAGTGGAACGCGCTCATAGCAGCCGCGTACAGAACTCGTTAATGAGAGATTTAGATGTCTATTAAATGAAAACATATTTGATTTTTTTGAATGAAATAAAAACTAGCGTATTTGTGCACAAATCTAACGCAATATAACAGTCTCATAGAGCAGGTAGGTGAAATACTTCGATATTTTGGCAAAAAGAGAGCTCTTATAGCAATTGAATGAATATCGTAATAATATAATTATAAAGCCAAAATATAGAATTATTCATAGATACCTATTATTTGCCTGAGGAACGCTCCAAGTGCGAGCCCGACTCGCCAGTGGCTACTCGTTTAACATAATGTTACGATTTATTATAAATTAAATGTCGAATCAACGTAACAAAGTTTATTAGAAGTACACACACGTAATTCTCAGTTGTTACAAACAACCAAATACAACAAATCCAAACAGTTCGTCCCTAGCCGAAGGCATGCTCGTATTTCAATTATTACGCGATCAGTGGACTCGAGATCTATGGCCGAGTTCCTATTCCTACAACAGGTAAAAGGCAGATTTCTCCATCCAAATACGTAGTACTGTCCGAGTGGTGACGGTGGCGGTTCTTGGTGGTTGGCTAATTAACCTGCCGTGTGCGAGTGATGCCATTTGGCTTTTGCGGTGGAGGAGTAGCAGCGGTTGCGGGTTGCGCTGGAAGCCGAGGCGCGGCGAGCGGGGCGAGGGCGCGCGCGCCGGCCGGTCGCGGCACGCCGGCGCCAGCGCCGTGACCTTGTCTCGTTATCGCGGCCGAACGGCGCTCGCCCGCTGCCGCCGTCACCGCTCTCCACAACGCGACACCTCCTCGCTTTTGTGCAACGCTGCCGCATCCGCACTTGTGCGCTCTGGTCATGTCCCACTCAACTGTTTTGGCTGCGATGCGCACATTTGATTCCCCTAATTGCACTGCATGCGGAATCACAGATGTCCATCACGTTTGGCTAAATGTGGGTGTACGGTGAAACCGCACAGAATGTGTCGACTCTCAGAGACGTAACTTTAGAGCTAGAACATGTAATTTAGTTTTCTTTAAAATTATTCCCTTAAGATTAAGACTTGAGACTAACATTTTGTGACCAATAACGGGGGTGACATTTTCATCTTAAAAACGCTACGCTATCCCTACGAGGTAGAGTGCGTTTCATGGCAGAAAATGGAACTAACTAGACAGCTTAGCCCAGCCACGATGTCATGTTGTTTTAATCAATGTAAATATTTTACTATTCTATTTAGTATTACTAATAAATCGTATTTTTTCTAAAATAATTTCATCTTTCTAATATTCCATACGCCTCGTCCGCGGGACTTTTTCGTGAGCCAGAGACATGTTGATCGTGGTTCACTATCAATTTCTTTTGATACAGATAATACACCGTTATTCGATTTATTATTGATATATTATGAATTATTGTTATTGTTAAGGCATGTAATAATAATGATTATTATTTATTTACCTAAGTATGCTACATAAATTGCTCCAATTTTAAATATACAAACACTCCCAGTTTATAAAGAAAACTTGACCTCTACAACGCGCACTAAACTACAGAGTTTAGTGACTACACTACAACAGATTATGTCACTGGCTAAAAATAGCGAGTGTCCGATTCGGGTGGCTGTGTTTACATTCGCGTAATCGAGGAGGTGAAGCGCAGGCCTGCAGCCGCTCCACCGGCAGCACCGGGCACCGAGGCGAGTGGGGAGACCACCGATGGGGCGGAGTGGAGTGCCATCGCAAGGCGCACAACACGACCGGTGACATCACATCAACGTAACTATAGGATACAGAAACAAACAGTAGCGATAAGGGCACTGATAACGATTTACCGCGATAACTCGATGTTGTGCACGCTCGGCAAGTTAGCAGACGGACGCACAAGTGCCAGTTGCACCCCCCTGAGGCTCTCTAGTGAGCTCCGGCAGCCGCCATAGGCGAAGGCAGAGAGAGGCGGCCGAACGATAACGAGTAATCAGGCTAGGGTCAACGAGGTCAGGGCAGATTAGAGAACGCGCAATAACCAATTTACATCATCGGCTCGGTACAATACAACACAACACAGTGGTGATCTACGATTAATTAAGTTTTGTGCTCAGTGCGCACAGAGCACATGATGTTAAGAGACCGCGCGTTGTATTCACTTGTTGCTGCGCGAGGGTCATTGGCCTACTAGCGGCGCGGCGAGCGCAAACTCGCTTCACGTACCGGGCTTGCAGAGGCGGCTCCAGTGGTAGGGGTTGCAGCAGAGCCGGTCGGTGCAGTGGGGCAGCCGGCGTAGCTCGGCCGGCTCCCGCAGGTCGGGGTAGCGGTAGGCGCGCGCGGCGGCCAGCCGCACCTGGAGCTCGGCCCCGCCGGCGACGGGGGCGCACTCGCCACCGGCGGCGCCCGCGTCGACGGCGCGGGCCAGCCGCCGCAGCTGCTCGTCCGGAAGGGGCGGCGCGCCGGCCAACGCCAGCCGCCGCCGCAGCGCGCGCCGCCGGAACATCACATGCCGCCGACGGCGTCACGAGCCGCGCGGCCGCGAGCCGCACCCGTTGTACGCACACCGGCACGACATCACTCGCCGCGTGCGAACACTCGACTGAACTAACGTGACCGCACTCTCGCACCGATTCTACTCATCAACTGACTCGAGTTGGAGTCGAAACCACGACCGACCGGTGACACAAAAGGGATACCAGCTTGCACTTTTCAAAATACGCCATACACCGATTTAATTAATATAACGAAATGCCTTTTATATATATCATACATTTATAAATTTTAATTTTACTATGGCTTTATCTAATTTTTTTTTCACGTAAACTTTCTATACTAAGTACTATATTTAAATATGAAAACAATTCCATTTATTAGTCTAAAAGTATCCTATGAGATTGTTTCTTTTCGAAAAACGTCATTTAAATCGTTTGGTCCTTTGGCCACAAGCCGTTTTGAACCTAATGAAGAAAAAATTTAAGACAAACACAAAAATATAACTCTAAAATGATTTATTACAAGATATCGTTTAAATAGCAGCACTCACTTTCATTTTTGTATTTATTTGGAAATCATAGACGGATACTACAATTTTTTACCGACTTTCAAAAGGAGGAGGTTCTCAATTTGTCTGTTTTTTTTTGTATGTGTGTTACGAGATCACTCCATCTATTATGTACTGATTTTAATTATTTTTCTCTATTCGTAAGTATATACTCCCGAGATGGCCTCATAGTCACCAATTCAGGATCTAATTAATAGATCTCAAGGAAATCGAGAGTAACCTGTATTAAAGAACGCCGAGCGCCTATATTCTTCGAAAAAAGCTTGTATAAGCGTGTATTAGATTTTAAACTGGGTAGTTTAGACAAATATACACACATATTTAATATATATATTGGGAAAACATTTTATTCATTTCACAACATTAAAAGATACTTAATATATTATTTCTAAAGCTAATCAAGTATTTGCGCAACTAAAAATGAAAAATATATTTGTTTTAAAAAAAACAAAACTAAAAAACAAAACTGACTTCTACTACTACTTATCACTGAATTCAAGATATTGTAGAATGGAGTTGGTTATTTTTTTTATTTTTTAGTTTGAAGTCGGTTTATTTTTTGTTAATATTGGTGTAGATTAAAGCAAAATAAAAAATGACTTGCCTTGAACTTAAACAAAAAATATATATCATGTATGTTTGAGGAAGTTTAATGAGTACTTTTCTGAATAGAATATAACAAAAGTATAGGCGGTTTTTAATAAGGGTTACACTTGATTTCTCTGGAATCCACTCATCAGGTCCTGACTTGGTGACCATGGACGATGGAACCGCCTCGGGAGCATACATTTACGAATAAAAAAAAAAATTCAAAATCGATCCACAATTGACGGAGAAATCGAGTAATGAACATACAAAAAAAACACAGATGAATTAAGAATCTCCTCTGTATTGAAGTCGGTTTAAAATAGAGTGGCGTGCCACGAGCATGGCATTGGTGTTGATAGAATACTGAAATGAGGCAAACTTACGATTGAAACGATAGTGTCCGTATTTCGACGTGACGAGGTAGTAATAGTAGAATTGGACCCGTGATCGGTTAATAGTGCTACTACCTACCAGTCGTTTAAATCTTAAAATTTTGTATAAGAAAAACTTTTCAATTACTTATTTCTTGTCTTGGTAACTTAAAGTTGTCTATAAGATTCAGTCATATGCAAGCATGAATCCGTACATGTCTGGTTGTAGTGCATTTAGTCAGATATTTGCCGTGTATAGTAGTAATATTTATTCGGGTGGCAACATGGTATGCGAGTTGTGCGGGTACGAGTGGAGCGGGGGAGAAGGGGCGCTAGCCGGCTGGCGCCGCCGCGGGCGGCCGCGGCGTCAGGTGCGCGCGCTTGTGTGCGTGCGATGCCGCGACACTCGCCGTGCCCCATGTACTAGCCGACGCGCAGAGCAGACACACCATACGAATGCAATCATATTCTATGATCATGTGGACTTTAAGACTTAATTATACCCTTTATAAATAACTATCAAAAGTATCGGATTGTAACTTATCATAAATATTAAGCTTAAATAAAATAAAAATTAATAAAACTACGTTTTACTATGCATACTAGCCGCGAAAACTTAATAAAATATTAAGTACATATACATATTAATAATACCAGTCGTAACTACACATAAAATATATACATACCTAACCTGCTATACAAACTCACCGAAATACACCAATAGTTTGTTTTTCACTATAGCGTGTCAACGTGTTGAACGCGGCATTTTATTGCTAACTATTTATATAATCGCACTATATTGAAAAATGACAATGATATAATCCACGACAATCTTGTTCAAGCTTCGACTTAACAACAGATGGATATCGAATGGTTGTATTTCAGATAAAATTTGTATATTGCGCTGCATTTCAGAGTTAATCTAGAGACTAGAGAGGAGATGCAGATTATACTATACGAGTCACGTACAGGATAGCCTAGAGGAGCAACGCAACATTTGATATCAACTCATGTGCGATCTACAGCTACAATTATTTATATTTGACTATTTCGACTGAGTCAGGTTCTCACTTTCGTGAAAGCTGTAACTTTAACTTACCTGTCATTTTAATTTTTCTTAATAAGATATGAACCGAAAATTTTGAATACTATTTTCAATCGATAACCAACATAGAACTAAATTGCTTAAGGATTGACAATATGATATTGGCCAACTTTTAAATCATAACAAAAAATGTTGTGTTCTCGCAAAATTTTCAGCTTTCTACCTACAGTTGCTCCCGAGATATATTTAGCTATGACACACAAACAGACAAGTTCCTTTCTACGTTTAGGTGTAAGTAAACTGGAGAAGGGTGCTCGATATAGTTCAAAAATTACTTAATAAAACTACGTTTTAACGGTGTTAAACGCGGTATTTTATTTATTTTTTATTCCACCATTACGGCCACTTATCAGTAGCCGTGATCACGGAAGACGTTTTATGTGTACTAGTCACGAAATCATAAGAATATTTTAGTTATCAATAATCTGTAAATATCATCCGTATTTCCGAGTGGTTTGGCCAGTCTGCGTACTGCTTGGTGTTTGTCCATACATCGTTATCGGCATGCCACAGAGCTAGAAGATACACCGACTGAATAAATTACGGAGCGCGCTCCTGCCGCGGCCGCCACGCCGTGAGCCGAGGACGAGCGACCGCCACGCACCGGCACGGCGCGTCTTCCTCGTCTCATACTGTTGACACTTCCAGCTTCCAGCTCACTGGTCCCGACACCTGGCGTTCAATTTTGACAAGGTTTTCGTAAATGAGCTTTCCGCTGTTTACTTTGAGGTGGGTGTCTTGGATCGGCCCCAAAGTTATGTTGTATGTTACCCATAATAGTATCGAGGGATCCCCATCTACTCATGTAGGTTTTATGCCTTATACCAGACCCACTTCGAGGACAGCGAACGGGTAAATAGCGTAACTGGGCAACGTGAGTATCTAAACACAACATATTATTATACAACTATAAACTACATATATTATATGGAGAAAAATACTCAAAGGTCGGAATAAAGTTGACTTAGTGTAACAACCCTATGGCTTAGTGTAATAAAATAGATGCCTTTTTTTCAAATACAGCAAATTCGATACCTGGCTACGGTAATTGATTTGTCAAAAATCGATTTTGGCCTTGGAGGTCCACTTGAAAGATTCTGTCCCCTTCACTCGCCACTTTCTTGCTTGCTGTCCTGTAACTGAGCATAATTTACATTAACTAATGTATTAAAATAATTACTCTTTGAAAAATAAATGTAATTATATATTTATATTTCGAAAGATGATAATATGTTATTTTAACGACTGTTGTTTTATATGTACTCGTAAGAATATCAAAATTTATTATAACATGTCTGCAATTCTGCGTCTCTATTATGATGAAAAGCGATCATAAATTTAATAGGTATGAATGAATGAATGAATGAAAACTCTTCATTGTTCACCATAACTTAAACCTGGACATTTAATATAAATACATTTCCATTAGAACAATGGGCGGCCTTGTCGCTTATAGCGATCTCTTCCAGGCAACCCGGTGTCCAAGGAGACATTACAAGAAAGATTAAATAATATTTGGTGGATTAACTAAATTAAAATTAATCAATCGTTATTAAATATAATTAAAGAAAATACAAAATAATAAACTAATATAGATATACATAATTAAGTAGATCAGGTATGGCCAACCTTTGACATGTTGAGGGCCAAACTTTAGCGTGCAAATACATTCGCGGGCCGCGTTTAAAAGTACTTTGTGCATTTTAAAGTAGTGATAATGTTTTTTGCGATAGATATTAGACATGAAGTAATACGACAATGTTATTATAGTAAAATTTATTAAAATAACAAAATGAAATTAAAAAAAATGGTACATTATAATGAAATTGTTAAATTTGCAATTGTTACAAACTACGAAAGTTGAATACACCGAAATCAATGAGACACTTGAGCTTGAATTTGGGAAACTAATCCATCGATATTTGGATTAATTCAGTCAGTCAGTGTTGTACAATGTGTTGATTTATTAACTTTCATCAATGAAAAGAACTGTTCGCATTTATAAGTACTGCCAAACGCACAAATCAATCTTCTTGCGAATTTTCTAAGCTGTATAATAATATAAATTACATATACCTATAGGTACTTCACTCTGGATTTTATTTTGAGCCCTATGACCCTAGAACTCCTCGTCCAAGTGTGGGAGCCGCCTGAAGGCCGAGGGTCGTTGGCGTCGCCCCTCGCTGTGGCGGCCCACCTCGTCTCCACTACCCTCCTTGCGACAAAGCCGATATAGTTGTGTGCTTCTACATGCACAATGGCGACGGTGTCGATAATTGGTGACTTATTTTTAGTGCCCAGTTTTATTATCTTTGATTCTCATTATATGAACCTTCACATACATAGTACAAAACATATTCACTTTTCGCGTCTGTCTGTCTCTATGTCCACTAACTTCTCCTAAACTACGCAACGAATTTTTAAGCGATTTTCGCCATCAGTTAGGAAAGATTTTTTTACATACTAGCTTTGCCCGCGACTTCGTTCGCGATATATAAGAACCTAATTAAGTTTTTACGTAAGTAAAATAGAGTTACTTGCTAGAGTTCGTTAGGAAAACTCTAGTAGATATAAAATAATTTTATCCTTGGAGGAATGGAGGAAGAGTACTAATTGCTGCCGCAAGAGGCCACAAAACAACCTCCAGCCAGATAGTAGGGCAGGTGAGCCTCTGGATAGCCACCGCCCCTGGTCCAGTGGCCAGTTCTCCCTTCAAGGCCGGCAGGATATTGGTGAGATCACTGACGTTGCAAATGTTATACACTCATACTATCGCATAACGTTTTTGTCTTACCAAACATGTAAGGAGTTTATGGAGATATACTGCAGTGCAACGTATAAACTTTTGACGCGTCTCGCCATTACAATAAGGACAATAATATCATTCTTTCCGTTTATTGTGTCTTTGTCTTACTATATATGCAGGCAGTGTTTGCTGTACTCGATTAATTCTTCGAAAAGTTATTCTGTAACCTATTTCTGTATAAAACTTATTAAACAAAACAACTTCAGATATGAATAGAATAAGAAATATAAAGAAAAACAATGTTTAGCTAGACGTGTTGCTGGGGAGTTTCTTGTCGCTTCTTCTCCTTAACAGCAATAACACGCTGCGAAGCGGTGTACATAGAATAGGAAGTAAAATTAAATTTCAACTTATATGTATGACTTTCAAAAAGTGTTCTCCATTGGAACTTATTATGAAAAAAAACTTTTGAATTTGAATTCAATGTCCGTAGGCAACGCTAACCACTTTCTATCAAGTGGTAATAAAAAATGTAAGCTGGTGGTTTAGATATTTCATCACTCATTCAGCTGTTGATGTGATGTACAATAACCAATTGTTACCAGGCGCTGTCGCCGAATGGGAACGCGCTAGACTACATCACAGCGCGTGGAGCTGAGATAGCCCATGTGTGGAACTTAGGAAGTTTCTTGGGCTGCTTTTGTATAGGTCCGCGCCGATCCCACTTTCCGAGTAAACAGTTTAAATCATCTTTCATAACTTGCAAATGCACAGGGCCGTCCTTGCCCGGTACCCAGGGGTGCAAGAGGTGCGTGGCACACGGACGCACAGACCTAAGAAACGCAAAGCGATTGATTCCCATAAAAAGTCATTAGAGAACATCATGATTTTCCAAAATCTTTTTTATTTTTTTTTATTGTATGAGTTCAGCATACAGGCAGACGGCGCACTTTATAGAAAGCGATTACCATCGCCTATGGACACTTGCAACACCAAAGGGAGACTGGAACCTGGTCACTAATGCCGAAACACAATTCAAGGTTGTTATGGCGATATACTTTAGACCGGGGGTGGTAGCCATCCAGTCGGGCAAATGCCCTACCACCTGGCTGTGGGTTGTTTTGTCGCCTCTCACCACAGACCGCCCCAACGCAGGAAATTGTATTCTTTCTCCGTTCCTGAGCGGATAACTGATGCATATATGACTAACGACACTTAAATATATTATAGCGCCATATAGACTACCTCTTCCTGTCTTTCAGTTGTTATTGAGAAAGATAACCGTGACCTAAGGACAGACAGACGGGCATAACGAATGCATAAATGTGTCTATTATTTTTATTGTTGGAGAGGAGGGTAAAATGATTCCCACAGAACATAGAATTAAATATCAACACAATCAATTCAATGAACATTTCCTCGGCCGTGAGTAGCAACTCGTCACCACCTCAAGAGCCGACTGTGGCCCCCGCAAAGTACTCGCGCTAATTTGAGGGCCAAAGTTGAGTTGAAAGCGAAGTGTATTACGAGTGAGTGCACATTTATTCGTCCTCATCGTGGGGATATCATCTCAATAAGGGAATATTAAGCAACGGACGTGGAAGGGGGTAGAGCGGCAGCGGTGGCGGCGATGCGCCGCCGCCGCGTCCCGCCGACTCGACTGGCTCGCCCTCGGGCCGGGCGCCCCCGAGGCGCCGGACGCACGTCCACAGCCTCCGGCGGGGAGCCCCTCATGCCGAACGTCCCACTGCTGGGCTTGGGCCTCCTCCCCAACTCTAGGGAAACGGACACATGTTTGTGCCGTCGGGTTACCGATCCCGCCGTGTACGGTACACTGGCCATTTTAAATCATTCCCAGAAAAATTCCCAGGATTAAAAGTAGCGCAGAGTTTAGGACCAAGAATTAGCTGTCCGTCAGCGACAATCGCATCGAAACTGGGCAGTAGTTTTTACGTGAATCCAGAACAAACAGACAAAACGACAAATAGACAAGACATCTAAAAAATTGCCTCATGTTCTCCATCGTTTATTGAGTCTATTCCAGTTGATTTTTTTTTTAAATAGCTTCAACGTACAGACGCGGCACGTTTAGAATTTTATAATATTATAGATATGCACATTAGGTTAGAAAACTTCCTGAATGATGCACGCTTCATAGCCAAGATTCGAACCCGTGTCCTTTGCCATTGTTGTCCTATCCCTATCATACAAATCGTTAATACTAATACTAATAAAGACAACCCGCGGCAGGAATAAAACAGATTATATTTGTCAAAGGTGGTATACATACATATTATAGGATATGCAGTTACTTACATATATTTTATTCGTTTATAAACATATAAGTATAAGTAAGAATTATACTTCATCTAAATATATATAAGTGAAATCCACGTATATAGTGAATCCTCACGATAGACTTGAAATTTGGCATGGACCCTCCTTTCGCCAAGTAGAGGTCAGCTAAGAACGGATCTTACGGCACGCGAAGCGGGCTGGTATCAACTAGTAGACATATATATTAGGTTGGGGAAAAAGTTTCTTCGCATTTTATATAAAAATTCAAAAGGTTTTTTTATAAAGTTTATTTACATTTGACTAAAGTATGTAGGTGCCATTTTGTTGGATAACTTTTTGCCATCTTGTAGGTAGGGACGTGATCCCATTGCTATAAAAATTTTGGGGCTTCTGATCAAAAAACTGCGACAAGTGGTTTTGGTAGTCCTCTCGTGATGTTAACCTGACACTGCCTAAGGAATTCTGCAGAGACCAAAACAGGTGAAAATCTGAAGGTGCAAGGTCAGAACTATACGGTGGATGCATTAACACCTCCCAGCCAAACTCTCGTAATTCTTGCTGAGTGGCTAAAGATGTGTGAGGTCTAGCGTTATCATGGTGAAAAACCACACTCCTTCTGTTGATTAATTCCGGCCGCTTTCTCTCAACTTTTTGCTTTAATCTCATCAGTTGTTCGCAGTACAGTTCAGAATCGATGGTCCTGCCTGGCGGTAACAGCTTATAATGAATAATGCCCTTCCAATCCCACCATACACATAGCATCACCTTGTTGCGAGTTAACCCGGGTTTCGCCACAGTCTGTGAAGCCTGACGGGCCTTTGACCACGATCTTTTCCGCACGTTCTTATCGTACGTGATCCACTTTTCCTCACCGGTTATCAGCTTCTTCAAAAATGGTTCGGTTTCATTACGTCGTAATAAAGAATCACAAATGAGTACACGGTTCATTAGGTTTCTTTCAGTGAGCTCATGAGGCACCCAAATATCGAGCTTTTTTGTGTACCCAGCTTTTTTCAAATGCACCAAAACCGTTTTGTGGTCAATTCCCAGTTCTCCAGCTACATCGTAACTACTAATATGCCGATCTTGCTCCACTTTTTCAAAAATGACATCAATTTTGTCCGTAACAGGGCGACCAGAGCGACATGCATGTTTGATATCAAAATTTTCGGATTGAAAACGCTTAAACCAAATTTGCGCTACTCTCACAGATACTGCATTGCGTCCATAAACATCACAAATTTTTTTCGCGGCTTGTGTTGTATTTTTAGCTTTTTTGTAGTAACATTTTAAAATGTATCGATTTTCTTCATTAGATTCACTCATTTTAACAATAAGAAAAACAAATGAAAATCACACATTTTCCTAATTTGAATTTGGCATTGTCTTCTTTAAAATTAAAACTTTTTAATGATAACACAACCAGCCAGATACAAATGGTATAACCAAAGAGATCTTATTACAAGTTCATACAAACTTACATGTTTGTAACTTGTACATACAAATGCGAAAAGACTTTTTCCGCAACCTATTAATAATACACCTATTAATATTACACACATAATGTCTAGTGCGAAGTACGGCCCCCCTGGAGCCAAGCTCCTTGCAGTCGTCTCAGCGCAGTCGACTGAATCAGTGGCAAACGTGAACATGATCCCTACATCAATATGTAATTATGTACATCAGGATGAAATATCAATAAATCAAATAAACGAGGAGATCGATGCCCGCGCTTGGTGTGTATTAAGTCAGGGAAATCAATCACGAGGTGCTAAATGTTTGAATACGTGCAGGGCTAGAAAGGCGCCGAGGAGATGTTTGAAAAGTGCTCAGTGTCGGGTGACATTTGGCGCATTGGCGTCTAGGAGGCCGTAAGCACCGCTTCGTTGGCAAATTGAACGCGACATCACGGTTCAAGTGCGATTCGTGATTTTAGCTTTCTCGCAACTTTCAACACATGTTATTAATGAAAATTCCTAATTAAAAACCAAATAATAACGTTAGAGGTGTATAATTCTACAGTATTGATTATTTCAGGTAAAAATACTTGACCTATTTTACAATTACCTGCTTATTTTCTATTCGTATCGATATATACCTAAATCAACCTGTTTTCATACACACAAAATATATTTTATGTTGAACCAGCAACTTACAAAGGGTATACCGGTATACCTATGTTTCTATCCATTGACTTGCCTTACCATCAGTTGAACTTTGACATCACTTGTATGGAGCTTATGTCAAATTTTAACTGATAGTAAGCCAATTGAACGGTCTGTAAGATATAAATGTTACAGACCGGCTTCCTGAACTTGTACTTCCTATGAACCGGGCATAAAAGAGCTACAACTGAAACAGTTCATTTTCATACCGATCAATTATTTTGTTATTGATAGGCGTTTAATTGCTATATTGCGCTTTTAGACATGTGATAAATAATAACTCATCGGGTTTTCTTTGAGAGAGATTAAAATTAAATTTTATGTTGAATGTTTTTTGTTTTGTAGGATATATTTGATATAATGTGGTTTTATTACTTTATTTGTTTGTACATTAAAAACCTAATGGCTGCTCTGAAAAGAGAAACAACATTTGAAGCTTTTTAACTCACAATTTCAAAATTAATGTACTTAATACGAATTTTAAAATCAAGTGTCATTAAATTGACAATTGAGATACATAGATAATACACAATATATTACCGTTTAAAATCAACTATGCAAATTCATATTAAGTAAAGTTTATCTTCATTACATAGCATAGCGGCACAGAGAGGATGTCTAGGAACACAAGTATGCAACGACGTGACGTTTACTAGCGAACCCGTCACTCAGAGAGTCTTGGAACTCTAGGAGGGCTGTTCTCAGAGCCACCGCAGCAGTGCGTTGAGCGCCAAGTGCCACGTGCAATGAGCTGTAAGGCGCCTGTCGCCCTGTCGCCGCCGAGGAACCGCCATACGCAGCCAGCGGATCCGCTCGGAAACCAAAAGAAGCGAAGCCTTCGTAACACCAAATCACTACTTCACAAATAACTCTAGGGAATTGGTTGGGAAAATTACAACACAGAGACAGCAGTTACTTCTGCGATTTGAATAAAAAAAATATCTTTGGATCTAATTTGCATATTCTGATTTTTTCTTTCCAAACGGTGGCAACCCTGCTACCGAGGGGGCAAATCGGGTACCTACTTTTCTAATTTTAACATTTTTCCTCTTAACGAAAACAAAACCAACAATCAACTAAAAGCAAAAAAAAAAAAAAATTATTTACAATATGTTGAAATTGGTGCACTTTTGAATGTTTTACTTGACACCGATTTCCATATGTTGTAGAAAATATATTTCCTTAGTATTTTAAGCGCTTGTAGACATTGTACTATTGGCGTCTACACACAGGTATTGTGGCACGCGTATACTAGTTTTACCTTTTGAAGAGTGTACGTGCTCGGCGTTCTTTAACAAGGGTTGCTCTTGATTTCTCTGAGACCTACTCATCAGATCCTGACTTTATAATAATGGAAGCACCTCAGGAGTATGCTCTTTCGAATGAAGGAAATTTTTTAAAATCGGTCCACAATTGACGGAGAAATCGCATAACAAACATACAAAGAAAATACATATAGTACAATTGAAAACTTCCTCGTTTTGGGAGTCGGTTAATAAAACTATAACCGTATCGATATTGATCGATGCACCGATTCACATTGTGCACCGTTGAGTAAGTAGCATCGGATGTTGTATGCCCGTTGTTAATATGTCACAACGGAGCAAATAAGTAGGAAAAACAATAATAAAAAGTATAGTTAGGGGTGCGGAGGCTGTGTTTACGCGCGGCGCGGTGGCGGCGCGGTGGCGGCGGCGGAGCGGAGCCAGCCCGACCGACGACGCTGCTCTTGGCGCCAGGCGGCGAGCGGCGCGCCCGTCGCCCGTCGCCCGCCGCCGCCGCCGCCGTCGCACCGCGCCACGCCAGCGCCAGCCGCCACCCGCCGGCCGCCAGGCGCGATATCTTGTCAAATCCACGCTGATTCTTGGCAATCAAACTAATTCGAGGATGTTATGCTCCTTCATTCACATTATTAATCAGTTCGCAGGAAATGTCCCTCCCTCTTGTTCCATTATGTTGTGTGACGACTGGTTTGTATACCTACGCAAGTACTTTGTGTGGCGACGCTCACGAGACTATTTACGTATAAAATAATTATTCACAGACATTTAGTTATTATATACGTCATCGTTGACGAAGGGTATTTTATACTTTTCTATTCGAGAGAGGCGCGTGCGAGTCGGATTTATTCATATATTATTATGATACGGAAATGGAATTGCTACAGGGTTCTGCTATAAATATTATACCGACATGTGGGGTGGTGGGCAGCCGCGCTTAGCGAAAGGTTCCGTAGAAATAACAAGCCCCTGTTTTAGTCACTTCGCTACAGAACCATAAAAACTATTTAATCGGAAATAAAATTACTTAAAACTGATTATTCGAATTTTTGAACATTTTTTTAGAAACTACAATCTCAAGCTTTTTATTAATAGTTGAAAAGTTGGTCGGGTTTTACGATCTTAAAAGATAATACCTCCGCACAAAAAAAGCAAATAAAGAACATCCTCATGATTGTTTTAGATCTGATTAACAAAAGCCCACAAGACAATGTTGCACAATGGAAAAACTGTTTCCAGCTGTCACTTACTAGAATGATGATGCAACCTATATACCCATGCCTAACTTTTAGGTAATTCGTGGCTTTTCTTACACCATTGTACACCACCATACACCCCCTTGTCGCATCCATAGTAATTTTAAGTGATACGGAAGAAGGGGAAAATTAGGAACAATAATAGCCTAATAAAATTAAATCTAACAAAAAAGAAACGGACTTCCAGAGTAAATCCCTATTAATATTATAAATGCGAAAGTTACTCTGTATGTCTGTCCGTCTATCTGTTCCGTTTTCACGGGAAAACTACTGGACCGATTTGGCTGAAACTCAATATATATATTCGATGCCAAGGATGAACATAGGATACTTTTTATCCCGAAAATGGGATAGTTTCCGGGATAAAAATATATTTGTCTCTCTGTTTGTTGTCCTTTTATGGAAAGACTATTGGACCGATTTATCTGAAACTCGGTAAATATGTAATTTTAATACCGGGGGTGGCCAAGGGATACTTTTCATCCCGGATAATGGGATAGATTTATGTAAAGGTTATCCCAAAAAGTGGGATAGTGGGTTTTTTGTGATTTTGTCCATTTCATCCACTTGGTCCCGTTGGTCGCCTTGGTCCACTTGGTTCACTTTTGTCAAGTTTTGTTACTTAGACAGATAACGTAGTTTACAGATAGATGAGGAATGGTATAGTTTGCGATATAAAATGAAGTGAACCTTTAAAGAGCAAGCGGTACAGGTTATATTGTATACAAGAGATACGTAAAAAATTCTACATCTTGAAATCGGTGCCAAATAAAACAAAAAAATTATTACAAGTTGCAATATTTTGTTGTTATAACAATTTATATGGTAATTTTTATGTTTTGCTTGGCACCGACTTCAAGATGTTGTAGAAAGTTTTATTTTTTTTCTTTTTAGTTACTCTTAAAGTCGGTTTCTTTTTTGTTAGCAAATTTTAATTTTACACTTTTAAGTTACATATATGGTATCCCTAATAAGGCAGCAATTCGAATGTGGAAACGATAGCTGATGATACGGAACCGTATAGAAAACGTTGTAAAAATTGAATTTGAATATCAGTCGGTTCTGGCACTCACCGGATGCTGCCGCGGCGCGGCTCGTGCGTTTTGGTTCACAGAAAAGTAACTCCTCGCGATTCATTTTTCATTTTTTATCGATTGATTTAAAAGTCCGGTTGATGTAAGTGTTTGACAAATAAATTATTTAATTAAATTGATTACGCGCATCGTGTGGTGTCACCACGCAGCATTTTCGTTTGAATCTCAACTCCGATTGTCGACATTTTCTAAATACGACGGATCTCATAACTCTATTTACGCGGTGGTGCTATCGATTTCCAATGTATACTTTTCTAGCCTAGTACAGTACGTTATTGATCTTAATTACGTACCTACTTGTTTTAGGATTGTCATAAACGTAACAATAATTTTCAATACGTCTTCTATTTGATTTTCAGTAATTTTCTGCTATATCTTCGGAACCCACGGCCTAATAGCAATAAAATTTATTCTGAAGCTATCCAATTCAAAAAAATGATCAAAATCGGTTCAGAAATAAAAAAGTTATTTATTTATAGAAAACCTACAGCTAAATACATTTGAATAGCATTGACAGGTTTTCACGAATAAGCTATTGGATAATTGGTTATGAACGACATTCCTCAAAAACAGCACATTATTTTTTACTATTTTAAATTTTTTTTTTTTGCTACAACGTGGAAACCCAAAGACCGCTAACAATTAAATTTATACCAGACTACTATGAAGATACTCTGAATCGAAAACAAAAAAATCATCAAAATTGGTTCAGAAACAACAAAGTTATTCTTGAACATACATAAAAAAATTACATGAATTGAGAACCTCCTCCTTTATTGAAGTCGGTTAAAAATGTACTCCAAGTACAAAAAAGCCAATATTTTTATAATTGCTTTAAGCAGGCGAAGGCGAGGAGGCAAGAGAGGCAGGGGAGGCAGGATCAGGGGCGATCCCAACGCGTTGCCACCCACTAAAATGAGTTAAAGGGAATTGTATGGCGACGATATGGACCACTGGAACTCTTACCGTACGCAACACGAGGGTTTCACACCGATAGGTGAGAGCCTGTTTTCACCGGCCGAGCTGGCCCTAAGAACTATAAGTATGGCTCTCCCATGTAAATAATGTATACATACATATTTTACATAATAATTACTGGCCCCGTTGATCCTCTGATCAGGGGCCTCTGCCCCCCCGCCCTACGCGCCGTTGTTCAGCATTCTTTATCTCTCGATATTTGAGACCGACAAGCACCACTAAAATGTCAACTAATGTTTTACTATTTAAAACATTCTGTAGGTGTTTCATACAAAACCATAGTGCTTATGTTTTATTTTTAATTTCTTATTTAAATGCAGGATTGAAATTGAGTATTCAGTAAGATCAGAAATCGGCGAGTTTCACACTCCCGATTTCATCTCGTGACTCGCGATAAAAAACATAGTAAGGCCGCCTATCGAATCCCTCCCCAAGAATGTCTCATCGATCTCGAGCATCCGCCTCGTCTATGGAGCCAGCCTTATGAGGAGTCTAGTCCCACATGAGTCGTGGCGGCGGGCGGGGTGTGAAGGCATTCGCCAAGTACGTCATGGTTCAGCCGTAGGGACCATCACCACACGATCGCCCTTCATCCAGCTACTGCCTTCAAAATATTCAATCGGCAATATTGAAGACTTCAAGTCAATTAAGTCAGCACTGGCTTCCTTCGAATTTGAAGTCAGTAGCTGGATCAATGTACATCAGCTTTTATAGACGCTGTCTTGGGGCCTTTAGTCAGGTGTAGTCGGCCGTTGCTAAATTGCACGATCTCCATCTATCTATATATACTACTAGCTCCCGCCCGCGACTTCGTCCACATGGAATAGTTAAAAAAAGCCCCCCGATTGTGAAACATTCTTCATTAGTGCTCCGCTCTTATTGGTCTTAGCGTGATGATATATAGCCTTCTTCGATAAATGAGCTATCTAGCACTGAAAGAATTTTTGAAATCAGAGCAGTAGTTCCGGAGATTAGCGCGTTCAAGCAAAGAAACAAACAAACTTCAGCTTTATAGTATAGATAAGGTAAGATGATAAATTTGTAAATGGTTCGAGTTTGAACAATGCATTCAAAAATGTATAAAAAATCAGGGAGCAGATTCCGAAAATACATTTATTTTAGAATTTATGTGTCTGTTAGAGTATCACTTGAAAACTACAGAATGAAAATGCTCCTATAGTCGTTATAGATAGCGACCACAGTCGTTATGTTCGCCGCGAAAACGCCACTAAAGGTGTCGTGATTTTCGCTCACGCAGCGCTCGCAGCGCCCCATGTCAAGAGATGGTCGAATAATCCGTTCCACTTGAGTTTACGTTTGAAATGCCCACAATCAAGTGGAATACGAAAAATTGCGGTCGTGAGCGTGTCATTGTAAGACTCATGGGGAATGTAGCCTTAAATGAAACTCGAAACGGATCTAGCTTATATCCCGGGTTGTAACTTAGAATACTTTTTATTCCAATAAATTAACTACGTCGTTTCCATGTAATAAGCAGATTAACAAAATAGATGGCGCTGCAATCGCGTTTTTCAATTCACTAACAAATACCTACGTTGTCATAAACATGTCATTCATTGTATTACTTGAAATCAGGTTGGCTGCGCCTCGTCTTCGTTTTGTTTTGTAGCCTCTATGGATTTAGTTTCTTTTTAATTGTGGTGAATTTAAAAAGAATAAAGTTTTAGGTCTAAGAATTTAATCTCTTTTAACCAAATGTGATATTTATAGTAATAAAATCTCATTATAAATCATCATTCATATTTCATGTTTTTTGCTTATTACTTTACCATACATAGGTATTTGTTCCTTTGCCTGTTATTATACATTCTTTAAAACGTATAAATGTCAGTTTAGTTCATGGGCTTTTAGCCGTTGATGTAGCAATAATAATATTGTTAGATCAATGCTTTTAGCACCACTTTTTCAGCTGGGATAATGTTATAGTTATTGAGTTTTTTGTGATGTGATATTGTTATTAATTGTTAACGACGTTAAATAATATTGACAGATAACATATGCGCATACAATAACGTAATTGTGATTTTTAAGTGATTTTCACCATCAGATAATTTTTTATTGCAGGTCTGTACACATTCATGTAAGTTACGCCGCGTGAAAAAAAGCTAGTTTCAAGTAAAGTGGGTTCTGAAAGCAAATAAATACAACTTTGTTTTCACGTACATTTTAATTTATTAAAGTAAAAACTTATCTATTTCATATGAAATCAGAAACACTTTCGTACAGTAGGTGTTAACCCTTTCGGGTTTGGCACCACGGAAAGTCCCCAAATAAAACTAAAACATTTAAATCTTTTAAAATATTAATTACAAAATAAAACCCATTGAAATGTGCCCACCTCCCATCATCTCACGGCTACACGGTTCAACAAAATGTAATCCCCTCGGTTGAAAGGTACACAAATTAAAGAAGACGATGTTCAAACCGTTCAACGATGTTGAGTGATTCAATTTTATGTTTGGGTGAATAACTTTGTTTCATCCAGAATGAAGACACTAGCAACAACTGTTGTTAGTCTACCTTAGCGAGCAAACAAGGAGGCCCTGTGCGAGTTGGACTAGTATCTCTCTAAAATACAATATGAAAATTAAGTTTTGTCCGATTATAAAATCTATGAAGGTAAACTAAATCTGATATTGGGTCACTTGCAATAATTTGGTGGAGGCTGTGACTGAAAATTAGCACTCGGTCAGCTATTGCTAGTTTGCTCTCAACGACTGACACAGTGCCAAATTACAATCCTCATTATATCATATTTTTATATAAAAAATATATATTTCTATGAATACACAATATTTTTATAACAGACTAATATAACTCTAATTTGGTACTTCGAACAATGATATTGCTCAAAGTTTAAATGTTCTATCCTTTCACTGTCCGAAATATAAGTGTCTTTAAATCCTTGGCTTCAGTAGTTGTCGAGATAACCACCGCGACACCCAGACACGGTGCAAAATCATAAGGGTTTCTTTTCTTCTTTATGCATCTGTACCACTGGACGCTCAAAATAAGAACAAATTATAGAAAAACTATCATATTAATAAAATTGAGACTTGAGAAATATTTAACCCGCTGCTAATTGTTCCAATAATTTCACCCTTTATGTTTACTTTTCGCTACTTGTAGTGTTCTTGTTCATAAATATTAAATTTTTGTTTAATCCTAATTTATTTTATGAATTAGCTTAAAATTAGATACTATTTATATAAAATTCTGGTAAAAAGTGCTTCGAAAATATTCTACCGTATCTCTACACCATGAGCTGTTTCGTTTTGAGAATGGAGGAATGCCACTCGCTCATTGAAAAACCGATTGCAGACAGTTACGAGTCAAAGCCGATTTACATTAATCCAACCACTGATCTTAAATGCGAAGGAAGTCATGCTGACATTCAATATGACCAGTTGAATATTTTGAATAAATGTAATTCAGCCTTTAGACTTCGTACTGGGCGATTGTCATTCCTTCTTCCATCCATTTCCAAAGAGAGAGGGAAGTGGATGATTTATGGTAGACCGTGAGAGGCGCGGCCTTCATGGAGGGCAGAAACAAGGAATACCATCTTATATGGGGGAGGTTAAATAAGAATTTGTAATAAAAATCGACGACAATGCGGTTGGATCTGCTGATTGCGGGGATATTCATTCTTATGTTACTGCCTACTGGTCAAAACTTGACACAAACTTGATACAAGTGATGTAAGTTTTCCACCAATGGTAAGCTAGAAGAGTGGTTAGCAAGATATTAGAAACCCAGCCTGAGACTGAGAAGATGGAGTGAAATTGTTTACCCTTATAGCTACAATAGCAATCCCAATTATTAAATGCATTGTGTTATCTTGAAAATTTAAAACTAGAAGAGTGTTTAACCTTCAAAAAATTGTCATTTAGTGTCAATGTATACTTTCTTATAAAAGAAACTAGATATTTTGTGTAAAAAGAAAATCGGAAAGGACAGTTTTAATTATGATATAAAAGTATGATTTGTCAGACTTATCACATTATTGAAGCAAAGAGGCGTCATTTCGAAAGTACATTTTTAGGTTGGAGCTCGTCTTCCACCCTCCATGCTTGAAGTGTTTGATCTTAGTCCCCATGCTCTAACACGAATCAACCGTTAAGTACACGAGAGGGGCGGAGGGGAGGGGGAGGGAGGGAGGACGGCCCGATCAGTAGTTGCGAAAGCTCCTGTTGGGCTTGAAGCCGCCGCCGCCTCCGCCGCCGCCGCCGCCGCCTGGCGCCGAGTTGATGAACAGCTCGATGTACCGGTGGTCCATGTTGTTCTTGTCGCGGCGCATCGCCTGCCACCGGCCACACCATGCGGACACAACGATGCACAATCAATTCAAACATTTAACACAAATGCCGTTAGACCTTGGTAAGACCTGACCACGTAGTATATCGTCGTCAGCCAATCACAGTCCACTGCTGGATGTAAGCTTCCACCAGTCGGCGCCACTCATCCCGGTCCTCCGCCACCTTGCACAGCTCGCCAGTCTATCGGGCTAGAGAGCGTCCAGCACATACACTACGTTTACCGAGACGCGACATAGACATATTTAAGAGGATTTAGGTCTAGTTTGTTGAAACACAGAATGCGCAGCAAGTCATCTTCAACAACACAACTGTTATACACTGATGATATGGTGCTAAAGAATTTCGTGATTTCTGCTACCCACAATAGTTGTAGTGCGTATACAGCTTTAGTATAGAGGAGGGAAGGGTAAATTGTAAAAAATACCAAACCCAACGAGCTCTGTATACTGATTAATTACCGCAAAATATCTGAATATAAATGTGTTGTTAAGTTAAGTATTACACTGCAATTGTTTATTTGTAAACTGGTGACCACGTACATTAGATGTTTGCAAACAATGCTAAATGTCATTGGCATAATTAATAAAGAGTAGAGGTCTGAGAAAAAAGCCCTGTGGAACTCTGCTCGGGATCTTCACACAATTTGAAATGTGACTATTATATTATTGGTTTAAAATAATATTAAGTAAGAAATTAAAACGTAAGATCTATGCTCTGTACTGCTGAAAATTACATTGCTAGTGATCGATCGTGTCCCTTCCATGATGGGACAACAGTGGACGGGAGAATCGATGCTCACCCTGACTGCGTCCTCGTGGCACTCGAAGTCGACGTCGGCCTCGCCGGAGGGGCGACCGCTGTTGTCGTACAGGATGTTGATGTTCACCGGCCGGATCGGCTTGAAGAAGTACGCGATATCTTGCGGCGTCGCCTTGAAGGGCAGCCCGCGCATGTGCACGCAGTGGCAGCCGCCACGGCGGAAGCCGCGCCCGCCGCCACCGCCGCCGCTGCCGCCCCAGCCGCCGCGCGCCCCACCCGCCCCCGCCCCGCCCCCCCGCCGCCGCGCGCCGCGCGCCCGCCGAAGCGGTCGCCGCGGTCGTAGGGCGTGGGCCGCGGCGCGCGCCCCGCGCGGTAGCCGCCCTCCATGCGCGCCCCGTACGCGCGCACCTCGTCCGCCGACGACAGGAACACCTCTATGTACCTGCCACACGGTGCACCGGCCGTCACTCTCACTCTCCCCCTCACGGCATCACATGTCGCTTATAAACGCAATTAAGATCCGTGAGGTGGAACTCGCTTTCTCACTCGCGCCTGACATTTTTCAACAAATCAATTGTCACAATTTACTCGTGACATCCCTGTTCTACAAATATTAACAATAACGTATGTTTCATTGTGACAGAAAATGGATTTTTATTTCATATACAGTTCTATATATAAAAAATAATTAATGTGAACTTGGAAACCTAGGTTGAATGAAAAAAAAATTTCGGTGAAACATTCATAATTATATTGTAAGATTTGTGGAATAGCGATTTGTCGTAAATAAATTCTGACAATCCCCATTAATATTATAAATCTCTGTCTCTCTGTCTGTCTGATCCGTTTTCACGTAAAAACTACTGGAGCGATTTGGCTGAAGCTCAGTATATATATATATATATATATATATATATATATATATATATATATATATATATATATATATATATATATATATATATTCGATGCCGAGGATGAACATATAATACTTTTTATCCCAAAAAATGGGATAGTTTCCGGGATAAAAATACATTTGTGTCTCTGTTTGTTATGCTTTTACGGACAACTATTGGACCAATTTGGCTGAGATTCGGTATATATATGTAATTTTAATACTGAGCGTGGACAAGGGATATTTTTCATGCCGGATAATGGGATAGATTTATGTAAAGGTTATCCCAAAAAGTGGGATAGGTTTAGGTTTTTTGTGATTTGCCATTTTGGTTATTTTAATCATTTCTGTAATTTTGTCCTTTTTGCTCTTTATGTCCTTTTTGATTTTATTTGTCCTTTTTTTGCTCTTTTGGTCATTTTTGTCCTTTTTGCTTTTTTCCTTTTTGTCCGTTTTGCTCTTTTTGTTCTTTTTGCTCTTTTTATACTTTTTGTCCTTTTTGCTCTTTTGGTTCTTTTTGTCCTCTACTCTTTTTGCTCATTTTGTCCTTTTTATCTTTTTGTAGTTTTCATAGACGGGGATAGATAAAAAAAACTAAGATGGATTAAAATAGAGGATGAAAGTTTGGATTAGACCAATCATTTCCCAAGTTTATAGATATAAAAATTCATCGACTATAAAAAATGCGATAGTAACTCGATGTCTATCAGTTAAGTTTTCACGGAAAACTACTGGGAATACTGGATCGGTTTTATTGTAATATAAAATTAAGTGAATTTTCCGGGTGCAAATAGCACTAACATAAAAAAAATTTACAATGTAACCTGGCACCTGGCACCCGACACCCAGATCCCATACGATAGTGAAGAAAAACATCACAAGAACGATCATACGATGAAATCACCTATATGTGAGATATGCCGTTCACCTCTAATACAAGTGCAGTTATACTGTCTAATCTCCTGAAATCCAGTAGTGAAACATTACACATTTAAAATTGTACATTAAGATTGAAATTATTTCCCCTGTGCTCCAAGGGCATATTATCATATCATATCAATGGTTGGGAGCAATGTTACATAAAGTCATGTAAGAAACTTTGCTTGTATCTATTTTCAAAGGGAATAAGTGTCCCTCGAGCCCCGCCCGGGCGCGCCCGTGCCGACATCGGCACCGTGCAGTCGTCCCGCTACACCAAATAGAATGTACCCCCCACCTGTGTCCTATTTTCTCCCTGTCCCTGGCGAGAGCCTCCTGCGCGCTCTCCTTGTCAGTGAAGTGAACGAACGCCTCGCCCGACGCCCGCCCCGAGTGGTCCGAGAGCAAGTGCACTCCGTCGGGCGCAACCGAGAGGCCTGCGCGCCACCCGCACCCCGCGCCACCCGCACCCACCGCCCACGTGCAAATACAACAGACACACGAGCGTTATACAGAGGACACCCACGCGCTCGCCCACTGGGAGCCAGCAAGGGGAGTTCGCCACGAGGCGTGGTCGGGGCTCATACCGTTGAAGAACTGGACGACCTCGTCCTTGGAGCAGCCGAAGGGCAGCCCGCGCAGCTTCACCACGCCCATGTCGTCGCTCACGGCGGGCACGCCCTCGAACCCGTTCTCGTTCTGGCGCATCGCGTTCAGCGCCCACTCCATGTCCTGCCGGTCCGTCGAGAACACTGCGACACACATGCAGCGTTTATATCAATTGTAAACCTTCAACCAATTACAACCAAGACCAGACCGAGTAAGGGATGTCGTCACCTTCAATGTATCTCTTGCCCATATTCTCCTTGTCCTTCTTGAGGGCCTCGTCCACATCCTGCTGTGTCTCCACCTCCACGAAACACTCGCCCGAGGGGCGCCCGGGGCGGACTTCCGTCAAGTGCACACCTTTATACACATTTCCATGAAAAACAAATGGATAGTTTTTTTAAAACATATATTTGGAAAATTCCTCTTTAAAATATAGATCATGTAGCAATACTTCGGTTTTTTCAAAATTATCTGCTCGCAAAGTCCACATTAGTCTTATGCGAAATGGCTCACAGAAACGAAAGGAGAGAATACAGCTCCTTTACTTAGAAAAACTGTATTACTTCTTTAGCTCAGTAGAGAACTACAGAGACAGAGTATAGAAATCCGAATGATACCTCTAGCTCCTTCCAGAGCTGAAAGAGCAAGAATAAACCGTGTTATGAACTTGTGACTGACTACAGCCAAAATTCATTTCTAGTGCGAAGAAAGCGAAAAGCAGTTGCTCTACCTACTCTCAGAAAGTTGGGGGCAACTCAAGACACTTTTTGAAATATAGACCTGAAATTACGGACATATATTTTTCAATATATAAACTTTAATTAAATTGCTGCACAATAAATGATATTATGAATTGCTGGACTTTTTAAATAATACTTTTTACTTGTATTAATGCGGCAATAATATATTAATAAAATAATTATTGTAAATTGTAATAAAAATATTGTGGAAATATACTTATTTTATTGGGACGACTTACTAACGCCTTTCATTTAAACATTATACTCAATGTTTAAATTTTCTTTATGGTCTTTTTTTTAATATTCAACAAAAATTCAATAATTTTTGACAGCCTCTATATATATTGTATGTGCAAAATTTTACATCTCTATCCATAGTAGATCCTGAGACAATACACATTAAGGCTGGCGGCATACGCTCGGTTTCCTGGTCAGGAATTCAGACTCGGAATTCCATGAGACTGGTGCAAATGTCCAGTTATTTGTTTTCAGCATTTTATATGGGCCAGTAAATTCGTGAAAGGATGTTGTCATGGACGATGGACGACAACCAATTGATTGGCATTGCATTCTTACTGGCGCTAAACAAAAAGAAGAGGAATAGTCGTTATTGGGTGCACACATTGAATACTCGGAGATTAACAGTCAATTCTATCTCAAAAGAGTAAAATTACACGCACACCCACAATAATTCTTCAAATATTACAGGATGTCAATGAAATCCTTTGATGAGCTTCATAAAGGTATATGAGAAAAAAATTAAAACAAATGGGTTGAGCTCGATAGACCTCTCGCCACAGCGCTAGCATGGCTCTGAATGGGAATTTCCGTTCGTGTGCAGCGGAGGAGCCAAAATGTACTTGAACACTGCACACTGCCTTCGAGATGGTGTTGTTAAGTTTTTTTTCCGTTCTTACGACCCGAACGCACGGCGAAAGTTTGGAACGTTTTTGTTGTTTTTCCGTTTAAAAAAAATAAGCGGCTTGTTGAACATCTTGTATATAAGCGGAGCATTCAAGTTTCCAAATCTGAATTCCTGATCAGGAAAGCGAGCGTATGAGGCCAGCCTGACATAGAGATCAGAGTGAGACTATTAGGGCTGCTTTTTATGTTTATGTATCACAGTTGCAAAAATAACTTATCTGGGTGTTTCTTTGGCCACATAATATTTTTAAGTAATTCCTGATAAGTTTATTATAATATCAGCGAAATGTTCATCATTGATAACTTGCTTAGAAATCTTTAGTGAAAGTTTAATCATATAAAATGACACAGGACTATGAGAATTTATATATATTTATTAGCCTATAATTATCCCACTGCTGGGCTTGGCCTCCCTATTTTTAGAGAAAATGTTGGCTGCGCTTTCACCCAAAGTGGCATGAGTACATATGCCTGTTCTATAGCCACTAGACCTGTTATTTGGGGCAGGAAACAAGTTTTTAGGGTGCACCAACAAGTTTTGAATAAATAATGAGGAAAAAGAAAAATAATAGGTTGGGAAAAAGTCTTTTTGCATTATAGTATGTATGAACTTATAATAAAATCTCTTTGGCTATACCATTTGTATCTGGCTGGTTTTGGTATCATTAAAAGTTTTAATTTTAAAGAAGACAATTCCAAATTCAAATTAGGAAAATGTGTGATTTTCATTTGTTTTTCTTATTGTTAAAATGAGTGAATCTAATGAAGAAAATCGATACATTTTAAAATGTTACTACAAAAAAGCTAAAAATACAACACAAGCCGCGAAAAAAAATTGTGATGTATATAGACCTAATGCAGTAT
The DNA here is from genome assembly GCA_039645545.1 of Dendrolimus houi. Classification (NCBI taxonomy): domain Eukaryota; kingdom Metazoa; phylum Arthropoda; class Insecta; order Lepidoptera; family Lasiocampidae; genus Dendrolimus; species Dendrolimus houi. The sequence continues at coordinate 24,093,327 of CM077125.1, forward strand.
CTGTGAGAGCAGTGCAAATTTGGTTTAAGCGTTTTTCAATCCGGAAATTTTAATATCAAAGATGCACGTTGCTCTGGTCGCCCTGTTACGGACAAAATTGATGCCATTTTTGAAAAAGTGGAGCAAGATCGGCATATTAGTAGTTACGATGTAGCTGGAGAACTGGGAATTTACCACAAAACGGTTTTGGCGCATTTGAAAAAAGTTGGGTACACAAAAAAGCTCGATATTTGGGTGCCTCATGAGCTCACTGAAAGAAACTCAATGAACTGTGTACTCATTTGTGATTCTTTATACGACGTAATGAAACCGAACCATTTTTGAAGAAGCTGATAACTGGTGATGAAAAGTGGATCACGTACGACAAGAACGTGCGAAAAAGATCATGGTCAAAGGCCGGTCAGGCTTCACAGACTGTGGCGAAACTCGGGTTAACTCGCAACAAGGTGATGCTGTGTGTATGGTGGGATTGGAAGGGCATTATTCATTATGAGCTGTTACCGCCAGGCAGGAGCATCGATTCTGAACTGTACTGCGAACAACTGATGAGATTAAAGCAAAAAGTTGAGAGAAAGCGGCCGGAATTAATCAACAGAAGGGGTGTGGTTTTTCACCATGATAACGCTAGACCTCACACATTTTTAGCCACTCAGCAAAAATTACGAGGGTTTGGCTGGGAGGTGTTAATGCATCCGCCGTATAGTCCTGACCTTGCACTTTCAGATTTTCACCTGTTTCGGTGTCTGCAGAATTCCTTAGGCAGTGTCAGGTTAACATCACGAGAGGACTGCCAAAACCACTTGTTGCAGTTTTTTGATCAGAAGCTCCAAAATTTCAATAGCAATGGGATCACATCCCTCCCTATCTACTAGATGGCAAAAAGTTATCCAACAAAATGGCACCTACATACTTTAGTCAAATGTAAATAAACTTTATAAAAAAAACTTTTTGAATTTTTATATAAAATGCGAAGAAACTTTTCCCTGACCTAATATGTTAAATAAACAAGGTTACATCATTTTTGTTCATACAGTGTGATTTGAGTTTAGTGTTTATATATTATTATACTTACACTTAATACATAAACACTAAAACTGTATTTGAGTTTAGTAAACATTTTTATTATAGCTATTATAATTTTAAAGTTCATAATAATAAATCACAGTTCTGTCACTTTTTTACTTATGACAGACAGTCGAGAGATGCCATTATGATAAATGTTAACAAAACAAAATGTCAATAATATTGATTTTTAAATATGGAAAGCTTTTTTTTTGCTTGTATATTCTGAGTAAGAAGTCTGTGTATTTAATCGATTTATTTCTATTACGAAAAATATTGATGTATAATTTTTATCTCTATTGGCTGCCATTATTTTTTATTCCATTTCTCTTTTAGTTATGTGATTATTGCTAGCCCCTAAGGTTGTGAGGGGCGGGCGGTCAGAAATCACGACCAGTGACTACAACGGTAGGGTAGGTTAGACTTGAGACCAAATCGCTCGAGCCGAGTGAGAGAAGCGAGTGTGCCATGGTAGTGGCCGGTGAATACCAGAACAGACTGGCCACCATTTATTCATTGATAACTATTTAAATGATAGTTATAAATCCATTGTGACATCTGTTGACTGCTGTCATGGCACACTCACTACGCTCGCTCGGCTTGAACTGTTATGAATCTTTTTTACACTGACTAGCTTTCTTTTGCATTTGTCATTTTTGGATGTATGATATACATTCTGTCAAAAAATTATCAGGAATGGATGATTTGTTTATGGTACCCAATTCAATTTTTTTATTGTTAGTTTGGCACAACTGTTTTTCATTTTGGTGCAGAGTTTGTGTTGCATCTTGCATCAGTCATTTGGATTAAATACAGTGCTGATTTTTGTTAGATCATATTATCTACTGGGTATTGCGAATTTCATGGACAAAAACATTGAACAAAGAGTTATCTTAAATTTTGCATCACCAATGGAATTTCGTGTTCTGAGACTGAAAATGTTACAGAAGGCTTACAGTGAATCTACTTTATCAGAAACATGTGCTTATGAGTGATACAAAGCATTCAAAAGCAGTTGAAATACGCTGGAAGATTTGCCTCGCCCTGGTAGGCCATCAACGTCTTCAACTGAAGTAAACATTGTAAAAGGGAAGGAAATAGTGACTGAAAACCCTCATTCAGGTTTGAGAGAGAAATAGCTGCTGAACTTTCTGTGTCTTGTGAATCGATCCATATCATTTTAAATAATTACTTGGGTATGAAACTTGTTGCCCCTCAGCTAGTCCCAAAACATTTGAATTTTCTCCAAAAACTCAATCGCATAAGAGTCGCTGAGTACATGCTAGAACAAGTTAATTCTGACCAAACATTCATGAAACACATTGTTACAAGTGACAAGACATGGGTTTATGAGTTTGACATGCAAACTAGTCAACACTCTTTAGAGTGGCACCTTCCAAGTGAACTGAAATTGAAAAAACCACACCAATGTCAATCAAAACTCAAAGCCATGTTTACTGTTTTCTTTGAATATCACAGTGTTGTGCACTTGGAATTGTTACCTGAAGGTCAATAAAGGTAAATAAAATATATTATTTGAGTGTTATGCAGCATTTAAGAGAGCAAATTCCACTAAATGGGGCCAGATTTGTGGAAAAATTTTTTTGGTTTTTGCACCACGATAATGTGCCTTCGCACAAGGCCATAATTGTGAATGAATTTTTGTCCAAAAACTTAACAAATACCATCTAGCAACCACCTTATTCATCAGATATGGCTCCAGCTGACTTTTTCTTTTTCCTAAACTCAAATTACCACTCCATGGCACCCGTTTTCAGATGGTAGAAGACATAAAGGAGAATTTGCGAAGAACTATAGTCAATTTCGGAAGAGTGAAAAAATGTTTTGAAGATTAGATTATTTGTTGGCGTAAGTGTATCGTTTCTGAAGGAGCATACTTTGAAGGTGATTAAATAAATTTGAATAAATAACTAACATTTTGTGTATTATTGACCTCTTCCCAGTACTTTTTTGACAGAGTGAAAAGAATAAGTTGTTTATAAAAAATTTATATCTCAAGAACTACATGTTTCCCAGACACAGGGGTTGCACAAGGGAGTACTACTACTGGGGAGTAGAGCCCCCCATTTAAAATTCAGTGATCACTAAGATAGTTTTATCTAAATTACCCATGCTCGTTGGACGCGGCCTAGTGAGTCTTATGAAGTGGTAATTTCGATGTGCAGGTTTCCTTGACTTTCACCACGTGGTAATTATAAAAATACGCGCGTTAGGTCAATAATTTGTCTACGTGGCGCTTACTATCGGCAAGGTTTAAACATATATCAATTCAAAATGCGCAAGCGATAGCCGCTTAGCCACCACAACTTCTGTTTTAAAGGATTTAAATTTAACGTAAGGACTACATAGGTATCACACCATAAAATACTTCATCTGATATCATACAAAACACATTTTATGTGGCTTTCACACGCTCTACAACAATATATATGTATGTATAATATTAACCTTCTTTATTGTTGACGACATTGACGCCATTCAAAAAATCCAGAACATCTTCAACGGTAGTTGAGAAAGGTAAACCGCGTAGCTTTATGATGTAGCTGCCATCTCCGGAGCCTAGCATTCTGACTCAAAATGCTTGCTTTCGTATGAAAACACAACTAAATTAATTATCTATTTAAGTCCTAAACGCGAATTACATTGAAATATTTTATTATCGTATATACAAATTAGTCGTGAATGTGAAATGATATGAATTTGAACAGAATCAAAAAAACAAAAGAATCAAAAGATTGAAAGACCTATCCATAGTTTTTTTTTAGTTGTCCAAAAGCCAAAAAGTAATGATATTGTTGTTTTATTCGCCACAATGCCAGGCAAGAGAACGTAGTCTATACAGCTATGTCATGCTAAAGGTGTGTGCATATCATAAGTCGCGGTTGACAGACGAGATCGTGGGGGGTGACTTACAACGTATCTGGGTAAGGAAAGTCCATTGAAGTGTGCACATTATATTTCGTAAGTCACGGACGTGGTCATGAGCGTTCGGACGTCCTAAAGCAATCTTACTTTTACGAAAAAACTATTGGGCCGATTTTGCTGACATTCGGTATATATGTAACTTTATTACCGAGGATGGAAGGGGATACTTTTCATCCCATATAATGGAATAGATGTATGCAAAGGTTATCTCAGAAAGTAGTATAAGATTTTTTGTGATCTTTCTTTTTCATCATTTTGGTCATTTCGGTTTTGCTGTAATTTTGTAGATAGATACTTTTCACCCCGGAAGATGGAATAGTTTGCGATACAAAATAAATCCTCCGGGGGCATATTTGTTAATGCACTAAAATAAAATTTAACCCAATGTAACCTGTATTATTGCTTGCTCTTTAAACAAGAGGCACGCATTAGGGCTAGAGCCACGGCACAGCCGCGGAGAAAACTAGTAGTTGATATTTCTTCCCCCAAATATATAATTATTACTAAAAAATTATCAGCATCATATAAGTATTATTCATTTTAGAGTAATATTACCTTAGCAATGTCTTTACGAACACCTATGTGTTGAATTGCAAGCGAACGCAAATAGAAGCAAGCGCCACGAACCATAGATAAAACTTATATGGCATGAACGAACATTGGGACTGTGTATTTGCGGCCTTAAGTACTTGACCATGGCGACATACATAAATCATGCAAAGCCATATTTATTTATTTTTGAAATGGGTTGTATAAAGTTCTATTCTATGCAAGAAAGAAAATCCTAAGTCTCCTAAGACAAAATATTCTGCATAGTACATAAATACTATTTAGTTTATATACTAATCTTTTCAAACATTCAAATTATTAAATTAGCACATAGTAAACATAAATCGTGTTGTAGTAATAATAAGTTCATAACGTTATTTATTATATTGGAGTTACCTATATTGTTATTATGGATTTATCAAACAAGAAACGAAAAAAACTGAAAACGCGTAAATACCGTGACATATTAAGGAAAAAGTATATTATATCGAAACGAAACTGTTTTTTGGACAATAATCCTTGTTCTTCTGGTATAAGAGTCGGTAATATGGGTGATATGTCGACTCGTTTAACATTGAAAATTTTCCCTCGCTCACTAAAATCAGAAACAATAACGAGACACTCTCTTGGGAAAATAAAATTACAAAACACCAACTACCAGAAAAGAATGAAAGCTAAATCGCAGGAGTGTGACGATTCTTCTATGTTAACAGATAATGATGACAATGCAGTGACTTATGATGTTTCATCTAAAGATTTTTTATTATTTAGTCCTTTATATTTAAGAAAAAAGGTATTTTCTAGCAACAAGAAGCAAGAGTTGTTTTCATCAACTTCTAATGAGTTTACTAAATGTAATTGTAACTGTGAGGAATTAATGTCTACAATCTCATTATATTTGGAAAAACAATTTCCAAACTTAACATCTGAAGATGTTATGGTTGACAATAAGAAAAAATTACAGGAGCTGTATTATGAGAATTGTCAAAAAACATATAAAATTAATAAGTCTGTATGGTCGAAATACTCTACTTCATATTCACCTAAAGCTAGTGGAATGTCTGAGACATTTGCAATAGGGAATACAGTGCAGAGTTTAAGTGTACCTATAGGTCAACATTTTGAAGCCAGTAGTGGGTCCAGCCACTCAAACTGTGCCCAATCCCTATACAACTCAGCAGAATACCCATGCTCACCTCTTAAGCCTGCTGAGCTTTATGACATAACTAATATTTATGATTCTCCAGAGTATAACTTTTACCCACATAAACTAAAATAGCTGAAATTTAATTCACTTTTTTTTAACAACAAGAAGTAATATATGTGTTAGTTTTGCATAAAGCTATTTTATTTGTATAAGAATGTCTTATTACAGGCCTATATTTTCTAATTGCATGATAAGATCCATGTGTTTAAATGTGTCAGGACACTGATTAAAGTTCTTCAAGAGCTTCAACTTTTCCTGGTCTTTACCATTATAATACATTTGAAATTGATTAGCCAGGCATTGAGCTTCTTGCCCGTTCACTACATTCTGAAACAAGTATACATATTTAAAACTATTGAAATGTCCTTCAATTAAGGACACCCAAGACACATCCCATCTATTTTGTCTGCTATTAATAAATTTAGTAAAGGATTCAAAGTGACACTAGTGTATCATTAATATAAATTAAGTGACATAGGATTTAGTGGTATTCTATCACTGACCTTATCATATTCACCTCTCATGAGAACAATCCCCTTGTCACTAAGCTCAGTGTAATGTACCATAGTGAGGCATTCTGGGGCATTCTCCTTGTGCACCTATAGTAATAGAAAATAGATGTGAAAAATGAATTAAGCAATATATAATTATAATTGAAGGGTAAAGTACATACCTGGTATGCCAATAGTGGTGTAAAATGAGCTGTGTGCCCATTTATCTGACACATGATGAATTCATAACCTTGTGCACGAGGTAGTGGAACCATAAAGACTGGATATCTCTTCATTTGCTCTGTAACACTTTCATACAAATCGAGGGGAATAATTGCAGATATCACTTCTTTGTTCTTATGATATTCCTGCCATATAACTTGTATTTCTGAAGCATCTTTATCTTTCACCAGCTCAGTTTTAAGTATATCATCTAAAGTCTTCTCCTTAGCACTTAAATCTCCTTTAATAGATTCCTTTGGATTCAGCACTGATGAAAATTGCCTGCAATGCACACAAGAACCCTTACATCAATGATGACAGGGAATATCACTGGACATGAGTTTTAGAAGGACAGTTGGATCCTGACGATTTAGCCCTAGCTAAAGAGGGAAGTCTCTTCACTGAATTTAATGTTGTATCAACAATACCTTGCAATTTAAATGTGGTCTACAAATGTATTCGATTTAGCTAACCTTGTGTCAACAGAGGCAAACTTTTTTCTCTTTTCTTCTTCTTTGGTTTTCTGCTGTTGCTCAACTCTATCCATGAATTCTTCGGGTGACGTTTTTTGCAATGTTGCAATTCTACTTGCGTATTTCTCGTAGTAAGGATTTTTCTCTAAATTGTCTAAAACTTTTTCCATGTTGCTGTTGGTAGAAGATATTTGTCTTAATCTTGTTATATAATTTTTGTGTAAACTTCTGAAAATTCTCTTAATTTGTAACGCCATAGTTAAAATAATAGTTTGGCGATGGCCAAGGGAAAATAGGGATGCCCAATGCGAATACGATGCAATAGATACAATTATCGATACGAAGTTATAATATTATATTATATTATCCTTGGGCTACGTTCCATGTAAGGCACACAACGACTACGCCCACGACCACGATTTTTCCCGTTCCACTTGCTTCCGGGCGTTACAATTGTAAACTCAAATAGAACTGATTATTGTTGAACAAAACCAAAGCTATACGAGCTGTTTTGTGTTGACGATCTTACACCTCTTTATGTATGGGACTACTTTATGGTTTTGGTTGTCATCAGTTTTCGAAATGAAAATGTCTTTCTATAAGAATTGGCAAGTCTGATAACATGCCGCTGGACGAGATGTTTACGTACGTACATTGTATATTAACCACCCTACAATAAGTTTTATTTATGAATCCAAGGTCACCATGACAATTTTTGAAATTAGATTACCTATTTTTTAAAGGTTTTTAAAGGTTACCTATTTTTGTCCTTTTACCTATTTTTGTCCTTTTTGTCCCTTGTCCTCGTTGACCCGAGACAAGAAAAAAATCATACTTGTGAGGTTACTTACTGTAAGGCACAATTTTTAAAGTTCAAAATCTTGGGTTTTTGCCATTGAAACCTTTTTTAAGTACTTTGAGTGTTTAATTCAAGAAAGCCTTGCAAAACCTGGGCGCTAGGAGGTTAATCTGTCTTAATTAAATTTATTCCCGTAAATCCATACAAAATCATTTTTGCTCTCACTATATACAACTACGTGTATATTTAAGAATTATACCGCCCACCTCTTGACATGGGTTATCGTGAGCGCTGCGTGAGCGAAAATCATCACGTCATTAGTGATCTTTTCGCGGCGACCATAACGACCGTGGTCGATATGTGGAATGGCTGATGGAGCATTTTGGACGTTATAGGCTACAAGAGAGAGGCGCCTTTATTACATATTTTGCAGCTCGCCTCTCTGTGTAACCTAGTGAATGAAAAAATGGAAGTATGATAGTTACGAAAAATGGACTCAATCCATATTGATACGAAACATTTTATGATTGTCACTAATTTTACCAAAAATAAAAATATTAGTAAATTTAATTTGAGCCTATCAATAACAACTGAAAGCTTTAGAAACTGACAAATAAAGTAACTGTAAAAAAAAAAAAATACAGATAAGTATAGCACTATTACCCGTTCATGATAATTGATAACTTGTCACACAGAATTACCAACAATCAAAAATAAAATATACATCTAAAGCTAGAATCAAAAACACCTAAAATCGCGATAATTACTAGAAAATTCCAACAAAATTAAGAATTATTTGTGCTTTGTAATAAATAATCTCTATTTATAACATGATAATAGTGATGTTAATTTTTAGAATTTGGTAACCTTGCATATCAAGTTATCGTGAACTGGGAATACTGTACATAGAACTAGAAAGATACAGAAATGCATTTTAGACGGTGAAAGCAGTTTATTATAGTATTAATAATTATTGATTTTCTAGTATTATGCTGTAGATTACAGTTTTAATAAAAACATCAATAGTATCAAGGTACGCTTTATAAAATTCTGAGATACCTGTCGTCATTTAATTTTGAAAGCCGTAAAACCATTATGTTCATTTCAATAAATTTTAATTGCTTGTAATTAATATGCGTTTTACCTGTTCAGTAATAGTTTTATAGTCGATCATTAAGCCATTATCTCTTTATTATAATACCTTACGTTTTATAATACTGTAGGTGTTGCTTCATAAACAGAATTATATACTTATATTAAGGAAGACTAGTTTATAATAATTTCCTCTAGAAGATAATAGTACTACTAAAGTTAGTCAGTGTCAGCTAATAATAACAAATATTTTAGACTATGAGGGCAAAATGATTGTTAGGCTATTAAAAAACATTGTGAGGGTAATGGGGAGGCCCAAACCAGCAATGACACTTTTATGTACTGATATTGCTATTTAAACTAGAAATGGTAAGTGAGGATAACATGTTTGGGATGGGAAACCATCATTGGTATAAAACTAGTATTGTGTTGGCAACTAAGTTTCTGTGGATTTTGTCCATATTCTTTTGTTTTGTTAACATAAAGTACCCAATGTTACATTTTTTCTTATTGTTTGGACTCTTACCTTTTATTTAATAAAAATATTATATCGATTAGTTCTTTAGTTTGGTTTTTATCCCAATTTAAAAATCGAAGAACAAGATGGGCACTTGACACATATTTTATTGGTTTTTTTCCAAACAGTAAGCACATAAGAAGTTATGTGCCATATATGGTTATAAAGCCTTGACAGAAAATCTTGTTCTGGTGGTTTTTCATTGAAAAATACTCAATGATCTTGCCTTGCAGTTGAAGTCAATGCGAGCCATATCAAAAGATTGGATCTGAGTTGAGATGTGTTGTCCTACCTGCCATAAGGCTCTGAGCAGTCGCTTTTAGACTACTTTTTTATCTTATTTGGGGGGCTAATAGCTAAAACAATAGTAAGTAGATTACATACTAGGTAAAGAGAAGCTATTGATAAATCTCTACAGATGATTAATGACCTTAATCATACTAATTTAGTTTTTTGCTGGCAAAGATCAGAAATGTAAATTATGTCACTGCCTGAATGATAGCAAAAGTTCATTGATAAGACCAGAACCTAAATGAAAACAGTTCTATTTTTATGCAATATGATATCCCTAATAACAAAATTGTTGAATATAGAAACAATAGCTATATAAAACAGAAGTGTATTTAGAAAACATTCTCGAACTCTGAGCAGAGGTGATCTTAATCACTACAATGTTTTCTTCTCTCTCGGAACTCAAAGTCCAATGAAATTTATACAGGTGCATTCTGAAATTATATTGAATTGAACACTAAAAGAATAATCAAAATAGGTTCACAAACAAAAGGGTTTTGGCTAAATAATTGCAAAAAATCACATTTCTCCACAATTTTAGTGAATTTTCTGTTATATCTTCGGAACCCAAAATCTGATGGCAATAAAATTTAAATGGGACAATTTCGAGGCTTTATGAAATCCAACTTAAAACTAATCATCAAAAACGACCTAGAAACAAAAAACATACTGAACATACATAAAAGTAAAAAATATTTACATGAGTTGAGATTCTCCTGCTTTTTTTGAGGTCGGTTAAAAATCCACAATCACTTAGTTGCCTATAAATATATATGGAGAGTAATTTGCAAGTCAGTTGTGATGGTGTAGTGTAGGAGCAGAGATGAGGCATGGAGTGCGGTGACGCGTGCGGCTGCGGCTGCGATGGCCGACGAGGGGCAGGCGGACGCCGCGCTGCTGGCGCCGCTCACCGAGGACACCTTCTTGCACAACCTGCACCTGCGCTACAAGCGGGAAATCATCTACGTAAGATGTGCTCCTGCTCCGTCTTACTCCACGTTCTGCAAGCTGGTGGTTTCCACAACTCGACGACATAGCGCTTATTTTGCGTGCAAGGGTGGATAAGGAAGTCCACCAGCTCCTTGATGTTCCTGAAGAGTTTTCGGTAGTTGTGATTACGGAAGACAAAGATGTCAAACAAAAAATAAATAATAAAAATAAAATTCCGCACTTGAAATTAACAGTTTTAACAATTGAGTCCAATTTTCATATATTTTATTGTGAATTTATTAACAATTAAATAAAAACTAAACTAAATTATAAATAAGTAAATTATATATACAAATTAAAATTAAATTATAAAATGAGTCTAATTATAATTGACAGTTGGTGGCAGGTGTGTTCTATACACTGCTAGAAACAAATATTTAGTAATCACCATCATACATGTAACTTCTGTAGAACGTTCCTCGTAGCACATAGGAGATTGGAAATAGGTTCATGTTGAGGTTCTATCTGAGTACTATGTTATGTGTTTTTTTTAAAGGTATCATTAAGCAAATCTCTAAGGCCAGCCTTACACTGGTAACAACTCTGATTTTGCAAATGTCTATAAATGATTGTAACCACTTTCTATCAAGGGATATAAAGACGCTACTTTCACAGACTTGTATTATGAATATAAACACCACCATGATCAGATATCAGGAGTGTTAAAGAGAGGTCACGTAAAAAACATCTCAAATAAATGAGCATGTATACAGAGGTTAGTGAAATTAGATGAAGCAAAAGTCGTTTGCCAGGATTGTCACAAGTGGAGATCCATAGTCTCTGCCTACCCCCATGGGAAACAGGCGTGATAGTATGTATTATGAATATGAAAAGTATGAAAATAAATTGGAACTTTATGCTACATCTTATGCTTAGCAGTGTATCTAAACACATGAAAAACTTCACTAAGATATTTTCCAAAAGTTGCCGTTTTAGGCCCCCAGATGAGTTATTGGCCTGTCTGAGGTGTTGTGAGCTTTATTATACTTAATGGTGTGTGCAGACGTACGTGGGCAACGCGCTGGTGTCAGTGAATCCGTGCCGAGCGCTGCCGCTGTACTCGGCCGAGCTGGTCCGCGCCTACCTTTCCCGGCCCCCCTACCAGCTGCCTCCGCACCTGTGAGTCTCCTTCGACGACCGCACTCACTCGGTTGCTCACTCGCTCTCGCTCACTCGCTCACTCACTCACTCAATCATGGTTCCGTTGCCAACTCGGCAGGTACGCGATCGCGGCCGCCGCGTACCGGTGGGCGCGCGATCGCAACGAGGGCCAGTGCATCCTCATCACCGGTGAGTACGCTTTTCTTCAGATGATATCGAAAACTTTATGAGAAGTGGAATATACTAGCGTAAACACGAAAGTGCGTAAGTTTTTTTTATTATACAATTAAGATATGCCCGCGACTTCATCCACGCTTGACTTGATTTTTCACGGGATTGCCGGAACACAATCGGTTTTAGTAAAAACTGTGTTGGAATAAGTTAACTTTTACGCGCTCGAAGAACTATAAACCGCTCGCGGGAAAAATCCCGTGGGATTCCCGAGATGAAAAAGATCTTGTATTTTATTATATAAAATTTGTTATCCATCCGTGAAAAAATCATATTGGAATTCGATTTTTTTTAATCTGGCCATTTTAAATCATTCCCAGAAAAAATCTCTTAGGATAAAGAGTAGCGCAAGTTTTAAGTCTTAAGAATTTGTTGTTGATTAGCAAAAACCGCATCGAAATCGGCCCAGTAATTTTTACGTGAATCCCGAACAAACACAAGAGAAATCTAAACAAATTGCATCGTGTTCGCCATCGTTTACATAGTCTATTCCAGTTGGTTTTTTTGTCAATAGTTTCAATGTACAGAAACGGCGTGTTTAGAATTTTATAATATTATAGATTTCGAACTTTAATACAGTGACATAAGATCTAAAATAATCGATCAGTGCATATTCAAAGACAATCATTATATAAAAATCAAAAACAAATGATATTTAAATGATTTCTTCCTCAAATAATGACATTTATTTTTCGCTTACTCGCACGCGCACGGTTCTTGGGCCCCAAAAGAGTCACTGTGACTTTATTCTTATGTTCAATTGTATTTGTTTCTTTTTTAGTAAATGAATTAAAACACAGTTGATTGTGAAAGAGATAATATACTGTGGTGAATGATGGTGGAACCATCTAGTTAGTTTAAGAACTTTTAGAAAAAGCTAGAAAATTCTGGAAGGAAAAGACAGAAATAGATAGATGTTTAGAAAGGGACAGATAGTAAATAAAAGAATAACGAAATCTGGGCACCAGAAGATTCTTCCGGGTATAGAAGCAGCGTAAAGCGCGCCTACCGGGCAGTTTAGAGTTGAGTTCAGTTCAAGATAGTGAAGCGACAAGGGCGATACGAAAGAGTTGGAAGAAGATTTTAATAGAAGACAGTGACGAGTTTAGTGGTGAATTTAGTGAAAACGGTAGTGGACAATTAAGTGAAAGAGGAGTGTAGCGTAGTTCGAGAGACGAACCAGAAGCGAGCTACACGCGGTAATATCGGAGGTGAGCACGGCAGTAGCAGGAGGGGGTCTACACAATATCAGCGACGGTATTTTGAGTGGGACACCTTCTCGTCGCAACAGTGCATCGTTACTCGTGCGTGTAGGGCAACCCTGCGGAGAGGTATTACGTGCGGCTGTGTAAGTCAATAAAAGCGTTAGTTAAAAATTGGTGTTTTCTTCCAATCCTAAGTGCGTACCCGGCGCGCCCGTAACAATAATTTACTACTAATTCTCAAAGCTACGTTAAGTACTTACAATTCATAAGGACTTAATTATGTACAAAAAAACTTCCAAATAATCATACCAAAAGTAAAATAAAAAAATTACAACACTACACTACACTAAAAAATGAATAACTCGAAAAGTTTTGGTAAAACACACATGGGGGTAGTCCATGGAAATGTTTATTTCGAACGTCACTGTTCTGGCCACCTGTATCTGACATAACGCTGAGACGCGGGGCGGCAGGCGAGAGCGGCTCCGGCAAGACCGAGGCGGCGCGCGTGTGCCTGCAGTGCTGCGTGGTGGCGGGCGCGGGCGCGGGCGCGGGCGCGGGCGCGGGCGCGGGCGCCGCGCTCACCGCCGCCGGCACGCTGCTCGAGGCCTTCGGCAACGCGGCCACCGCGCGCAACCACAACGCCAGCCGATTCGTGAGTCCGACTTGCTTTGGGTCACCTCCCCCCCGCACCCGAGTGTGCTCACGCGAGCGTGTCGTGTCGCAGGGCAAGCTGCTGGAGATCGAGCTGGACTTCAAGGGCGTGCCCGTCGGCGGCCACATCACCCACTGTGAGTGAACCCCTTCCGCCATTAGCCCGTAGCCCTTGTACTCCCCAACACTAACGTGCCTTCTTTCTTCTTTGCCCCCTTGCGTGCATGCGTGCGTGGCGGCGCGTCTGCAGATCTACTCGAAAAGGTAAAGTTCCGATTTTCATTGCAACCTTGTCGGCCGTTCCTGACCAGTTGCTGGCATGCCGCGATGCCAACGGCCGAACGTGCCATTAAACGGCGAGAGCTCATGGCCCAGGCCCAATCGCCGAAACAACACCATGGATTGTTGTAACCTTTCGATATATTGCTTTCTTAATGTAACTTCAAAATAAATATACAAAAATCTTATCGTTTACATGATGTGCATATCGATTTTCTAACCCAAAGGGGTTTGGTTAAACTATGGTCACTAATAAAACTTGTATATGCTGAAATATACAGAATAGTAGAAAGTATAAAACCAAAAAAATCAAAAGTTACCATGGGATCACTTCTCTAAACCTGGGTATATGAGGACCTTTAAAAAGTAACCTAATTATTATGATATATTGCACTATTTCTACAGTTCGAAGTAAAATAAATCATTTTTGAAGAGCACAAATTTATTTACAACTTCCTTCGACCCGGAATACTCATTAAAAAAGCTTTTTGCTTCTCTTTCATTGCCTTTTGCCAGGGTCGCGAGAAAACGACATGGCCAACAGCGCAAGCCCCGGTATGCAAGGGCCCGACGGTCTCCTCCTGAACCGGGAGAATCAAGACCGCATCCTACATTTTAGATAACTTGATCTCGACAGTAGCAAGAGCTGGTCCTATCAGCCCCTCTTTGAGGATCGTCCGCAGTCTAGCGTCGGCGCGTTCTCCTTTGGCGGGAGTGGGTCAAGGACGTCAGTTCTCGCTTCCGCTCTGTCTCCTTAGTAATAATGACGCGCTCACAAAAGAAGAAGACCATGATCTAAAACAGAGACTAGAGCGAAAGATGGTTATGTCTGACAACGGCGACTGCACACGACGTATCTGGCATACGTAGCTCTCGAAGCAACTGTGCCCCGAAAGGATCTGCGTCAGCCGGAGCATCATGGCAGTTCACATGACATCACAAAACATCAGACGTTCTGTAATAGTCTAATAGCACAGCGAATTGGTAGGCGGATGGCGGTCTGCTTGGTATCCCTCCTTTCGGAGTAGGATCATCTTTTCCGTATATTATCTCCGGAGGGGCCAGCCTTGCTGCAAGCCCGAGTTGAAAAGGCTGATGGGTCGGGGTTCCAGGACTTCGGATGACAGACCCACGCACATCTTGCATGTGCCATCAGGTCGCTCCCGGTCTTATTGTCGTTTTAAAAAATTATCAATATAAGCCTATTTTTAACATAAAAATGTAATTGCTGTCCCTAAATTGATGATATTTTTCGAATCTTCTGAGGAAAATATATTACTCGGCTCGGATATTACTTAGGACAAAAATTAAACCCGTTATATGTATAACAAAAATAGCACTATGAAATGACATTAAAATTATTAGTGGCTGCAGAACAGAAAAATGACGTCACTAGTCCATACAAAAGTACTCAAACCTCTTTAATATCATAGTAGGTTGGGGAAAAAGTCTTTTCGCATATAGTATGTATGAACTTGTAATAAGATCTCTTTGGCTATACTATTTGTATCTGGCTGGTTTTGGTATCATTAAAAAGTTTTAATTTTAAAGAAGACAATTCCAAATTCAAATTAGGAAAATGTGTGGTTTTCATTTATTTTTCTTATTGTTAAAATGAGTGAATCTAATGAAGAAATTCGATACATTTTAAAATTTTACTACAAAAAACGTAAAAATGCAACACAAGCCGCGAAAAAAATCTGCGATGTTTATGGACCTAATGCAGTATCTGTGAGAGTAGCGCAAATTTGGTTTAAGCGTTTTCAAGCCGGAAATTTTGATATCAAAGATGCACGTCGCTCTGGTCGCCCTGTTACGGACAAAATTGATGCCATTTTTGAAAAAGTGGAGCAAGGTCGGCATATTAGTAGTTACGATGTAGCTGGAGAACTGGGAATTGACCACAAAACGGTTTTGGAGCATTTGAAAAAAGCTACACAAAAAAAATCGATATTTGGGTGCCTCGTGTGCTCACTGAAAGAAACCTAATGAACCGTATACTCATTTGTGTTTCTTTATTACAACGTAATGAAACCGAACCACTTTTGAAGAAGCTGATAATTGGTGATGGAAAGTGGATCACGTACGACAAGAACGTGCGAAAAAGATCGTGGTCAAAGGCCGGTCAGGCTTCACAGACTGTGGCGAATCGCAACAAGGTGATGCTGTGTGTATGGTGGGATTGAAAAAGCATTATTCATTATGAGCTGTTATCGCCAGGCAGGACCATCGATTCTGAACTGTACTATGAACAACTGATGAGATTAAAGCAAAAAGTTGAGAGAAAGCGGCTGGAATTGATCAACAGAAGGGGTGTGGTTTATCATCATGATAACGCTAGACCTCACACATCTTTAGCCACTCAGCAAAAATTACGAGAGTTTGGCTGGGAGATGTTAATGCATCCGCCGTATAGTCCTGACCTTGCACCTTCAGATTTTCACCTGTTTCGGTCTCTGCAGAATTCTTTAGGCAGTGTCAGGTTAACATCACGAGAGGACTGCCAAAACCACTAGTCGCAGTTTTTTGATCAGAAGCTCCAAAATTTTTATAGCAATGGGATCACGTCCCTACCTACAAGATGGCAAAAAGTTATCCAATAAAATGGCACCTACATACTTTAGTCAAATGTAAATAAACTTTATAAAAAAAACCTTTTGAATTTTTATATAAAATGCGAAGAAACTTTTTCCCCAACCTTATATTTACACGTTTAGGATCCTTGATTGACTTGATTGAAACTACACACTTGACATACTTGATTTATTTCGTCCCTTGATATGGATGGAGATGCCTCGATGTGCGCCGACGAGCACTCGCGAGCACTACGTCGATGGGCGACGGAACAATCGTCGCGCGTATGCACCAAATCGATGACAGCGGAAAATGTACGCGCTAACTTCATACAATTGGACATATTTAATGGTGTAGCCAAATCCAGTCTTATCGGCAGCTCTAACAGCAATATATTATATTAATTATCTGTATTCACTTAGGATAACGTTCAGGCATAGTCTTTAATTGTGTTAAATCATACATCAATAAATTGATGCGTGAGACATGACGAAATGTAGGGCAATAAGGCCGACTTAATGTTTCAATCAATTCAATCCGATATGAATATTGGTAAATACATCGATTATTTCGATAGGAGCGCACCTACAACGTGATGGAGGGCGAGCGTAACTTTCACGTGTTGTACCAACTGCTCGCCGGCGCCGACGTCCAGCTGCTCAGTAAGTGCCCGACTGGCCACCGGCTACCAGCGTTCAAGTGGCCAAGTGCCCAGGTGCCCAGGTGTCCCGCACACTCGCTCACCATCGCACTCTGTCCGCAGAGCGACTCAAGCTGCAGCGTTCGTGGGAGCACTACCGCGTGCTGCGCGTGGCGGACGATCGCGGGAGCGTCGAGGGAGACGCCGGCGGGGGCGGAGGCGGGGCGGAGGCGTCGCCGCGGCGCGCACCCCCCTCCCCGCCGGGCGCGAGGCAAGACCGGGAGCACTTCGCCTTCACCCGGGCGGCGATGGGCGCGCTCGGCTTCACCGGCATCGAGTGCGCGGCCGTGCTACGCGTGCTCGCGTTCCTGCTCAAACTGGGCAACGTGACCTTCGAGCCGGAGACGAACATCGACGGCACCATCGGGCTACGCGTACACCACCATTACGGTACGCTCTCCCCTCACCCGCACCCGTACCACCCGGCGCCGACGTAGACGTAATATTTAGACGTGTCCGTGTTCGCGCAGAGCTGGTGGAGGCGTGCCTGCTGGTCGGCGTCGACGCAGCCGCGCTCGCCGCCGCGCTGGGCGCCGCCGACGCGCCCGACGCCCCGCACGCACCGCACGGCCCCGACCTGGACCCAGGTGAGATGGTAGTTTACTTCGCCAAACTCCCTCCAGTACCATTTTGTTAAGTCGGGAATAAGTTGCTTTGTCCAGCTTTCTTCTTGTTCTTTCTTCCACATCTTCTGCCACCGTTCTATAGTTTGCTTTCTTATCGCCTTTTTGTCCTTGGGAGGCTTTCCTTGTGTTATAATCCTTTCTTCAGCCAGGAAAGTTATTGGAATAGTGTGGGCTTTTACCATGCTTTTATCTGTTGATATGGTTCTATGACCCTGCATACTCTTATTGCTAGTCGCCTCTTTGGGTTGCCATTAATATATTTCTGTATTTCTTATATTGTAGGCCTCTTTTCCAAACCTGTACTGCATAGAGCATGATGTTATTTGCGACTATAGGGCTAGTGTTGTCCGTCTGCTTTCTCCCGCTCCTCCTATTCTCGGCATTATTCTAGGCAGTGCCGTCGTTGCTGTTGCTGCTTTGTTGGATATCCATTTGATGTGGTCCGTCAAATGTTAGATTTTTCCAGCATGACTCCCAGATATCTAATTGTTCTTTGTGGTAGCACAGTTACTGTAAGTGCTACTTTCGTTTTGTGGGTTGCAAGCTGTAGGTTGTTCTTTTGAATTCACTCTGACACCATCCGTAGTTTTATTTGTATTGTTCATTAAGCTTACTTCCGTCTTCCCTTTCGTTACAACAGTTAGATCATCTACATAGGAAATAAGTTCTACCCCTTTCTGGAACATTGAATTTCAGAATACCGTCGTACATAATGTTCCATAATATTGGTCCTAAAACGGACCCTTGCGGAACTCCGCAGGTGACTGGGGCAACTTATCTCCGTCTTCTTCTACTAAATATCTGTCTGTGAAATAGCTAGCTATGATAGTACGTATATATTGAGAGAACTTTCTCTTTTCGAGTTCTTGCATGATATTGGTCCATGAGGCTGTATTGAAAGCATTTTTTATGTCTAGAGTAACTATTGCGCAGAATTCCCTTATCGTACATGTTTGCTTTCGTTCCCTGTATGCTATATTTAGAACCTTCTCTATTGCGTTTATGGTTGATCTGCCATCCCTAAATCCATACTGTTTTTCCGTTGTATCCATACCTAGGTGAATCAAAAAGTTCTTAGAAGCGCATATATATAAAACCTTTTTGGGAGAAAAAAACCTTTCTTTGTTCAAATTAAAGAGTCAATCACACAATATTTATGTCAACTGTCACTTGTTTTTGTCAGGTCGTTCGCACGTAACGAATTGTTTTTTGCAACGAGTTGCTAAAGGCGTAAAATTATGGATGAAAGTGAATTACGTGCGGTAACAAAATATCTCAGCTTGAAAAATATGTCTACGAAAGAAATTTTTTCGGACATTTAGTAGACATTAAGAGATGATGCTGTACCCTATTCTACGGGTGCGTGCTGAATGGGGCTGTGGCTGAATTTAAAAGAAGCAGATCAAGCTGCTGTAAAGATGATCCGCGTTCTGGGCAGCCTTCAACCTCCGTTACGGAAGAAAATGTCACAATGGTTGAGAATCTGGTTTTGGAAGACAGAAGAATAACTATAAAACATATTGCTGAGATCCTAAAGATATGTTTCGGTAGCATTCAAACCATTTTAATTGATTCACTGGGGTTCAAAAAAGTGTCGGCAAGATGGGTGCCACAAATGTTAACCGACGAAAACAAAAAGCGATGTTTGGAAATTTGTAAGCGTAATCTCGAAATATTCCAGCGTGAGTCGGATAATTTTTGCCGTCGCCTTGTCACCATGGACGAAACGTGGGTCCACCATATCGATCTTGAAACTAAGAGACAAAGCATGTCTTGGAAACGACCATCCTCTCCATGCATTAACAAATTTCGAGTTCCTCCTACTGCTGGCAAAGTTATGGCCTCAGTGTTTTGGGATAATGAAGGAATGCTTTTTATTGATTTCAGGCTAGATGATTACTGGATTATACAAATTTAATTCCGAAAGTGGATGAAGCGGTTAAAGAGAAACATCGTGGAAAACTGTCTTTGGGCGTGTTGTTTCTTCACGATAACGCTCCCGCTCATCGAACGGAAGTTGCGCTCGACACAATCCCGCTGTGCTGGCTTCAGTCTTCTTGATCATCGACCATATTCTCTGGACTTAGCCCCGAGTGATTTTGACTTATTCCCAAAGTTAAAAGAGGAAATTCGTGAAACTAAATTTCACGATAATGTTGCGGTTATGGCTGCCGTAGAGGAGTTTTTCGAGAGTCAAGAAAAACAATTTTTATCGTAAGTGTAGGGACACTGCCTACTGAGCGAATTGCATCGAACATCGTGCGACGCGCTCCGCGTGGCAGCTGTCTACCATCATCCATGTCCGCGACGCGTTACTCTTTGTAATGCACATATGAGTAAATAAATAATCTTGGTTTTCTAGAACGCGCATTTATTTATAACGACCCCAATCACACATACATTATATATGTGCATAGTAAGGAATAAGGAAGTTAGAAACACGTTGTTCTAAATGCATTGCATTGGAGGGAGATTATGTACAAAAATGAAATATATAATATACTTAAATTTTTGCATTTTGAAATATTAATTCCAAGAACTTTTTGATTCACCCTCGTATTTGTTTCTCTCGAGTCACGTTCGATTTTTCTTTAACAAATCTCTGCAGTCCATAAATTGTAGAAGAAGAAAGTATAAAAAGATAGCTTGTAACGATTTGGATCCGATATACCGATGCAGACGGGTCTGAGTGCGACACGGAGGCGGGCGGCGCCACCAGTTCCGAGGAGGAGGGCGCCATGGGCGGCGCGGGGGCGGAGGGCGGCGCGGGGGTGGGCGGCGAGTGGGCGGGCGCGCGGCGCGACCGGCTGCTGGGCGCCATGTACGCGCGCCTCTTCACCTGGCTGGTGGGGCGCGCGAACGGCGCGCTGCGCGCCGCCGAGGCGGGCCGCGGGCGCGCGCTGGCCATCCTCGACGTGTACGGGTTCGAGTGCCTCGCGCGCAACTCGCTCGAGCGGCTGCTCATCAACTACGCGGCCGAGCGCGTGCAGGCCGCCGTCACCGCGGCCACGCTGCGCCGCGAGCAGGAGGAGTACGCGCGCGAGGGGCTCGCCTGGCGCCCGATGCGCTACGACGACCACGAGGCGCACGCGGACCTGCTCGACGCCGGCGCCGACAGCGTGCTGGGCGCGCTGCGCGATTGCACGGCGCGTGCCCACGGTGACGCCGCCTTCCTGCAGCGGCTGCAGCGGCGCCGTCACCCGCGCCTGCGCGTGCTGCCGCCGGACACCTTCCAGATCGTTCATTACGGGGGCCCGGTCGCGTACAGCGCCCGCGGTATAGTGCACAAGAACCGGGACGCGGTGTGCCGCCGCTGTTGCGCCGTGCTGGGGACGGCGCGCGAGCCCCTGCTGGCGGCGCTGTTCGCGGGCGGCGCCGGCGGCGGGGGCGTCGGGGCTCCCGCGGCGGCCGGCGGCGTTGGCGTGCCGGCAGCGCGCCTGATCGCGGCGCTAGTGCGCCGGCTGCCGGCGACGCCGCGGCTCGTGCGCTGCCTGCGCCCGGACGCCTCGCTGCGCCCGCACAGGTTCGACGCGGCGCTCGTGCGCCACCAGGTCCGGTCGCAGGGGCTGGTGGACATGGCGCTGTTGCGGCGCACGGGCTGGTGCGAGGCGATGTGCGCGCGCGCGGCGCTCTCGCGCTACGGCCTGCTGCGACCGCGCGAAAGCAGCTCCTCGCCCGTGTCGCGCGACGACCCCGTCCGCGCAGCGCGTGCCCTGCTCCGCTCGCTGCCCATCCCGAGCGCCGAGTTCGCATACGGCCGCACCAAGGTGTTCGTCCGGAGCCCGAGAACGGTGTGGGAGCTGGAGGCGCTGCGCGCGGCCCGCGTCGAGCAGCTCGTGGCGGTCGCGCAGCGCGCGTGGCGCCGCCACAGGGCGAGGAGGCGCCGCAACGCGCAGGTCGTGATCGCGCGGGCGTGGCGCGCGCACGCTCGCAGGCGTGCAGAGGCGGGGGCGGGGGCCGCGGAGGCCGCGGGGCGCGGGCGACGCGCCCGCGACGCCGAGGAGGCGCGCGCCGCGGGCGTGGTTTGGCGCGCGTGGTGCTGCGGCGCCCGGCGGCGCTACCTGTCGCGGCTGTGGCGGCGGCTGCCGGCGCGGCACCTGTCGCCGGCGTGCGCGGCGTGGCCGCCGTGCCCGCAGCCGCGGCTGCTCGGGCGCGCGGACGCGCTGCTGCGGCGGCTGCACCACGCGTGGCGCTGCCGGCTGTACCGCGCGGCGTTCGACCAGACGGCGCGCAACCGCATGCGCGAGAAGGTGACCGCGAGCGTGCTGTTCAGGGATCGCAAGTTGAACTACGCGCGCAGCGTCGCGCACCCCTTCGTCGGGGACTACGTGCGGCTGCGCGCGTCGGCGGCGTGGCGGCGCGGCGCCGGCGCCTCGCCGCGCGACCGGTACGTCGTGTTCGCGGACGTGGTGGGCAAGGTGGCGCGCTCGAGCGGGCGCGTCGCGCGGCGGCTCGCGGTCGTGTCGACAGGCGCGCTGCTGCTGCTCGAGCCGCGCTCGCTGCGGCTGAAGCGACGCGTGCCCGCGCACG
Organism: Dendrolimus houi; assembly: GCA_039645545.1. NCBI lineage: Eukaryota > Metazoa > Arthropoda > Insecta > Lepidoptera > Lasiocampidae > Dendrolimus > Dendrolimus houi. Next base: position 24,115,866 of record CM077125.1, read on the forward strand.
CCGTCTACCGGCTGTCGCTGTCTCCGCACGCGGACGACCTTCTCGTCGTGCACGTGCGCGCGTGCGCCGCGTTCGACGGCTCCGCCGAGGAGCTGTCGCAGTGCTCGTCGCGGGACGCGCCCGACGCCGCCGGGTGCCTGTTCGGGGTGAGTGGCGAGGCGGGGGCGGGGGCGGGGGCGGGTGCGGGAGGGCGAGCCTCTAACGTGGCGCGTTCGTCGGCAGGGCGAGGGCGAGGGCGCCGGGGGCGTCGGGGTTGCGGGCGGGCGGCGGCGGCGCGGCGACGTGGTGCTGCGCACGTGCCACGTGCTCGAATTGGCGACGAAGCTGTTCCTGGTGGTGCAGAACGCGGTCGGCGCGCCGCCGCACGTGAACATCGCCACCGAGTGAGTGCGGGGAGGGGCTCGGGGCGGCGAGTGAGGCCGGCGGGCGGGGCCGGACTCACTCGGCGGTGCGTGTGCGCAGGTTCGAGGCGAACTTCGGCCACCGGCTGGTGACGATCGCGTTCCACGCGGTGGGCGTGGGCGCCGGCGGCGGCGGCGGCGCCGAGGCGGGCGGCGCGCGGCTCGTGCGCCGCGGCTCCAGGATGGACGTGCTCGTGTGACGCCGCACCACAGTCTTATGATGCATTAGTATAAGTGATCGAGATGATCCTTCGGGTAGTTAGATATTGAATTATGAAATACGTAGTGGATGAAGTGGGGTGACACATGTGCCAAAATAGGTTCGCTCCCCGTTGTGGGGGCGCGACTAATGGACGTACAAAATACAACCCAAACATTCAGTCTTATTCGGTTCGCCTGTAATATTGTGAAAGTAACGTATCTTTGCACGTAATATGTTTCGAAAGAGTGAGCCGCGTGCGAATTTCACTCGCTGTGTGTACAGGGTTTCCTTAAAGTACAATACGGATAAAAACCTCACTCAGTTCAACTTTAAAAATAGACTAGTTTTTTTATGAAACATTAAATTACGTATCTACGACGATTAAAAGGCATTCATTGGCCACTGTCGTTGCATTCGTTTGATAATCTTTGGAAATAATGAGGAACAGGGGCAGTTTCTTACACACAAGGTTGATTGATACGATGTTATTTAAAAAATGTGTTCATTAGTCGTAAAGTATGTCTGCGTTTGTGCCTGCTGGGGTGTTGGGGGTGTTGGGGGTGCGCCAGTGAGACCATAAGAGTTACTTTTTGCCTTAGCTTATTGGAACCCTGAAACACACCTCTTTCCCCAGGGACTTTTCCACAATTTTATATTAAAAATAAACTTATTAGAAAACCGGTTTTACGATGTTGTAGTAAGGTATAAGTAAAAATTGAAGAGCTCATTCGAGTGAAACTAGAGATGTGTAATTCCGCTCTGAACCGGTTCAAATGCTCGGATCGCGCGGACTGAGCCGCCGAACTATTATGATTCGATCTCTCACGACTCTGCCAATCTGTATACCGAGTGAGTCACAGGTTTTTAAAATATGCAGAGCCATTCTATTGTAATTGTTATCAACGACTGGTTACAAAATATCAAATATTTTAAATGTGATATTACTCAATTAAAACTCTACTTAAGCTGGAGATGTGATGCAATTACTACTACCCGTGCCCAGGTATTTGCCGATAGCCTCATGATGTCACGCGTCGATGGTCAGTGGGGTTGACAAAAAAGGTTACATGAATAGTTGTTGCAATACATTTATTATTTTAATTTATTATTGTATAGGTAACCACTTTCCTTCAAGTGGGCCGCAAGCCTGATTCTTATACTCTAGCAATAAGAAAACACTTAAATCAATCTGATACGTGTCTGTGTCCCTTATAAAAAAATAATTGAGTATGGCTATCTAAATAGAAAGAGGTGCCTTCCTTAAACTTATTTATTTTTAATTCACATAAAAGATTGATTATATACAAACGAATTGAGAATGCACACTGGCGGGCTGTCTTTAACCGAGCCGATCTGTGAGGCGGTTCGCGGCTCCGAGCCGAGCGTTTGAATCGGGAGCGCGTCGTCGCATTACTCGTGGCTAAGCGGAATGCGGCGGAGGGAGAGGCCTATCGTTGTCAAATACAAATGTCGAGACGTTACTGTTTATATTGTTATGTTTTGAATGTGTGACAACTGGGAAATATTTTATGATTTCTAATAAAATTTACTAAATAATTCCATTGTTTCTATTTTACGGGACACCACCTCTCGACTCATAAAACTTTAAAATATATAATATATTATGTTCCTGTTCCAATCGAGGATAATGTTAGTGTTGGTGACAAATTCACGCTTGTGTGACGATGGGTTTCATGCGATATTGTTGTTAACCATTCACAGATAATGCATATCAATACACTAATGTTCATTAACGGCGTTATTTTCTTTAACTCTATAAATAAGACGCATTTGACCATAGTCGATAACTTAAACGTTATCGCAGGTGCGGCCCCACATAAGAAAAAGACTAATTTTGCTTCAATCACTACCATTATCCCAGATGGAGCAGGGAAATTATAATAACAAACAATCTAAAAAGAATTCTTAAAATCAATTAATAAACAAAAAAGCATTTACAAAATCTAATCGATAGGCTGAACGTATGAAAAAATGGTTGACATGTTTGTACGAAATTAGCGCGTACATTTTCCGCTGTCATCGATTTGGTGCATACGCGCGACGATTGTTCCGTCGCCCATCGACGTAGTGCTCGCGAGTGCTCGTCGGCGCACATCGAGGCATCTCCATCCATATCAAGGGACGAAATAAATCAAGTATGTCAAGTGTGTAGTTTCAATCAAGTCAATCAAGGATCCTACAATGTCAAAGATACGTGTATATTCATCTTCATTAATTCTTCAAATAAATCAATCTTTCGAATACCTCTACTCCACCTGCATTAGTGTTAGTGACTGTGTCCAAATGGGACTTACTTATAGCATTAAAAATTAACGCCGTTAATGATTAGTGTTACGTTACGTACATGGAATAATTTATTGCTACATAAAAACAAGGGTATCCGGCTTTCTTTATCTTTAAGTTTATTTTTATTATACATATTTATTTTTATATACTTCTTTCTGTTTTTTTTCTTTTTTATACTTTTTTTATGTTTTTTAAAAATTTACTTCTATTACATGGGTCCATATGTTCTAATTATGGAAGGTAGAGGTAAGCAGAATCATCTCATATAGGAAAATAGTTGAAGAAGTGTCCAGCTGTAAGCTATAAATAATAGTTCAGTAACCTTCCAATATGGCGCTGACGTAGACGAAGGGTATGGTATGAATGTAGCTGTTGTAGACGAATCGAAGTATGCCGAGTTAAAACAATTAATATCTTTGGCGACTAGAGCAGTTGGTGACAGTACACTGTTATAAAACGTCAACAATTTACGTAGTACAAAGTAATTTACTAAATATAACCGCAAAGAATTGTTATGTGAAAACGTAAATAGTGATTTTACTTCTTGAATTTTGAATAAAACGCTTAGTGATTTTGTAATATTTAATAATATTAAACTAAAACACTAAATTACTACTCCAATAACCTTTGGCGCTTTCTTTAAAATTCACCCTGATGGCAAAGTGGTGCCACCCTAATTTAATGCATTTCGACGGACTCTTTTTCATATACACAGATAATTCTCCTTACCTCTACCCTCCATAATTCTAATGTACATCCTTCTATCTTAAACCTAGATATACTATTTTTTATTTATGTTTTTTCTAGTTGCTACAATTTTATTTTCTACATTCTATTTTTATGCAAACTCTCAACACTTGCTTATTTAACCTAATATTTATAATTTTTACTATATATTAAAAGCAAGGTTAAAACTGAGTGTTAAAAGTACGTGCCAAAATCTGTCAACACAGAAAACAGTAAACCTACGGAGATACATCTACGAACATGTTTAGGGTTTTACATATTTACACGTAGCGTTTAAGATTTCTGTATGTATAATCTTAAGTTTAATGTTAAATTACTAAAGTAACAATTACACCTAGAGTACTACACTCATCGTATTATTTTGTACTCCCCTCACGAGTAGTCGAGCCTAGCTCCCACGGCGATTGAATCATGGACTCTCGCCAGTGGTACGTCACCCTCAACCAAATGGGGTAACATCATCGACACACCACACAGATAAAAATAAACCCCTACAATTAACCATAATTAATATGAGTTATCTGTCAATGTCTAAGGTCTTTAACAATGCCGAATTTCAAGAAAGCCTCGTCTATCTATATCTGCGTGACACGGTCACTACGAAAGAACATTAAACCCAGTGAAGCAAAAGCATAACATCTACATATACATACCAATTTGTAATTCATGTGCATACGTTGCATACGTGGTAGAGCTATGCTGAGACCATTATCCCGATTTCAGCTCGATCAGATACCACACTCTTACAGAATATTGGCGTGAAACGGTTAACCTTGAGCTAATAATATATTTATTCGTTTATAAAACTATGATTAGTATCGATATTTTAAAATATCATTATATCTTATATCACACAACCCTAAGAAAACTGTCAATGTCAAAAATCCATTATAAATAGATATTTGTCAAATTTTGACATAAATGGATGAATTTAGTTGAATGTACCTACTGATAGTAGATAGTATTGCACATCACATATTCAAATGCATTTGACTGAATATAATTGGAATCCACTATCTTTAACTCATTTGTATATTTCTACTTCGGGTTTATAATTAAATAAATATGTTATAATTTTTAAGTAAACCTACCGATATAAGTTCCATGGAGAATTATTCTAAAATAGAAAAGATTGGTGAAGGGACTTACGGTGTAGTGTACAAGGCGCGAGACGGCACAACAGGAGAGGAGATCGCTTTGAAGAAAATTAAACTTGAAAAGTGAGTAAGATTTGGGAGGGAAAAGGCCGCAGCAGCGGTGTGACCAACATCTTATTATATTTCATACTTTTTTGTGAATTATACAAGTGAGGCCTGTGTAACCGGCCGGCTTTACATTTTTATTCTGTGCTAGGATATGCCCGCGACTACGTCCGCGCTTGACTTGAAAATCCCGCGGGATTCCCGGAACACATAGTACCGCAGTATTTAAAAAAGAATATAAGCTATTGTTTTAGTGGAAACTATCGGAATTAGCTGATGTTTATGCATCGAAGAACTTCAAACCGCTCCGGGACAATTCTCGCTGCTTGCAAGGGATAAAAATATCACAAATTTTATTACATAAATTAAATTGCTATCAATCAATAAATAAAAAATCACATTGGAATTAGATTTATTTTTTAATCTGGCCATTTTAAATCATTCCCAAAAAAAAATCCACGGAATTCGCAGGATAAAAAGACGCGCAGAGTTTAAATCTAAGAATTAGCTGTCGATTGGCAAACACCGCATCGAAATTGGCCCAGTAGTTTTAATGCGAATCCATCTTTACACCAAATAAGTTTTATAAATTTTCTTTGCAATAATAAACATGTTAATCTTCATAACTCATTAAAATATGCAGTTGTCTAAAAGCAGTGTTACTTCCAAATTTCATTAAAATAATGAAATGAAATTGACTAATAACAGCACTACATTCAAAACACGTAACTTATAGAACATTATGGTAATTTTGTTTGTTTTCATGAGAGTTGCTCGAGGATCATCCATGCAATCCACAATCTTACCTGAAACTTACTTGAAAAAGTTTTACGCAACATGAAGTACGTACCTAATGGGTGCCCATTTGCTTGTGGTGCATTGCTTGGAATTGTGAATTGTGAAATCAAGGGTGACCGAGCAGTAACTGATTTCATTCAAAAGCTTTTTGGTCAAGTATGGAGGAATTTGTATCAATTTTTATAAAATACTGTGGATATAGAAAATCAACTCCAATACTCGGCATCGAAATAAATAATTGTCACTGTGATCAGATATTACACACTCTTTTTTTAACCAGCTTCATAAAAAGGAGTAACTTCTCAATTCATTGTGTAATTTATTTTTATGTATGTTCAGCTATAACTTTTTATTTCTCAATCCATGATGACAATTCTTGTTGTGTTAGCTTAAGTACATCTTCGAGATAGTTTCATACAAATTTAATTGTTATTGGATACCATATAAGTAACTTAAAAGGGAAAAAATCTGTCAAAAAAGAAACCGACTTCAAAAGTGCCTAAAAAGCAACAATAAATATTTCTACAACATCTTTAAGTCAGTGCCAATAACAAAACAACAACAAATTTGCAAAATAGTCATTTTTGTTGTACTTCTCACTAATCTCAAAATGTTATAGAGATATTCATTCTTTGCAGTTACTCTTGAAGTCCTTTCTTTTCTGCTAGATTTTTTTATGTTTTTCATTTGTTCACTTTATTTATACTTAACACACACATTATAATATACTGTTGAAGACAAAACCTTGCATTAAAAGGTTGTTATTAACATTGGTGTTACATAATAGGTTGGGGAAAAAGTCTTTTCGCATATAGTATGTATGAACTTGTAATAAGATCTCTTTGGCTATACCATTTGCATCTGGCTGGTGTTGGCATCATTAAAAAGTTTTAATTTTAAAGAAGACAATTCCAAATTAAATTAGGAAAATGTGGGATTTTCATTTGTTTTTCTTATTGTTAAAATGAGTGAATCTAATGAAGAAATTCGATACATTTTAAAATTTTACTACAAAATAGGTAAAAATGCAACACAAGCCGCGAAAAAAATTTGTGATGTTTATGGACCTAATTCAGTATCTGTGAGAGTAGCACAAATTTGGTTTAAGCGTTTTCAATCCGGAAATTTTGATATCAAACATGCACGTCACTCTGGTTGACCTGTTACGGACAAAATTGATGCCATTTTTGAAAAAGTGGAGCAAGATCGGCATATTAGTAGGTACGATGTAGCTGGAGAACTGGGAATTGACCACAAAACGGCTTTGGCGCATTTGGAAAAAGCTACACAAAAAAACTCTATATTTGGGTGCCTCGTGAGTTCACTGAAAGAAACCTAATGAACCGTGTACTCATTTGTGGTTCTTTATTACGACGTAATGAAACCGAACCATTTTTGAAGAAGCTGATAACTGGGTGATGAATCGTGGATCACGTACGGAACGTGCGAAAAAAATCGTGGTCAAAGGCCGGTCAGGCTTCACAGACTGTGGCGAAACCTGGATTAACTCGCAACAAGGTCCCTACCTACAAGATGGCAAAAGTTATCCAACAAAATGGCACCTATACTTATTTTATAGTTGATATGACAACCTAATATTTTATAGTTGATATGACATAATTATAATAATAGATTAGTTGCTAAAGAACATCCATAGACAACTGGATATAAGGTGTCATAGATATACCATATTCTTCAGATTAAACTTTGTTGCATAGTTTATTTCAGCAATTGTTGCAGCTGGCTCTGTATGCTTGTTTAATAGAAAGCGATCAGCAAAATCAGCCTAGTAGTTTTGACGTGAATCCCGAAGAAACAGACAAGTAATCTAAAAAAATTGCATAGTTTATATAGTCTATTCCAGTTGTTTTTTTTTTAAATAGCTTCAATGCATAGACACACCTGTTTAAAATTTAGTTTATGCCACTATAAGATGTCTGTGTGAATGAACTTTGACTTTTTTTTGTTAAATAGTCTTTAATTACTTTTCACTTAATTTGAGGTAAATAGTGAAAACTATTCTGGGGGCAGTAGTATCGGTATCGGTATCGGTAGTGGCCTGCACGAGTGGGCTTAGGATGTGTCTGAATGGTGGGCTTGTGGTTGTGGGCAGTGAGCCGGAGGGCGTGCCGTCGACGGCGCTGCGCGAGATCTCGGTGCTGCGCGAGCTGCGGCACCCATGCGTGGTGCGGCTGCTGGACGTGCTGCTCGCCGACCAGAAGCTGTTCCTGGTGTTCGAGTACCTGCACATGGACCTGAAGCGGCTGATGGAGGGCGCGCGCGCGCCGCTGCCGCACGCGCTCGTGCGCAGCTACCTGCGCCAGCTGCTCGAAGGCGTCGCCTACTGCCACGCGCACCGCGTGCTGCACCGCGACCTCAAGCCGCAGAACCTGCTCGTGGACGCGGCCGGCCGCATCAAGCTCGCCGACTTCGGGCTGGCGCGCGCGTTCGGCATCCCGGTGCGCGCGTACACGCACGAGGTGGTCACGCTGTGGTACCGCGCGCCCGAGATCCTGCTCGGCGCCAAGTTCTACTCGACCGCGGTGGACGTGTGGAGCCTCGCGTGCATCTACGCCGAGATGGCGAGCGGGCGCACGCTCTTCCCGGGCGACAGCGAGATCGACCAGCTGTTCCGCGTGTTCCGGGCGCTGGGCACGCCGGGCGTGGCGGCGGCGGGGGCGGAAGCGGGGGCGGCGGGGGCGTGTGGCCCGGCGCGCGCCGCCTGCCCGACTACCGCGCGGCATTCCCGCGCTGGCCGCCGCGGCCGGCGCGCGCGCTGCTGCCGGCGCCGCTGCGCGCGGACGCGCTCGCCGCGCCGCTCTTCGAGGCGATGCTGCGCTACGAGCCCGCGGAGCGCGTGGCCGCGCGCGCCGCGCTCGCGCACCCCTACCTGCACGACGCGCGCCTCGTGCCGCCGGACATGCCCACGCGTCCGTCCTGATCCCGATGACGCCCCACTCGATGCGACATTAAAAATATTACCAAACAAAAGATAATTTTGTTTTATTTAACAATTTTCTACCTCTATGTGCGAACTACGAAGAGAGAAGGATCTATTTTGAAAAGCGCTTAAAAAATGAAGTACCATCGAGTGGTTTCTAATCTCTGACAGAAAGAAATAGTTTAGGATTTGACCCTGAAGGCCCACTTGAAAATTCACCTGTATACTTCTAAAATTGTCGATAAATAACCCCAAATGGTTATTTATCGACCGTTACCTTTATTTGTCAGTTATAAGTATACCAGTATAAGTCGTGGTAGCGTAATGGCCGGAACGCGTGCACCACTTGGACTGTTTTCTGACCTAATGTGCATATTGTTATAATTAGCACGTGCTGACAACAATGAAGGAAAATATCGTGATGCAACCGGCACATCGAGATAACCGACCCGCCTTGCACAAGCGCGGCGGCGGCGGGGTATACTGCCCGTGCCCTTATAGGTAGCGGACTTCACCTCGTAGGAGGCCCGAGCCCAACAGTGAGACGGTTATTATTTAACCATTATAAAAAGTTGATTTAAGGTTCTCATCAAACCTAACAGTATCTTAGTCATCTTTGGAGTCCAAGATCCAATACAACCAAATGATATTTACATGAGACTACCTTGTTAGTTATATTAAATCTAAAGCAAAAAGAAACATTGTTTACAATTGGTTCAGAAAGAAACAAAAAAAAAAAAATCGAGGTGTTGTTAACACCTCAACCACTAATTGTTGTCAATTTGGTTTTGAAGAATTTCCTGCTCGAATTTCAGAGTTCAATAAAATTTATGTGGGACTACCATAAAACTATACCAAATTTCATGCAAAAAGTATTGGTATTTTTTTTTTTAACGTTTTAGAGGGTTTATATTTGGGTTATTTCAATTTTATGTACTTTTGTAATCTATACATATAATAAAACTGTAGAAGTTGAATTTTTGTACAATGAAAACAAATGCTAAAAACCAAGTCAGTAAGAAGTGAAATAAGTAAATTAGATTTTTTTTTTTAGTCTTTGGTTGTCTGTCTGTTTTTACCGGCTAATCTCAGAAACGACTATCGATTTAAATAAAAAAAAAATTGTATGGTCATTTAAATATACCTTTATATCCCTGGTCAACATATAGGATACTTTTTATTGCGAAAAATTAAAGAATATTCCCGTGGGATAGTTAAAAAACTTTCCACGCGAACGAAGTCGCGGGCAGAAGCTTTTTTTAAGGAATACCTGTTCTAGTTGGACTGGATAATTGAAATGAATAGACAATTGTTGTGGTCGAGTTAGTTTAATCGGCAGTAACGGGCTCAAGGCTTCCAGAGCTTGAGCAGGCCGTCCTCGGCGTAGGTGGCGAGCAGGTTCTGGTGCGGGTGGTGCGCGAGCCCGATGACGGCCTGCTCGTGCACGGTGATGGTGCGCTCCAGCTTGCCGCTGGCGGCGCAGAAGGCGTACAGCACGCGGTCCTCGCCCGCGCAGTACACGAAGCGGCCGCGCGCCGACAGCGCGGCGCACGCCAGCGCGCCGCCCTCCTCCGCGCGCCGCCCGCTGGAGAACGAGCGCACCGTCTGCCCCTGCATGTTCATGATGGCCACCGTGTTGGTGCGGTTGCACACCACGAAGTGGTCCGGGTTCTTGGGCGTCAGCAGCAGCGAGTTGATGGGCGGCTCGGCGGCGCCGCCGCCGCCCAGCGCCTTCAGCGTGGCCGTGCACTCGCCGGTGCGCACCGACCACACCTTCACGCTGCCGTCCGAGGAGCCGCTCAGCACCGAGTGCCCGTCCGGCGTGAACACCGCCTCGTTCACGAACGAGGCGTGCCCGCGGAACTCCTTCAGCAGCTTGCCCGACTTGAGCCCGTGGATGCGGATGGTGCGGTCGAACGAGGCCGACAGCAGCTGCGTGTTGTCGCGCGTGAACTGCAGGCAGGTGACGCCCTTGGCGTGGGCGCGGTCCAGCTTGCGCTGCACCTTGCCCGTGGACACCTTCCACACCTTGACGCGGCCGTCGTTGGAGCCGGCGGCGAGCGTGTCGCTGTCGCGCGCGAACGCGAGGCTGAGCACCGCCTCCTCCATGCACATGTACTCGTCGTGCGCCTGGTAGCGCAGGTCCTTGCGGATCTTGCCCGTGGTAAAGTTCCACACCTCGACGACGCCGTCCACGGAGCCCGTCACCAGGTACTGGCCGTCCGGCGAGAAGCGCGCGCACTCCACGTGCGACTTCTGCCCGAACTTGATCGTCTTGGAGAGCTGCGTCGGGCAGCGGTCGTCCTCCTCGTCGCGGATCGCCGCCTTGCCGCGGAACAGGTCGATGGTGGTGCCCGGCGGCAGCAGCCCCTGGTGTTGCTGCCACTTGAGCGCCTGCCCGAGCAGCGCGAGCAGCCGGCTGCTCGGCACCACGGACACCTCGCCGGCGAGCGCGGCCGCGATGGCGGCGCGGCGCCGCTCCTTGCCCCCGCCGGCCCCGCGGCGCCCGCGGCGCGCGCCGCTCGCGCCGCCGCCGTACGCCTCCCGCGGGTCGAAGTAGGAGCGCGCGAGCAGGTTCTCGAGGTGCATGTATCGGTCGGCGTGGTGCTGCTTCATCAGCTGGCAGGGGTGCGTCTGGCGCAGTAGCGAGCGCGCGGCGCCCAGCTCGCGCAACTCGATCAGCTCCAGGACGACCTGCTCATACAGCTCCATCAGCTTCCTGTCGGGCAGCTTCAACGACGCCGTCGCCTTCAGCACTGTGTCCCAGTGCCCGTTGTTGATGTCCGCACAGAACCCATCCACGCTGTCCACTGTGTTCAGTGACACTCCAGTCTCCTCCTGGAACAGAAAACACCAAAACGGCCTGAAATCACTTCCTACCGACTATTTTAGTTTATTGGTTTTACATAAGCCTCAATGATTCACTAGAACTTAGTAGGGTTCCACAGTTGCCTCTCCAAAATATTTTCTGGTCTGGGTATCACTTGGATCAGCCACAGAGAAGATGTCTACAGTTGTATACACATTTTCCTCCACAGACTTTTAAGAACATTAGAACTGCCACATGATTTAAGTTATATACATGGCGATGGATTGCACACCTAAGCTACAACAAGACCAGGACATTGTTTTAAAGTCAATTCACTCTTTGCTTAGTATTAACTGCTAACTAATGCTATTATAGTTTATGTAAGGGTCCCGCTCTGCTGTTGTGTACTAATAAGTGCTGACAACACAGAAATCTACAGTTACAAATGAACACTTCCTATCTCTTCAACAGACTTCTTTTTGTTAAAACTCATATAATAGACAGAGAAAGTCATCATTCATTTTTAAGAAGAATTATTCAACCACTTGTTTGAGATATAAAATTAAGCACAAAACATTGTTTTGATACTGAAAAAGTAAAACAAAAAAAAGTTATAATTTAATAGTTGAGTTAAATAATATTTTTGCTCGTTTAAAAAATCATCTTCAGTGGTCATTATGGTGCAAATTCATCTTCGATACTGCCACAAATATAGGCTGTTCCATGCAGATATGGTTGGGGTTTAATGAGTTATTTGAGATGCAACATCATTAATGGATAGTAAATATTGGCAGATAACATATTATGTAGTATATATACTAATGTGACCATTCGTGAAGCATTAGTTTTTTGTTAAATAAGATGCATTCGACCACAGTCTAAAGGTCTTAATTCATATTAAGTTTATAGGCTTCTTTAAGGTTCTTCAAGAAACCTACAAAATTACTGTATATGAATAAGAAGTAAGTTGTTTAACACTAACGCACCATTATGCATGCATTATTATTACACTATCAGCATACACAAATACAACTTGTAAACTAACCTGTAAAGTCTGTAGTGTTTTTGTGAGGTTGGATTCCTTCAAATATTGCTGAATTAGGCGAATCACACTGAGGAAAAATCATATTGAATTGTATAACATATAAATAAATCACACAGCAAAGTACTTTATACAACAACAAAATGTAAATAAACTTACTCTGCAGATTCAATTTCTATGGACATTGTGACGATTGCGAGGACTATACTTTGGATTGATTTATATACAACTCATCTATATAAATAGTAGGTAGAATTAATACAAATAATATTTATTATCATTTAGTGAATAACAGATTTATAATTCAAAACGATTTAGATTTTACAACACTTGTTTACAGTTGTTAGAAGTAGTATACATTGATTGTTGTTTTTCAAATTTGTCACAAAGGCAGGCAAAGGAATCTTAGTCCATACAGCCAATTCTGATGTAATATGTCTTCGTATAGTAGCGCAGTTGTATTGCAGGCTACAACCGACGCCATTCAATGGAGTTCTTGTGAAAACTCGAAAGACCACATCTGATTATACAGTTCATATTTCTCACAAAAATACATAATTACTACTCAAAAACTATCAATATCCTACAACTATTGTTCATTTTAGAGTACTTTTACACATTTTTAGAAAAAACTGCACAGCACGAGGTCCCCTTTCAGTTCCCGCCAAAAACTCTAGTATACATTGACTTTGACATGTGTAACATATCAAATGTCATATACCATACGCTACGTTCCACCGTTCCACATGACGACCGCGGTCGTTGTGGTCGTGGCGAAAACGTCACTAATGGCGTTATCATTTTCAATCACACAACGACCCATGTCAAGAGGTAGGTCGAATAGCCGCTCCACTTGGGTTTACATTGTAACGTCGGCAAGCAAGTGGAACGGGAAAAATCGCGGTTTTGAACGTGGTAGTTGTGAGCCCCCAGAATTACACTTTTTTTTTTTTTTAATTGAAAATTTATGTATGATCATTATGATTTCATCGCTCTACGTGTTAAAATTTTATTATTACTCAGAGGTTTAAATCTTTTTTTTTTTTTTTACTATTTAATGTATTACCAACTTAAGTTGTGCAATGGACTTCTTTCTAAAAGCCAGTTTGGCTTCAGAAAAGGTAAAAGTACTTCTGACAGCTTGAATATCCTTGTCACTGATATTAGAGTGGCCTTTTCAAAGAACAAATCTGTCCTTTCAGCTTTTCTGGACATCAAAGGTGCCCATGATAATGTTATAATTTCACAAAAAATTATATTATCTTAATGTTCCAGAAATGCTTACTTCCTTTATAATTGGAATGTTGTCAGAGAGATATATTAACATTAATATACAAGATGATTCTCAGATAGCTAGATGTATTTGGAAGGGTTTACCTCAAGGCTCAGTGTTAAATCCTATACTTTATAACATATACACATTTGACTTAGAAATAGCTTTAAACCATTCAGTTAACATTCTAAAATATGCAGATGATCTACTACTGTATAGTTCAGATCAATCTTTTTCTAAATTATGTAATTCTCTTACCACATCTCTTGAATTACTGAAGGGTGGCTTGATGACAATGGCTTAGAAGTATCTGTTCCTAAAAGTACTGTAGTTCTTTTTTTTTTTTTCTCGTAGACGCTCTTCTCGTGAAGTTAATATTATTTATGATAATATTCCTATGCCTGTTAGCACTC